>NQII01003281.1:189354-340611 GCA_002778355.1 Clitarchus hookeri | reverse complement strand
CACCCTCCCTGGGCACAACTGCGCGAATGGCCAGCCAAAGTAATTAACAGCAACGTCGGGCGCCTAATTACCAATTACCTACTAGCCGGGGCAAGCACACTCACAATGCGAGCAGTGACGGGCCCGTTTGACCCTCCTCACACAGCCACCCCTCTCTGCTTTGTAGGTGTGCGCCCCTCTCTCCCGGCGAGGTCGGCATGGATAGCCAGCCTCACGGCCCAGTGGCCCATATGAGCTGTGCCTTTGACGCAGGCGTAAGTCGTTAACTGGTGGCGTGATTGCCCCTCGTGGACGCGGTTTCTATCTGCTGATTGGCTGTGCCGGGACTCGTGATGCGCCTGTAAACTAATGGAGAAGTGACGTAAAATGTGCAACAGCAAATGTTCACGTGTTCACAGACGCACAGAGATGATTTGCATCAAGCGTGTTGGAAATAATGATCTCAGTACATGTATTGGCTCGGTGTCGAAAGCGTTAAACCCTTAACATATTATCCAGAGTATACTCTTTCGCGTCTTAGATGCTGCAGAATAGCTGAACTCATGGTCGGTGCTGTACAAGTCCAGAAGCAACTACCAATACAGACAGCGCTCTTCCTTGGGCAATGCTATTGGTTGCTACTGACACAGCAACTATTTTACACATGTTTGCATCGTGTGCCGTGGATCTATTAAAACACTTTTCATAGGTTCCAAAACTTTAGTTGTTATAAACAATTTATAATTACTGCCCACGTAAAAAAAAATATTTTGCAACATTTGTAGCGAAAAATTAATGTGCTCCTTTACCCTTCCATTCCCACATTAATTTATAATTTCTGGCGTTGCAAATGAAAATTGACACGTGCTGTTATTCAGCTGGCAAATAATTTGTTTTTATCACATCTGATAAGCTGCATGTTTTGCGTTCAGCGTTAATGATATGTACCAGTTATAATGACAAGGAGCGTGGTTTACGAATAGTTACACAGACAGAAGATATTGGACACATAACCGCAAGGTGTACAGTACCCGTCAAATATAATATTCATGTGAAACATGTTGACAATTGGCTACCATGGGTATAAAAGGGTAAAGGGGTTCAATACAGTGTATTACAAGATTATTGTCTGTCTCATGTAAGTTGGCGAGATTCTGACAGTTCGACGAAAGTAGCACCAATGTTTAATTTTCGTTTATGTATCCTTTCGCCATCATCTGGTGCGTTAAGTGGAAGCTGTATTTTTGTCAACACGCTGTCAGCTAATCCACTTGCCATTGTACTGTAATGCTAAACAAATTTTAAGATATTTATGGACTGACATCTGTCTAAAAAAATTAGTAGGTTATAAAAGCAAAAATATAAAACCTTGAAAAAATTAAATATTTGCGAACTCTTTTTTAATTTGTCCGAGACAGTGAATTTGGGTTAACATTTGCGAGACGGTAGTTGTAGCTATTATCACACTTTGGACGTTATAGCTAATATACTCGAGTTGGAAATATGACGTGGAATAACGTTAGATTTGCTTAAAACTATTCAAGCGTGTCCCACCTTCTTCGAAAACAAGGAAATGGGGTTTCGGGAGAACAATATGGCGTATAATTTGCGTAGACGAACGATTACCGGTCGAATAGAAATGACTAGTACTCAAAATCGCTGTACACGAAATAGGTGTTACTTTAAAAATTATGCAGAGCTCGCGGAAAAATAAAACTTTCTTCTCTGGCTGGTAATGCTTCGGGAAAGAGCAGATAGATGACGCGCACGGCATGATAGAGAGAGGACTGAGCCATTTGCATAGCTCAAAAGATAACGTCTTTTGAAAAGTTGACTGTTCTATTACTGGCTCGGAACGATACGAATTTGAAATATAATTCGTCAAATTATTAGAAAATTTTTTTCAACAATATTATGCAATATTTCTGTATGCTTTTCGAATTAATATCAAGCACGCATGGAAAGANAGTGAGTGGAAAGGAGGGGGGGGGGGGGATTGACTTGAGGAAGGTTTTGAAGTTGCGTTTCATTTGTATAGGGATCTTTTTATTGTGCATTTTATTTTGAACACCTATACGTTACTACTTTAGCACGAAGTTAAAAAACACTGTTTTGTGACCTCGTAAAATAAAATAAATTAATTAATCAAGGAACTCTTTCTTATTGAGTATTTTCTGCATGTCTAATGTGCGTCGCCAGTCCACTCAGAATAGCCAACGTAATATTAACTTATGTTCGTTCGTGCATCATCTGCTACAGGATTATGTAAATTGCAATTTGTTTGTTTCATATACATCAAGTTGCCACTCACTGACTGTCAGAATCTCGCCAACTTATATGAAACGGACTATATCCTCAGCCGTGTGAGGAGGGGCCACGACGTACGTCGCTCTTGCACTAACGCGCGGGGGCTGGAGGCGTGCGGCATTTGACTGGCTGCTGAAGCGGGCGTTAACGCTCCCGTGCCTTCACGGAGAATTTGCAAGGTGGAGACCCCGGCCTTACAAAAACAGCGTGCCTGGCCTCGTCACAGAGCACGTTCAGCACACAGAAGCCAATTGTAAACACGACCCGTTCCCTGACTACCACACACACAACCTGCGACTCGTGTGCCCCTGTTACAGAGGCGCCAGCCAGCCGCTTTCGCTTCTGTGCGTAGGATGTTCCCTGTTGGTCCAGCCAGCTTTTGGCGAGCACACAGTAGTGTCACAAATACAGAGAGACAAAGATAAAGTTGCAATAAAATGTGGGGCCACGGTGGTGTAGTGGTTAGACTACTCGCCTCCCACCTAGGCAAACAGGGTTCGATTCCCGGCGGGGTCGCTCCCCGATTTTCGCATGTGGGAATTGTGCCGAACGATGCCGCTGGCTAGCGGGTTTTCTCGGAGGTCTCCCGTTTTCCCTGACCATTCATTTCGGAGCTGCTACACACTCAACTCGCTTCACCCTCATCGACTCTCAAGACCACGATGCAAACAGCCGCCCAAATCTCCTCACTCACTGCAATAAATTGCAGGCTTAATCATCTCACTACACCGTGATTGCAAGAAGCCAATTAACAGTAAATATTTGTACACTTGTATCACAAGACATAGCCAACAGGTCATTGAAATAGCACAATTTTCACGTCTTTATCTATTTGTATAAAGTGAAGTCTACTAAAACCTACTTTCTTGGAAAGTGTTCCACGCAACCTAGACTTCACTACGCTATATGTGAACAATTGTATAGGTTGTTCTCATTAAACTGATCACGTTTACAATGCCCATGTATTCTTCCATCACATGGCAACTTGAAATTGCCATGGGCCTGCTCATTTTGTTCTTACGTCGGTCAAGAGAGACAGACATTGTTAGAAAGATAAATATTTTTTGAAATTCGTTCATCCAAACACATATATCAGTTTGAAAAATAGAAAGCCAAATATATCATTTCAGTATTCACAAGTGTTTACCTAACGCTTTTAATTCTACTTTAAGACATGGAACTATATACTTCACTCGTTAGCGATGATGTGCTTGCGATGTTTCCTACAAGGACACCGGAGCTCANTCCGTCGTTACCAACTTTACTGGACGCATGCCACTCAGTGTGCCCGTTAAAATACATGCTTTTAAGGCAGTGGCATTTATCAAAGATTGATTTAAAAAGTGCTCAATCTGCCGTTGAAAGCTTTTAGTGTTCCTTTGCTTATTGGTAGCCTGTCCTTATTGGCAAGATATTTCTGTACTTGACTGGGCCAATCAGAAGAAGGCTACTCCGATACCGAACGTCTATGATTCGCGGGTAGTCAGTTGAGAAGCGTGGCAATTAAAATTTTCAATCTAGAAAGTGGATCTGAGCTAAAGTGATTTGAAATACAAACAGACACGAAAACGTTTCGTCGAAAATCTGGCGCTCCCTAGCAACAGCGAAGCGACATTTATTTCACGTATATTGTAAAATTGTTAGAGGAAGAAGTAGTTTATAAAAATGTTTTATCAAACGAAAAAAAAAAGATTCAAAATGTTCGTTATTTTAGCCCTAATAAAATCCCTGGTGACCGACAGGTAAATTGCAATATTAGATTGATATATTCCAGGGATAGTTCATTAGATTCCCTTTGCAGGTGATTGGGCGAGTTTTTGAATACTTCTCATTATCCATACGCCCACCTTTCAGAAAAAAAATATTGCACAATAACACACACAGGTAGATATATATCATAAATTAATTATAAAATGTTCTCGAGTAAAAACGAATTTAATATTTTCTTTTTGCGCCGTTTCCAAATAAAATCATGGCCAGGCCACTTCTCTCTATATTTGACTTAATTGGCAACTCACACGTTTATACAGGCTACCCTAAGGCCAGTTCACTTTGCAGCGAGAGGGTTGAAATGCAGTAGGAGTAAAAGGACATGGAGTTGAAAGAGCGTCTGCCTACACATTCAAACGAAAGCTCGCTGTTTAAAACGCGCCCTCTCGGCTATATAAAGGCGCGGTTGAGTGGATGCGTCAGAGATAATCCCACGAGGTGACTTGCCAGAGCGGGAATTATCCTCGTTTCAACAGCTACGCGTTCTGCGGTGTGAGTGTTTCAGTGAACATGACTCAGTGGTTCAGGTCTGCGCTGCACTTTAGAGGCTCTGCACATTTCACGCTGAATTTTACTTTCTCTTTTGATTTCATTAATCGACGTTCGCTCAAAATAATTCTCACATTTCCCGCCATTATTTATGTCTAGCAAGAAGCACACAAATGTAGCTCTTTATTGGCTTACATTTAAGAAATTAGATGTAGCTCCCAGAGTATATATTTTAGCATTAGGTATACATGACATGTAGTAGGTAATAAAAACGAGCAAATATAAATAATAAAACTTTCACACGGTAAAATTTTACGTATGAGCCTATTTTGTTGCTCTATTTTAAAACAACACACGCTGTAATTTTAACGGAGTAAAAAAATAGCAGACTCGCTTCAAAATTTTTTCTGGCAAAAAAAAAAAATCTTTTACCCTATTCATCAGACAAAATGAACAATTGTTTGTATAATTGATGGCTACTGACTATTTATGAACCACAATAGTTAACATTTGAGAAGTAGCGAACTAAACACATTCTAAAACATGTTTAAAAAGCGTAAAATGTTGTTACTATTTAAACTAGTGTATGTTAAAAGACAGTAAAAACTTCAGGAGCATACCTGAAATCATGCTAAGACTTCCTACGCGCGTACGTTTAATTGAATTTTGCAAATGGATAACACTTTTTTATAACAATCCCTGAAAGAATTAGACGTTAACAGAACTATAAGTGAAGGTCTGAGACTAATCCATGGATTCGTAAAGACAACCTTATTTCGCGAAAAGACTTCCGCGCATGTTACACTTCAATACCCAACGTGTATATAAGTAGATTTGTTTTAATTTTTTACCACATGTCATTGTGTGAAAACATCTTCTTAATTGATTGACCAATTAAAATTATGTTGCTCCTGTAGTGTGTGCCTGTGATTCGCGAGTAGACACCTAAGACGCGTGACACACAAATAATCCAATCAAGAAAGTGGATCTGAGCATAAGTGTTGGAAAATCAACTGGTCATGAAATCTATCCGCGAAAATCGAGTGACGCTAATTCGAGATCGGCGGTTAGCTTGCTCGCCTCTCACCAGGGCGAACCTGGTTCATTCCCCGACCGGGCCACTCCCGGATATTCGCAAGTGGGAATCGTGCCGGACGATGCCACTGGCAGCGATGGGTTTTCTCGGGGATCTCCCATTTCCCCCGCCTTTGCATTCCAGCGCTGCTCCGTACTCACCTCGTTTCACCCTAATCGAATATCAATATCTCGATGTTAAACCTTTCATTCCCGAATTAATTTACGTGCTCAAGTGTTGCAATTTTTATTTTTTTGTGATGTGCGCTGTACCTGTTTCGAGTGGTCTTTTCGCAACCAGTGGACATCGTACTGCATGTTCGTCGATGTCAGCATGAATCGTTCTCAAATGAGAGACGCAGGACCTTCATCAAATCAGATTACTCGTTTGGAAGACGCTCAAAACAACGGCCACTGATTCCTTTTTGGGTACAGTGACGTACATAAATACTCATCATGTGACACATGTCTGCGATAATGGACACTGAGAATGAACGGGTTGACATCTCTCCGACCCCAAATCCCGCTGATGTCCACAATTGTGCCAGTCTGAGTCGAATCTCAAGGACCTCTTGTAAGGGTTACTCTCTCTCTCTCTCTCTCTCTCTCTCTCTCTCTCTCTCTCTCTCCGAGTCTAGTTCTTGGCAAGTCGTGGAAGTGTGGGCGAGAGCGCGAGCCAGCGAGGGCGCGGTGGGGCAGCAGCGGTGTACGTCCATTAGCCACATGTAGCTTATCGATCGCTAGGACTGGCCGAGTGGACGGAGATTGCAGCACGTGAATGGCCGCTGGCACAATCCAGACCCGCCTCTGGTGATTGTAGCACCCCGTGCCTCCTGAACCCAGTCCGCTATTCCCAGCCTCCAGAGAGGCACCACCCAGCCGTACCACGGTACTTACATCTGCTTACAATCTCCTTCATCTATCTATCTGCAAAAAGCTCATTTTTGCCATGCTCTCACGTCAGGAAGCGTCTTTGGTGACAGCTGCCTGTTTGAACATTTCAGTTTGTCATTCTCAATTAAAAAAAAAATATATATATATATTTATATATATATGTAAAAAAAAGAGCTTTTTGCAGACAGATAGATGAAGGATATTGTAAGCAGATGTAAGTTCCGTGTGAACCGTGATATGGCTGTGTGTATATATATATATATATATATGCACTTCATTAAATTAATTTCACGGAAATTAATAGAAACAAATATTTTATGCCACAGCAATGCGTGGCCGGGTAAGCTAGTTTCTAATATAATTTTTAAGGGCACTTATAAATAGTCCTTGTTTGTATGGTCCTCAAAATACTTTAACTCTTATTATTAGCTAAAAGTATCTATGATAAACATATTGGTTTGTCACAGACATGTTTTGCCAACAATAAACGTTTTAACTATTATAGTTCATTAGTGCCACTTCCAACTTTTCTAAAGCCCTGCCTAAGTTCTACTTCCAAGATATATCTCCGCCTCATGCAAAGAAAGCTTGACCAAGTCCAGAACATTTCACCAAAGGGACAAAGCACCGCATTATTACGCACTCATTCTAATAATATTCTGAATTAGAACTATTTGTTACTAGACATTAACAAAACACCCATTTCCTCACTGTTTTTATTCATATTTATTATAAACGGAATATTATAATTTACAGATAGAATACACGTAAAACATCAGTTTAACCAAAAATAGAGCACTTTTATGTTAACAGACGTTTCAAACGCTTGTGATATGTGATATATTTGACCGGGCCACTCAGGATGTGGGAACATCGGCACGGCACCTACGTGATTCATGTGCAGGCAGTTAACACGTGTCAGAAAGTAATTCAGCCGATCAAGTTAGGTAAATGACCATACAGGGTTTTGAATTATAACTAGTCTTGAAATCTTTTAGCGAAATTTCACTACCCCTACGTGTGCCTCTGTATTCTTTAGTAATCCGTGGTTTCGCTGAAGGAAATCGCTAAATTTCCCGGGTCTCGTGCATTTTGCAAGCCTCGCACGCCACGGAAATAACAACGGCTGCTGCAGACGAATGTGAAGTTTCGCGTGGCGATGCGAGTATTTCAACGCGGAATTGCGAGGTCTCTACAACTGCACAGGCAATCAACACTGATGATGCAATTACTAACTCCCCCCCCCCTCTTCGCTAGTACAGCCGTGGTAGTTGCAACGTCCGGCATCCGTGTATCGTTTGGCAGAACTTCTGTTCTCGCACGTGAACTCTCTGCAAATATCCCGTCGGAAAAGCCGGGTCAACATTTAATATTCTCCGTTTGTGTGTTTGCTCGCCGTTTTTTTTTACAACTGGGTAAAATTCATAACCCCGAGACCCGACAGAGTTGCGAGCAAGTCAGCTATGATCTCTTTGCGTCGGTGCTTAATTAATTTTGACCAGGAACCAACCACGAAGGTATAAAAAAACCATAAAACAAGACGGGCTGTGATTAGGGTGGCAGCAGGTTCGTCCGGGAGTGGGCGTGCTTATTGGTCTACACAGGACTTTCATGTAAGGTCACACTCACGGACATGCAATATGAATAGAGGCCCAGACGTTCGGGCGAGTTCACCTGAGAGCTGGGCTAAACTCGACAGATGTGTACACATCCCAGGTGCTGTTATTTGTGCGTTTGATGGTGCTCACATGATGCAAACTTTATCCCGTGTACTAGACTCTACATCTGAATCAGCGAATTCGAGTAGTAGAATTATTTTACTGGACTTTCAGTTAATTATCTACGATGAGGTTTTACGGTTAGGCCAATGAAATTCAATAGAAATTAACTATAAATCACTGTTCATTTAGTAGAAACGCGGAAATTTCGCGGAGACATTTAGAAACAATCTATAGACTCCACAGTCCTTAGTGCATTCGAGAGTCAGTTAGTTGTTCATTGGCTGATGATACAGTTTTACCTCAGACCAGGTAGCACGGGATTCGGTCATTGTTTTCTTGCAGGTTAGTTGTTGGCTTATATTCTTCCAGGGCTACTTACAAACTGAGATACAATTGGAAACTAAAGTCAAATATACCTGTGTTTTAAGTCTAGCCTCCTGAAATGCACTCACGAAATGTCCACATCTCTATTAATTAGTGAATACCAGCGACTACAACCAGTGGAATTTTACTTATTAAAGTCGAGTTATTTAATCAGATCTGCAGTCAAATTCGCTTAACTGGAGCTGTTTTAACTACTTCGATTTTAGAGTGTTGGTTGTGAATGATTCGCTCCGTCGCCTCTACGTGTGTATCACTGGTTCACGGACCTGCAGGCAGTGTCAGGAAACGAGTGGGGCAATCACAGAAGTAACATGATAATACACTGTGCCATAGCACAAATAATACAAAGACAATGTCACTTTCAAGCTATGCTAATCTTCAAAGCGCTATAACTAGGGCCAGTGACTTTTCGCGTAAAAATTGGAGCACACAGTAGACTTAATAACTACATACACACCTCAGCTGTTGTTATGTCTCCATTGGCTGCTGGTGCCGTGTCCGTCTTTGACCAAGCCACTCAGGACTAAGTAACTCCGACACTGAACCTTCGTGATTCGTGCGCAAACGGTTAACACGGGCCAGAATATTTTTTAGCCAATCAAAGAAGTTGGACTACCCTACAGTGCTTTGGACTGTATCTTGTATTCGAAATATTTTCGCGAAATATCACTGCCCCTAGCTATAACTATCTGTGCGTAACTGGTGATATTAATTGTTATTGGCAACTAGCCTATACGTAGAGACAGGTGTTCTTCGTGAAAATATTTACGGTCATTCTAGACTTTAATATCCTACGTCCACAACCACAACTTCCTTTGGTTATTGGCCGCGTGTCTACGCGAGAAGACATGTTCTTATTTGGCTGGGCCAATCGTAATAAAGTACTCCGATGCTGCTCGTCCATGATTCGCGGGCAAATACTTGAGGTAAGTGACATTTGAAATCATCCAACCGAAAGTGCATAGGAACAAAAGTGTTTTGGAGTGCGACTGGTCTTGAAATATTTTCACTAAGAAACACCTGTTCCTACACAGCGTATTTTTCTGTGCGATCCATTCACTACAGATTTTGTTGTTCAACCGTTCGGCCTTAACTATAGGCTAAAGGCGTCCTTGAGACGTGCCGCACAAGTTGTGGGCTAATGTCAGACGTCAAACGAGAATATAACAACCAACGTCCGAATTTCGCGAAAATATTTTCGTGCATGTAAGATTCCAATACTGAACGTGCACATCAGCAGTTTTCTTTTGCTTTTTTTGCGGTGTGTCTTAGTGAAAATGTATTTTATTTTTTGACTTGCCAATCAGAATTAGGTCTCTTCTGTAGCGTGCATCTGTGATTCGCGGACTGACACCTAATACGCGCAACACGTAAATTATCCATTCAAGAACGTGGGTCCGAACTAAAGTGAAGTGAAATACCACTGGTCGTGAAATATTTTCGCGAAAATCAGATTTCCCTGCATATAACGTCTCAGAGTTTAGTCTCCACAGCCACAAAATAACGTAAATTTTGCACATCTCTGCCAATTACAGTAAATTATATTTAATATGTATATGCCACATGAGTACTTAAGTATACATAGGTGAAATAGCCGCTTATTCCGCTAACTCCAGGCGCACGTGCCACCAAAATAGCGTCAGTTGCCAGCAACATGTCGGAACGCCGTTCGCCAATAAGCGCCTGCTAACTAACCAGCCAGCAGTCCAGCTAATAGAAAACCTTTCGCAGCACGTAGCAGCCAATCAGAGACAAGGCTTGTGCCCAGAGCAAGGCACAGAGCGTACAACCTAGCATCAAAGGAAACGCCATGCCATTTGGACTCTGTTTACTTATCTACTCTGTGCCAATGCTGTGAATCCTGCCATTCTTCTGCCACTAGCGCACGGAGCAACTAGCGGTTATTAACTGAACATGCAAGTTATATACGAGAAGTACAGCTAGGGCCAGTGATTTTCCGCGCGAAAATCGGAGCGCGCGGTAGACTTCACTATAATATAAACATCTCAGCTGTTGTCGTGCCTCGATTGGCTGCTGGTGTTGTTTCCGCTCTTGACCGAGCCACTCAGGATTTTGTAACTCCGACACTGAACCTTCTTGATTCGTGCGCAAACTGTTTACACGGACCAGAACATGTTTTAGCCAATCAAAAATACTTGGTGTCCCCACTGTGCTTTGAACTGTATCTTGTCTCGAAATATTTTCGCGAAATACCACTGCCTCTAGTTATAACATAAAATATTTGTATATATAAAAATGTTGACAACTTTCTCTCTCAAGGAGAAAGTAATTCCTAATAGTTCTGACTTAAAAAAATATACTTTTATAACATGTTAACAAACGAGACTGACAGTTCAGCTGGCTGATAAAAAGCTAGCTGTATAAGTGCAAGGCTATCTTGACAATAAAACACGCAAGAAATGCGTGAATCGTATTTCATGTTGGTATAGTGTCGTGTAGACCTATTGAAAATTTTCAAAAACGGGTGAATAATATATTAGTCAAAAATTGCAAGTGCATAATAACATCACGCATTTTACGACGATGAAAAAATAATACCACAGTGTCATTGTTCAAAAATGCATAACTTTATATACATATATATATATATATTTATTTATTTGGGCATGGCAAATATATTAAAGACCACGTGTCTTTCTTGCCGGGTCTTCGTGGGCAAAACGTTACGCAAACTGAATCAAAATTAAACTTTAATAATTTAATTATGGTGCAGAATAAAATATTAATTAACGAGAACGGCACTTTGTTTAAAAAGGTTCAGACTTATCTGAGAATTTAAATATATTGGCCGTCGTAGGCAGCAGCTAGCCCAAGCATCCCGTAACATCAAACTGTAGCCGGCTCCGCAGCGGTAGTAGATCCTCTTCTACGTAACTAAAACTTGAATTCTGCCTTCAGGTAGCTTCGGCCTAGCGTAGCTGATATTGAAAACTCAAATAATTAGTTACTGTTGAATTTATTTCTTTATTTTAAATCTCAAGTTGAACATTGATGTATGGAAATAAAGGTCATATTCTTCTCTATTGTAAAATTTCATTTCTATGGAAAATTTTTGTACTAAATTTTCCTCACTCGAAACATTTCAGACAAATAAGAGGACGGCGTTTACTTTGAGTTGTATGAAGTTATTTTCTATGTACCTGTCCCTCAGTAGCAACGGTTGGCATTTTGGTCGGGAAGGTTGGCTATATGTTGGGTTGGAACACACACCTCAATGGCGCAACGTAATACGACAATGAAAATCAGCTACCACGAAAATTTAATGAAATATATTTAGCGCCCGTCAGACAATGACGCCACTAAATCAGAACGTGCCAGAACATACTGTAAGAGTAATATTTTTAAACATTAAACTGGTTGATTGATGGTTGGTTAAATATTGATAAACCTATTGCTCGTAAAATACTAGAAACACACATCGAAGAACCGCCGTACTTAAGAATCACATAACACATAACTGGTTTTCGTTAGAATGTTCTGTCTTGTGTGGTTCTATGGTATGTGATTCTAGTGTATGTGTTTCTAAGTTGTGACAGCAGCCCCTTCAGGAAAGTCGGAATTGACGGTGAATGGACTATAGACTGAGAGTACTAGTGTTACTATTCTGTTTCTTTGACTGTTTAGGCTGTTCGCGATAATCACGATAACTTGTGAAATTAACCTCCGAAAAGAAAGGATCCTTGCTAACTAACCCATTTGGACCCAGCGTACACAATTGTGTACAGTACGCATGCGCGAGTAAGTTTTGGTCTGTACTGCACACTGCGAAGCTCAATGACCAATGATCTTACCTGTGAGTAAATGATTAGCAAACAGTCCTACTTGTCTGGGTCCTAATTGGTTCATTTAAACTGTAACCGAACGTATAATTTACAACTCATTAGCTGCGACAAAGAAACTAGTGCTGTGTCGAGCACGCATCATAGAATTGTTTGATTGCAACACCTGGAACAGTAAATTGAAGTGGGTCTGAGAGGGTTAACTCACACAGTCCAGAATTAATTTACGAGCTCAAGTGTTGCAATCGGTTATTTTTAGAAGGTGCTGTACTTGCTTCGAGCGTGCTTCTCGCGACTAGTGAACAACGCGCTGCAAGTTCGCGAATGCCGGCAACCATTCGCAGACGGAACATCCAGAATCATCAACAAACCAGTAGGTACTGGAAAATTTCGCAAAATATTTTTTACGACAAGCTAAGACTTCAAACACATGCGCAGCTCTGCCTTGTTGGCAACTGAATCACAGTTTATTGGACGCACACAGGTGAACTCCAAGCCAATAACAGACCTTCAAGTAAACAAACACATCATGTTTAGAGACCTGAAAAATTTCGCGAGTTCAATTACCTGCAGCCTAGACTCTGCAGTCTTATGTACAAATGCGCCGATATTTAGTTTACACTGGTTGTCTGCTGTCACAGTGGAAGGCGACGATTGGGCCAGCGTTCTCCAGGAGGTGTCAAACACCGTGTGGACCAATAGCTAAACTTATATATACACACGTGCTTTGAATTCTAGCTTGTCTCAAAATGAATCAGCGAATTTTTCAGGTCTCTAATCATGTGCCACCTGATCTGAAGTAAAACTGGCTACACATTGAGGCAGTTACCAAAGAATAGAAAGCTGGGGCTCGAAAATACATAGGACATTGAAGTCTAGCATGCAGTTAGGCTAAAACGCAAAATTTTAGATTTACAGGTTCCACATACAGTTTTGTGAACGTTTCCAAAGAATTACTTGTACGAATAAAATATTAGTGTACAGTATATTTTTGGTTTACTTGTATAATTTAGTTACGACAGAGTTCTCGTTATGTCATACAGCTTTAGTAAATTGTATAAAGGATTTAACAGACCAGATATCTCATATGAAATGGAAAATGTTAAAAAACAAGTTATTCCCCAGTCATGATTACAGAGTCAAAAACATTAAAATAAGCTAAACAAGAAACATTCGGAATATTATTTTTAATGTGCAATTACGTCTTATTGGGCCCAGTTTTCAAATATTAAGTCTGAATAGTAAGTTATAGAGACACGCAAATAAACTTATGTTGCTGGGGGTTTACATTATCTAATATTCCTCTCACGAAACATTTTCATTTTGAGATTCGAAAATTATTCGAGTTTGGATAACTGATTGCCCTATTTTTGCAATGCTCCTTAAAGGAAGAAATTTTCGAGAACTCTCTCGAAGCGAAACTTATATACAAAATTAAAAAGAAATTTGTATCGTTAGCGGTTGCTCACGTTAAGCAGAACCACTTCGGTGCTTCGCTGAAGCGAGGAAGAAAAGAGTTGGCGGAGGGGGGAGGGGAGAACTAATTTATGATGAACGCATAAAGTTAAAGCAGTTTGGTTGAAATACTGCTAGACATTTTTTCCATATTAGCTAAGTAATATCTCATGTAGAAGAAAATGTGCATTTCAATAGACGTTAGCAGCAAGTGGGAGAAGCCGAAGGAAAAGGTAACATAAGGAACGTGCGGTATCCGGCTCTGTGCAAGAACGATGTAATCGTTGGTACACATGATGCTGTATTTTTTGTTTACTGTTCCTGTGTTGCATTCGCACATTTGCAACCTTGTCATGAAAAATAAACAAACTATAAAATCAAATCCAAATCAAGGAACGTGCCGGCAGGAAATATATTGCTGGTATGGTATTATAAGAAAGTCCTGAAGCCTCAGAATGAAACTCTGAATATATTCTTCTCTTTCTGCGTGGTGGATAGATTGGTTGCGCGCTCTCCGGGTGATGTGAATGGAAATCCGAGCTAACATCCCGCAAAAGAACAAACACGAGCACATCGTGACTGTGGGAGAGGGTCGTTTGGCGACTCGAACAAAAAAAAAACGTTATCCTCGAATGCGCCGCAGCAAGGGAAGTTTCTTCCGCATCTGACAAATGTGCGGACGAGTTGTTAGTCATCTCTGTTTCCTTTCGCACTCGGAGGCCAACCAGGATCTGAACCGTCACACGATTGGTTGCCACAAAAGTTTACATGTGGCAACGATATGAAGTTTGCTGTTGTTGCTTGTACTATAGATAGGGGCAGTGATGTTTCGCGAAAAGATTTCGAGACAAGATACAATCCAAAGCACTGTAGGGTCGTCCAGCTTCTTTGATTTGCTAAAAAATGCTCTGGCCCGTGTTAACTGTTTGCGCACGAATCACGAAGGTTCAGTGTAGGAGTTACTTAGTCCTGAGTGGCTTGGTCAAAGACGCACACGGCACCAGCAGACAATGGAGGTATAACAACAGCTGAGGTGTGTATATAGTATTGAAGTCTACTGCGTGCTCCGATTTTTACGCGAAAAGTCACTGGCCCTAGCTATAGGCTATTCGCGGTCAAGTGAGCACTTTTTGAAGCCGTCTCATTTGGAATAATAGGCAATACATTTTGTTTTATTGTAGCCTTGGGCGTTAAATTTCGAGTCCGGTGAAATATATACACTATGTTTATTACTTAGATGGCCTTATTTATTTTAATATTGATAGAAGCACAAAACATGGCTGATAGGAAAAATGTAACCAGGGCCTCAAATGTGATCACTTTACCATGGACAACCTATAGACTTCAGGAGAATGACCGGTTTCGTTTACGGCCACTGCCAACAGTTCTCTTCCCCACGGAAAGTAACTTTACTGGTAGCGAGAGTAAAGGAAGCGTTATGAAAACTGCAAGTACCACAACTACCTTGCATTCTATCAACTGGTAATTACCTCGCAGTTTTGGGCGCTACTAGAAGCAATGTTTAAGTTGGTTGGGGTGAACAGGGAAGGTAAGTGTCAGACAAAGACTCGAAGAAGTTTACATTTTTGCACTGGAAATTCGAGCACAGTACATTTAACACAATCTGCAACACACTAAGGCCAAAAACAAAATCGCAACAAGCTATAGTTTTTATCATGTAAATCCAGTTCTGTAGAAAAATTAGAATTAAAAAACAAACACTTTCAACACGGTGCCCGTACGCCATACAGGCCATAATTTATGTATATGTTCTAGTTTTTTTTTNAAAAAACAAACACTTTCAACACGGTGCCCGTACGCCATACAGGCCATAATTTATGTATATGTTCTAGTTTTTTTTTTAAAAACCTACACGTTGACATAACTAATATTTTTTTAAAGGCTCGTACGCAAGTATCACATGACAAGAAATATGACGCTAAAAAAATATCACACGACTTAAAAACACCGCTTAGACCTTAAAATACGAGAATGAGCTTCACAAACCGATAAACACTATTCATCAGATTCGCTGTTGTTATAGGTGGGTGTGAATATGACCACGCCCTTGAACACAGCGGGCCTTTNAAAAAACAAACACTTTCAACACGGTGCCCGTACGCCATACAGGCCATAATTTATGTATATGTTCTAGTTTTTTTTTAAAAAACCTACACGTTCACATAACTAATATTTTTTTAAAGGCTCGTACGCAAGTATTACATGACAAGAAATATGACGCTAAAAAAATATCACACGACTTAAAAACACCGCTTAGACCATAAAATACGAGAATGAGCTTCACAAACCGATGNCACACGACTTAAAAACACCGCTTAGACCATAAAATACGAGAATGAGCTTCACAAACCGATGAACACTATTCATCAGATTCGCTGTTGTTATAGGTGGGTGTGAATATGACCACGCCCTTGAACACAGCGGGCCTTTAACAACCATTCATCTGTAGACCTGATGAACTCTCTGTGGACGAGTGAACAAGACGCACGGTGAAAGTAGTAAGCAACGGCCAATGAATTTTCAGCTATTCACAGTGACACATAAAAGTTTTGCACTTAGTTAGTCGCCCGCGATAATTACACGTCATTTCGGAAAGTGTTGAAAGTTGTAATGACAGATACTCATGTAGCCGTGAACAAAGGACTGCCGACTCTAGCTTACTGTGTACGACTGGAGTGCGGGAAATATTCCGTCGTTTTTCCTCCGGTATTATTACGTCACAGAGTAAATAAGTACAAACTAACGGAATTTAGTGTCGGTTGTTCTGATGTGGCCGTGCTCGTCCTCTGATCGTCTGTGGAACGGGCCTTGTGTTTGATTGGTTACCACGCGCTGCGGAAGGTTCCTATTGGCTGAGCTGCCGGTTGGCAAGTAACCTACCGGGATCAGATTGGTGAACGGCGTTCCGAACATGTTGCTGGCTAGTGACGCCATTTTGCTGGCGTGTGCTGCTGGAGTTCGAGGTATAAGCTTCTGTTTCGCCTCTGCATACGTAAGTACTCTGTGCTTATTATCCGCTGCTGGCTACTGTGATGCAGGAATAATCACGTTATCATCAATTAAAAGGTTTTCATTAATTTTAATTAATTAAAAACAGTTAGGGAAATTTAACTTTTTCGGAGAAATTTGTTACACTTTTTCAAAATTAAAAGGAAATTCAGGGACATTAAAAACCACCTGAGGGATGTTAAATCATCATGTTGCTACAATAATCCCGGTTTATCTCCCTATATTAATCATTTATATACGAAACGCTCAGTAGTAATAGTTATTTTTTTTATACGCTAGCGCCATTACCAGCTAGATATTTATGTAGCTGCCCGCTTGTGTCAGTTATTCTACGCTTAATTTGATCAATATTAGAAAACTCTGGCTTTCGTTTTGTATCACGCGTCCAGAAACTGGTAGTTAACAAATTTTAACTTCTATAGCCATCTTTCCGAAGGAAAGTGTCTCCCCCCGGAAACCTTTTGAACGAGGTACACTGACTTCATTTAGACCCAGTGCAGCTGCAGTGCTTGATAAGGACTCCAAGTTTTGTAATATTCAATCATGCACGTTGCTTATTTGTAGGAATAGGAAAATGTCGCGAGTTCAACGAGCTGTTGGCTAGACTCCACAGCCCTGTGTACAGTCGAGCCTCAGACGCGTGTTCATTGGCTGCTGCCCCAGAGAGTAGCCAGTGTTACCACACACCTGGCAGTATGACACTCGCTACTTGTTTCCCTGCAAGTCTGCTATTGGCTCAGAGTCGTCCAGGGCGCGTATAATTAACTTGTGATCCAATTACAAAGGTGACTTCAGTGTACACGTGTTTGACGTCTATCTTATTGTTCTGAAAAGAATTCACGACGTTTTCCTATCTCTACGTAGTCGTTAAATGCATGTCATTGTTAGAGACCTGAAAAAATTCGCGGATTCATTTCGGGACAAGCTAGAATTCGAAACACGTGTGTTAATAAAACTTCAGCCATTGGTCCACACGGTGTTTGACACCTCCTGAAGAAGGCCGGCCCAAATCGTCGCCTTCTACTCTGACAGCAGACAACCAATGTGCAGTTGATGTCGGCATATTTGTACATAAGACTGGAGAGTCTAGCCTGCAGGTCATCTAACTCGCGAATTCTTCTGGTCTCTAGCCGTTATAAGTTCTCTGCCGCCATAACAGACACAACAGTGGAGTGGAGGGGAAACAGCCTTGACACTGCGGCTTCGGAAGATTACTTTTCATGCTCCGCGACACGCTGGTGACGGGAATGGCCTCGCGGTCTCGCATGAGAATGTGATGCATAGTCAGCGCGTGTGGCAGGCTAATGGCCGTGCCTGCGTTCCAGCGGTCGTGTATTTAAATCCCAAACCGTAGCGGCTTCCCTCGCTCTCAGCTCGTTCGTTCCCGAGTGCACGCGCTGCGTGTTGGCCATTAGCACGTCAGTTGTTATTTTACTGCGGGAACCTGTACGCCGTCAAATTATTTTGTACTTAAAAAAAAAGGTTCGGGACCCAATGTGGTCTACTCGCAGTATCTTTTGCACTTCTCGAATCACACTTTCGGATGGCTCGTAACATCGAGGCCTCGAGAGTCGAATGAGCGGGATATTAGGTGAGTATGGAGCAGCGCCAGAATGAAAGGGCTGGGGAAACGGGAGATACCTGAGAAAACCGCGATTCGCGGGCAAACACATACTACGCGTAAAATTTCGAATGATCCCATCACGACAGTGGTTCTGAACTAAATTGCGCTGGAACACAACTTGTCCTGAAATATTTCCGCTAAAAGCACGTGACCCTACCAATAAGTAACCTGCAAGAAGACAAGAACGGAAACCCGTGCTACAAGGTCTGTGGTGAAACTGGAGTGTCAGCCAATGAGGGTCGAGCGTACATAGGATTGTAGATTCCATCATGTTGACAAATGAATCAGCGAAATATCTAAGTATTTAGAAATTAATTTTATTAATTTATTGTTTTACGTTAAACGTAGCGAACTTGGACGTCAAGTGTCAGCAAATTTTTTTTCTGTTATAATTCGGGAACCTGTATTCTAAAACTAATGTGATATTCCAGTCACAAAATAAACAATTCGCGAGTTAAAAAAATTCTTTACTGTGAATTCTAATCTCCCAGGAATTAAATCCACATTGAGTTGCAAGAGCTAAAAAGTTTATAAAATTTTTTTTTTTCGTTTATCAAAAATTGCAAGCGGCGTGGGAAATAATTACCTTTTTTATCACACGTTGAAATGAGTGAGTGTAACAACTCATCCATGTTATGGTATTTCTGCTGGTAGCTTGGATGTCGGAGATGTTTTTATGAGTTCGATGAGTGGAATTTAAAACCTTTAATTACATCCGTGCGAATGCATTAGCTGGTTGTAAAATTTGCAGTGCATATTCGAAACGTTAGTTTCTAAATACAATTTAATTAAAGTGAATTACAGACTTGTTTTTATAAATGTGTTAACCAGAAACCTAGGTCAAATATAAAGTCGTTTCAACACGCTACCAAGAGAAACGTTATAAACGTAGTTCCAAGTTTTTTTAAGATTCTTAAGCTTATCGTTAAAGCACGTAAAAATTTACGTAACTATATGTACGTCTCGTCCTCGTCTNTTTTTTTAAGATTCTTAAGCTTATCGTTAAAGCACGTAAAAATTTACGTAACTATATGTACGTCTCGTCCTCGTCTATTTAATGTCACGCGAAGAATATCAGCCAGCAATTGATACGGAACAAAAATGTATCGTATTGAAAGTTTCGTATATAAGATATCTGGATACATTCCATTTTCGCAAAATTATTTCATAACCAATTGTATTTCATTACACTTAAGCTCGCATCCACTTTCTTGTTTGGATGATTTACGTGGAACGAGTCATACGTGTCTGCTCGCGAATCGCGGATACATACTACAGCAGTTACCTAATTCTGATCGGCAAGCCAAGTAAGAAAACGTTTCTTCACAAAGACGCGTGACCAACAAGGAAAAGAAAAATTGCTGATACGCAGGGTATCGAAACCTAACATGCGCGGAAATTTTTTTTCGTGAAATTCGGGTGTGTCTATAGATATCCTCTCATCGTAGACCCTGTCATATCGCAGCGTACACCCGATGCCAAGGTAGACGGTACGAAAGTACGTGACAGTTTCATGTTTGTCATTGAATCGGCGCTGATCCGACACGCCCTGCAGAACTCATAGCCAATAGCACACACTCAGTACTCTGGTAGCTTCATTCTGTATGGCCAGATGGAACAGGATAACGAGATCCGTCTGAGGCGGCCACGAATGAACAAGAACGTAGATTTACTGGAGAGGGGGAGCGGGTTTAGCTTAGTGCAGTNATCCGTCTGAGGCGGCCACGAATGAACAAGAACGTAGATTTACTGGAGAGGGGGAGCGGGTTTAGCTTAGTGCAGTCTTATAACTAGAGAGCAGCAAAATTCACGTTGTTATTTGAGGACATTACAAAACTTAAAACACTTTTACATCTGCAATACGTAAGTCATTGGACCGTTCTTTATTCGACACGCCCGGGGTAACTCTGCGCCAATAAACTAACACGCCACAATCGTGTGCCCCAGTCACGCGCAGGTCACTCAGAAAAGAGAGTGACGTTACATATAGGCAGGAGCTGATGGAGAAAGACGCCGGTTCGAGTATGTAGAGGACCGTGAATTTTAGATCAAAGCCAAAAATTAACGCGAATTTCGCAGGTCTCTACTTGCAACACAAAATGGTTACGTTNCCGTGAATTTTAGATCAAAGCCAAAAATTAACGCGAATTTCGCAGGTCTCTACTTGCAACACAAAATGGTTACGTTCACAGCAAAGTGAGAACTATTTAAATGTACCTTCGAAAGAATATCACTGTCCGTAATTGCATGAAGTGTAACGGGCGCTCTGACTGGCAAGCGCCGAGTTAAGTTGGTAACGTCGGAGGGAGAGTAGTTACACGTCTTCGTTGAATTAAAAGTGAGAGGTAAACATTTGTAAATATTAAAATAATTAANACGGAGGGAGAGTAGTTACACGTCTTCGTTGAATTAAAAGTGAGAGGTAAACATTTGTAAATATTAAAATAATTAATTTAGCTTTTTTTAAATTTCATACAAGTGTAAGCATTAGTAAATTTGTAAAATAAAATATTACCTTATTTAATAATTCTGCAGTTTTACTTAACTGATGCATGAATAAAGTGATCAGGCTCATGACAATGCAAATTTTGCATATGGTGGAATAATATGCAACGTGGACACAAGTAGATCCTAAACAGGGCTTTAAAAAGTGCTCAGTTTACCGTGAACAGCCTATACAGAAATGAAAACCGCCGCTTGTTTCTCGAACTCCAGCCGCACACGCCAGGAAAATGGCGTTTCAATGACCGGATGCACGTTGTAACGGTGTAAGACAATCAGCACCTGGTAACTCACTCACCAGATGACAGCTCAACCAATAAGAAAACCTCTCGCAGCTTGCAGTAGCTNACAATCAGCACCTGGTAACTCACTCACCAGATGACAGCTCAACCAATAAGAAAACCTCTCGCAGCTTGCAGTAGCTAGTCAGACGCAAGAACCGTTCCCAGAGCCTCGTACAGCCAATCAGAGAACGGGTACGCTCACATCTAAGGAACCTCCACGTAATTTCGCCTCTGTGTACTTATTTACTCTGTGCTATGGTTTAAAAACTTCCATTACAATTATGATGTTTACTAAGAATATTTTTTTACAGTGTAGAAAAATCAGACTGACGAAATAAAAGAGTACAGCATGAAATTTAAAAATACATGCTGGATATTTTAAGAAGCGTTGCTTAATTAATTGTAAATACTATATTATTACAGATACAATATCATTAGAAGATCGTTTTAATAAAAATAGAGTATTTTTATGCTACGGCAAGGCATATTTATGAAACAACAAAGCGCGTCATACGCGGGGTAAATTTTTGAAAGGTTTCATTCAAAAAGGGTGAATAAACCGCGAATATACTACAAATAAATGTTGCTTTGTCACTGACCTATCACAAACACTCCACAGTTTCTAGTCCAGGCACTGCAGAACTGCAGAGTAGACAAGTACACAGAGACTAAATGGCTTGATGGTTGCTTTGATGTTGGGGTACGCATTCGCTGAAAGGATGCGCGAGGCTCTGAGAACGGGCCTTGTGTCTGATTGGCTATTTGTCGCACGCTGCAGAAGGTTACATGTTTGCTCGACTACTGGCTGTCGAGCAGATGGCGAGACGTCGATTGACGAGTGGCGTTCCAACATGTTGCTATCCAGTGAAGACAGTTTGCTGGAGCATGTAATTGGAGTTCACGAAATAAGCTGCTGCATAATCTCTCTATTTTTAAGTACTATGTGTATACCGTAAATTTATAAACATATACAGGATGTTTTTAAATAACACGTCTAAATTCAAACCACAGCAACTATGGATAGAGACCTGAAAAAATTCGCGAGTTCAATGACCTGCAGGCTATACTCCATTGCCGCATGTAAAATCATTC
The DNA here is from genome assembly GCA_002778355.1 of Clitarchus hookeri. Lineage (NCBI taxonomy): Eukaryota > Metazoa > Arthropoda > Insecta > Phasmatodea > Phasmatidae > Clitarchus > Clitarchus hookeri. Next base: position 318,206 of record NQII01003281.1, on the reverse strand, counting down.
AAATATTACTGTTTATTTACTGCTTGTTGTATTAGCAGAAGACGGTGATTTGGTCTGCATTTTATTGTGTGTTGATTATTGGCTCAAAGTTGTACAGGAGGTGTAAACGAACGGGTTGACCAATAGTATAAGCAATACAAACGTACGATGTTTTGAATTCTAGCTTGTCCCGAAATGAACCCACGAATTTTTCAGGTCTCTAACTATGAACTAATATTTTGAATACATCCTAGCTACAAAATGTTTTGGTAGGTCATCTAGTGGTTTTAAATTTTAACAATTCCAGACCCACTTTAATTTACGGTTTCAGTATGATGCTTGCTGTACTTCAGTTCACACAACACTTGTTTCGTTGTCCCAGTCAATGCGCTGTAGGATATATGTTCGGCTTCTGTAATGTGAACCAACGATGACCTAGACCAGTAAGACGCTTTGCGAATAATTTACGTACAGGTAAGATGGTTTTTATTGAGCTTAGCAGTGCGCAGTACAGACCGAAAATTACCTACACGCGCGAAATGTGCACAACTGTGTACGCTGGGTCCGAATGGGTTAATCGAAGTTAGCAAAACAGCCCCCGGGATTCCGGAACTTCACGTACCTGTGCGCACGGCAAGTTGCATGTCACGAAGGGGAACGGAACTGGCGCGTCGTGCAGCGACCACCTGTACATGACACTTCGGAAATAATTGAAGAGAGTACGCCGCCAGTACTGCTGTTTGTGTGTTGTTGGGAATAGAGTGCAATAACTCCTAGGAGCCTTTACTATTCAGTTGCTAATCCCCCATTGCTCATGTAGTTATACACACGTATTCTTACAAGCAGCCACTAGCGGCGCTCACGTACCTCGAGTTGATGATATCCTATGTGCAGACGCTCTCCACTTGGCGCGCCGTTCCGGCTCGCCTTCGTGATATCCAACCTGCCATGCTCGCAGGTACGTAAAGCTGCGGACTCCCTGCGTTGTTTAGCCTAACTGTTACTTAAATTAAAAAACTACTAGAAGACCTTTTCAAAGGTTTTATTACAAGGATTTGTTGTTTCTACTAGCCAATAGATNTTAAATTAAAAAACTACTAGAAGACCTTTTCAAAGGTTTTATTACAAGGATTTGTTGTTTCTACTAGCCAATAGATTCTGCGGTTTTAATTTCGAGATGTTATTCAAAAACACCTTATATATATATGTATATATACGAGGTGGGTTAAAAAAATAAGGTGACTTTGCAAATTTTGAGGGCTACGTACATTCGATTATCGATTTTTTCTATTGAAATTTGGTACAAATATCCCCAACATATGTTGACATTATCAGCCATTTTGCATTTTTAGTTTGTTTGTGACAGATATAAAGGTTAGACNTTAAATTAAAAAACTACTAGAAGACCTTTTCAAAGGTTTTATTACAAGGATTTGTTGTTTCTACTAGCCAATAGATGCTGCGGTTTTAATTTCGAGATGTTATTCAAAAACACCTTATATATATATGTATATATACGAGGTGGGTTAAAAAAATAAGGTGACTTTGCAAATTTTGAGGGCTACGTACATTCGATTATCGATTGTTTCTATTGAAATTTGGTACACATATCCCCAACATATGTTGACATTATCACGGTAAAACGTAAAAATCAAACAAACACTGTCTATATTTCCAATCTGGTGTTTTGGTGTGCTTGGCGATTTTTTTCTATCGCAAGCATTGGATCAAAGAATCTGTATTAACAACACCACAATCATGCCTCAGCCACCGTATTCGCCGGATGTGACCCCCTGCGACTTGTTCCTGTTCACAAAACTGAAGAGACCCATGAAAGGACGGAGGTTTGCCACGATTGAGGGTATAAAGACCTGGGAGACTTCAATGCCATACCAAAATGCGCATTTCATAAGTGCTTCGGGTATTGGAAAAAAGCGCTGACACACGTGTATTATATCTTAGGGGGATTACTTTGAAGGGGACAAAATAGATATTGATGAATACATAAATATTTATCGAGAGAAAGTTACAAAATAACCAGTCACCTTATTTTTTAAACACGCCTCGTATATACGTATATACATATATATAAAGTTCTCAAATATCACTTACATGAAATTTCTTAAACATATTTGAGGGAGAGCGTACGTGCAACCTACGCTCCTCTTTTAATCAGCGCCTGCTCTCATGCGACTTCGGCATAGATGCTACATCTGGGTAGGACAAAGCATGTGCTTTTGGTTCATCTCTCCCTCTTCGATGTATCGTGTTGCGGCGTCGATCACTGTGACGTCAACTGCGGCGACACGAATCTCGATTTCCGATTATCGACTGTGCTTTTCTGCTGGAGAGAGCGATAGGAATGTGCAGTCAAAAACAACACACTCAGCCGTACGCGATGCGAGGGCACGTCCCGATAACTGCGGGAATGTAGCTGCTTCAGAGTTAATTCAGATTTTTTTGAAAATCAATTACATAAAAATATCATTACCGCTAAGTGAATAAGTTTTAGCAGACCCAGGGACTGACATGCCCTCCAATATGGCTCCCACCAAACGGCCGAGTAGAGGAAAAAGTTAGTTCCGCGTCTTCTCGCTTTATTTAACCCCCTTGCGACACATTAATCCCTTAAAATGTGCATTAAAGTTTTTAGTTCACGTGTTGTAACATAAGAAATACGAATTTTTTATAACAGTTGACACTTACGTTTCAATACGTATATGTAGGACCAGTGACTTTTCGCGTAAAAATTGGAGCACACAGTAGACTTCAATACTATATACACACCTCAGCTGTTGTTATACCTCCATTGGCTGCTGGTGCCGTGTCCGTCTTTGACCCAGCCACTCAGGACTAAACAACTCCGACACTGAACCTTCGTGATTCGTGCGCAAACGGTTAACACGGGCCAGAACCATTTTTAGCCAATCAAAGAAGCTGGACGTCCCTACAGTGCTTTGGACTGTATGTTGTCTCGAAATATTTTCGCGAAATATCACTGCCCCTACGTATATGGCACAAGAGGCGACCAGTTATAAAATATTAGGTGAGTCAGCAGCAACCAATAGCATTGCGAAGGGANAGTTATAAAATATTAGGTGAGTCAGCAGCAACCAATAGCATTGCGAAGGGAAAGGCGCTGTCTGTGTTGCTGCTAGCTTCTGGATTTGCACGGCACCGACCATGATTTTACTTACTCTGCAACATGTCAGACGTGGACGAGTTTACTCGGGACAAAATGTTTACGGATTATTTTCCAAGTTCAAGGGTTGCAATCGCATATTTTTTGTTCTTACGATCAACAACTTTTCTCGCAGCCATTGAACAACGCACTGCCTGCTCGANCTTTGGACTGTATGTTGTCTCGAAATATTTTCGCGAAATATCACTGCCCCTACGTATATGGCACAAGAGGCGACCAATTATAAAATATTAGGTGAGTCAGCAGCAACCAATAGCATTGCGAAAGGAAAGGCGCTCTCTGTGTTGCTGCTAGCTTCTGGATTTGCACGGCACCGACCATGATTTTACTTACTCTGCAACTTGTCAGACGTGGACGAGTTTACTCGGGACAAAATGTTTACGGATTAGTTTCCAAGTTCAAGGATTGCAATCGCATATTTTTTGTTCTTACGATCAACAACTTTTCTCGCAGCCATTGAACAACGCACTGCCTGCTCGANATTGCAATCGCATATTTTTTGTTCTTACGATCAACAACTTTTCTCGCAGCCATTGAACAACGCACTGCCTGCTCGATAATACCAGAACCAACCATTCAGTCAAAGAGGCGTACGGAATTCCACAAATCGCATTAGCCACAAGGCATACTGGGCACTGATGCCTTGCTGGGTGCAGTACTGGTCATAAAAAGTATTTATCTGCAACGTTTTTACTGCCGTAGACATGGCAAATAAACGATTTAAAGTGTGATTTATAATTTAAAAAAATAATAACTTTATAAATATAACAATCTAGAATTAATATTTGCTTATAAGTTACGGAAATCCGAGAACCACTTCAGCAGTTCTCGAGCTAGATTTGGGGACATACGAAGAAGAAAACATAGGACTACTTCATGATTAAAATTCGTCTGAACGGAAAGCAAGCCAAGAAGGGAAGAAAATACCGGTATAATTTAACCATTTCAGTTGCGAATTAATTTACGAGTTCACGTGTTGAAAAGGTAAATCGTTTTAGTTGTGGTGCTGTATCAGTCAAAGTGAATGAAGATATTTGGGCAGTTCTTAACATCGAGGTCTTGAGAGCCGACTAGGGTGAAACGAGGTGTGTGTGGAGCATCGCCGAAATACAAAGGCGCGGGAAGCGGGATATCTCCAAGGAAAACCGCCGACCAGCGGCATCGTTCAGCACGATTCCCACGGGCGAAGATAAGGGGAACCCCGCTGAGAATCGATCGCGGTTCGCCTAGGTGGGAGGCGAGTTGTATAACCACCGCGGGCCTTGTATCTACTAAACAATAACTACAAATCTGTGCCCCGAGCATGTAAAGAACNCGAGTTGTATAACCACCGCGGGCCTTGTATCTACTAAACAATAACTACAAATCTGTGCCCCGAGCATGTAAAGAACCTACAAGTCCAGGGTACTGCTAAATAAATTCGCGAAATCCACGCGTCTCTGGTGTAGTCTATTCGCGGTTTCTTCACACATTTTAAATCAACCATTTCAAAAATCACACCATGTATTACGTGCTAGGTTCTTTCNCTATTCGCGGTTTCTTCACACATTTTAAATCAACCATTTCAAAAATCACACCATGTATTACGTGCTAGGTTCTTTCCTAAACATGTCATGTGTCATTTTCGTTTTATACTTCCGTCAACATAAAAGTGTATTAATTTTCGTCAAATTGAACATTTATACATATTTTACCTATTAATTATAAATTTTTTATATTTAATATTAATAAAACGGGGAGGAAATGACGCGTTGGTAATGGCCTTTAAGAAATAGTTCTTATGTAAAATATTATTAAAATGATTGCGTACGAATGTGGTGCGCTACCCTTTGGGGTACCTTAGTAGACTGCTTTGATTACATGAGGCGGAGGAATATTTTCCGGAAGTGGAACTTGAGCAGGGCTTCAGAACAGTTAGAAGTAACCGCGAGTGAACTGTGGTAAGCATTCTGTGGCTGTGTTCTCGGAGGACGAGATCGGCCTGGTGTTTCGCACGGTGTTGTGCTTGCCGGAAGGGATGAGAAGGCGGATGCGTAGTTTACATACGGGCTGCTGTCCGATCTGATTATGCCGCACGGCCGCACGTTAAGTCCGACCTTCCAACTTTCCCCTTTTGCTAACGCTTTCCAGCAGCGGGCTTGTGTGTACCGAGCGGCACTTCTCTCGCGCACGTCGTGTTTGTGTTTCGACCCCTATTACTTCGAGCGTCAAATACGCTTGAACCTTAAACTCCCGGGCTGCGTGTCGCCTACTTACTGCTCGGCCTAGCCGAGTGTGCATCCGGGAAATACGTGAACTACACGAAGTCGCTGGGTCGCGATAGTGTAGTGGTCAGACAACTCGCCTCCCACCAAGGCAAACCAGGTTCGATTTACGTTGGGGTCGCCCATGATTTTCGCATTTGGGGATCGTGCCGGACGATGCCACTGGTCGGTGGATTTCCTCGGGGACCTCCCGTTTCCCCCACCCTTTTCATTCCGACGCTGCTCCATACCCACCTCGCTTCGCACACAGCGGCTCTCAATACCTCGATGTTAAGAGCCGCTAAAATCTCTTCACTCACTACATGAGGCCGCACCATTCTCTCTCTTCCCTCTTCTCTTTCTTGCCCACGTAGTTCACTGGATGTTAGAAGATCGCCCGGCACAAGTAAAGCGCACACCAAAATATTTCACGAATGCAGTACTTGGGCACAGAGTAAGAATACAGAAGTGTAACAGTGGCTCATAACTACAGACGTGCACAATTCACGTTTTTATTTGGTACCATGCTGGTATTCCAAGCACTATCACTATCTGAGCGTAACTGCTAGTGCCATTTGCTGCTGGCAACTATACAGAGTCTTTATCAGATTGGTTGCTCAAGCGTTTGGCCTTAACTATTGGCTAACGGAGTCCTTGAGACATGCCTTACAGGTTGTGGGCCAATGGTAAAGGTCAAACGGGAATATAACGTCTCAGAGTATAGTCTGCAGTCACAAAATAAAGCGAATTTTGCACGTATCTACACAGAACTAGTGCCATCTGTTTTTTTGCGAAAAGATTTACTCAGAGGTTAGACGTCAATATCGTATGTGCACGCTTGTAGTCTTCATTTGTCTTCTGGCCGTTTGTCCTTGTGTGAAGACAGCCTGTTACAGGAGTGAGCCAATCAGAATTAAGTTTATCCGATACTGACCGTCCGTGATTCGCGGGCAGACAGATAAGACGCCTGAGTGGTTCTGAAATAATGAAGGGATTTGGAAAACCACTTTCCCGAGATCTCTTCGCGATAAACAGGTGCCGCCTACTCATAAAACTAACTCCAGCTGTACACTCCCGCAAAATGGCGGTACAGGTCAGCAACGTGTGAGCGCCTGGTAACCTACTCACCAGCAGGAAGCCCGGCCAATAAGGAATGTATCGCACCACGCGGTAGCCTATCAGACACAAGGCCACGCCCAGACCATCAGAGAAGAGATTCGCCTGCATCTGCCCGAGTCTTTAAAAGTCGCGCACATACATCTTAAATTAAGTTAGTTACTTAAAGAAACAAGGAGCATGAAAATAAAATATCTGTCCTTAACACTTCCAGGCGAGCAGGCATTTACAAGCCAACCAATACAAGTAATAAGCGAGTTACTTATATCCACCGCTGCAGGAACACAGGTTCTATTGGCCTCCGTGTTCCCACTCGCTGCCGTTCTATTGGCCGACATCACAGTGGACACGCCTACTGCGCTCTACAACNATTGGCCTCCGTGTTCCCACTCGCTGCCGTTCTATTGGCCGACATCACAGTGGACACGCCTACTGCGCTCTACAACATTCATTATTGGCTGGTCATCTGCCACTAAGGCACTGAGTTGGTTTTGTCCCAATCAACTGTCTTTATACGTGTAAGATGTTTTACTATCACACCTGTCCTTTTGCGGAGATATAACAGAAATATGTTTGTAGTCAGGAAAGTTATTGTTACTGAGCTGTAGAGTTCCGGCAAGGTCCTGTTAATCACAGGCGGTACAACGACTGCGTGAGAACGCTAGTTTTTTTTTTTAATGACAAAGAAATTTTCAATATATTTTTGCTCGAGTTACACTCGAGCGTAGTCTACAAAGTGTTAATTTTACATGTCACTGCAAATAAATCGTTCCTCTCTCCACAGGCATATACCTACATTTTCCATCTAGCTTGTTAGAAGCCATGAATTATCCACGTATGCAGAAATTATACCGCGCACTGATGGTGCATTCCCTGTGGATCATTTATTTTATTTACTCATAGTTACGGGAAGCGGTTGTTTTTGTGACAAGATATTGCTGATAGCTGCTAGATATTGGAAAACATTTTAGTTCTGAACCAATTTTTGTGACTGCACGGTATTAACCCTTTCAGCCCACTTTAATATCCGGTTTAATGTAGAGCAATAACTAAATTTTGTGATGCTTAGTGTACTTAACTAGTTCGGTCTATTAATTAGTTTACGAGCTCAAGTGTTGTAATTGTGAAATGGCTAGTTTTATTGGTGCACGCTAAGCTAGGCAGATCATCCAACAGAGCTGGTCGGCAATTACAGCTGTCGTCATTACAGCTGGTGAGTTTTGAGTGGGCGAGAATAATGAAGACGTGATATAAACGAAGTGGAACAGCCACATGCAGAAGTTTCGCATGGAACCTGTTGCAAGTGATGATTCCAGTATATAGTTTCGCCCTGTGTTGAGTTCAGTTGAGAGATTTGGGCGACTCTTAAAGAGGCCTTGAGTTGAGTTGGTTTTGAGATTTGGAAGGCTATAAGCAAGTATATCTTGAGAGCCGACGAGGGCGAAATGAGGTGAGAATGGAGCAGCGCCGGAATGCAAGGGCGGAGGAAAAGGGAGATCCCCGAGAAAATCCGCCGACCAGCGGCATCCTCCGGCACCATTCCCACTTGCGAAAATCCGGGAGTGACCCGTCCGGATGTTGAATCCGGTTCGCCTTGGTGGGAGGCGAGCAGTCTAACCGCTCAGCTACCGTAGCGCTCTTCGCCATGGGCAGTGTTAAAATCCATCCATCTGGCAAATAAAGTTCAAGTTTTCTAGACCTTCGCTCCCTATCAAACAGTTTCCTTTAACATTTCCAGACAGTGACTGAAAAGGACTTTGGACAGAAAGTGATTTATTGATATTAACTTTACACAGACAGAAAACAGCGTTAAGTATGGGGAGTTCTTCAAACGTGAGAATCGCTATTCGTTGTTGACCCTATTCCATAGTTTCATCACGAGGTGCTGCTAGTGACAAGGAAAAAATAAAAGCATTGTTAATCGGCCCTGATGACTAGGAGATCTTCACACTGATACGAGTATTGTTCGTTGCAACGCTCAAAATAATACATACATTTGTCACTAGCTGGGCTGAACAAACCTATCTACGAAGCGTCCTACCATTCACACGCATTTATGAACGGTATACAGTTGAAAATTAATTTTTTTTAACCAAGGGTGAATGATAACGCGAAGATAACCAACAGAGTTCACTTGTAACACAATTTTATATATATCGTTTTATGGAGGTGAGTGTAGATAATTAAAATGCTTTAAATATCCATAAAAATGAGTGAACCATTCTCGCATATGTGACGTGCGTGCTAATGAAAGAGTGAATTACAATAACATAACAGAATTTTCTGTAATCGGGGTTGAGGGTAGCAGGAAAATAATATTCTGTTAGGTTATTGTAGCCCTAGTTGTGATTGTTGAAGTTGTTTTGTTGAAGGTACTATTTGTTTCGTAGTAGGAAAACAGTGCTCTGCTGTAGCAACCATACGCACAGCAGCAAATACAATCGGGAACTTCAAGACCTTCNATCAGCAAATACAATCGGGAACTTCAAGACCTTCAAACTCTACGTCATGACCACTGATTGCAGTTAAGAAATTCCAAATAAAGTTTTTACATCATCGCCGTTAATAAACCTTCTAGAAAATTTCTCAAGCCGCCGTTGTNTTGAAGTTGTTTTGTTGAAGGTACTATTTGTTTCGTAGTAGGAAAACAGTGCTCTGCTGTAGCAACCATACGCACAGCAGCAAATACAATCGGGAACTTCAAGACCTTCAAACTCTACGTTATGACCACTGATTGCAGCTAAGAAATTCCAAATAAAGTTTTTACATCATCGCCGTTAATAAACCTTCTAGAAAATTTCTCAAGCCGCCGTTGTNTTAAGAAATTCCAAATAAAGTTTTTACATCATCGCCGTTAATAAACCTTCTAGAAAATTTCTCAAGCCGCCGTTGTTTTTCTACACGACTTTTCCCAACATTTAATACGAAAAACCTGAACTGAATCCTTGCTCTGCCGCCAGTTATTTCAAAAATCTTATTTAAAGAAAATATTTTCGGAAGGAATATTTAAGATTTTCGGCGAGATTTTTGAACTTTTCAAAGCAGAATAACATTTCAATTACATTTCTAAGCCACGCATAATCTGCTAATTTGTAATTAATGCCGTCTGTATGAAGTACTTTATTTTTCTGGTAAAAGTCAAGTAATTCTGAGCACAATTAAAATTCCAGATAATTTCTAATAGCAGTCGCCCATTGCTGCCATTCTGTAGTTGTAGCAAGTTTTCTCCTAGTGTTCCTATCTGCGTATGTGTTTCTCCTACCCACAAGTACTTTACTACCAGACTGCTGTGTTGCGGAGTGTACAAATGACACTCGTTACCTCAGATTGGTGAGACCAAGTGTGTGTATTCCTACTTACAGTCTGGGCGGGGCCGGGCAAAAGTAACTCGTCAAACGGCCTTACAGTGGCACTACAGAGAATGCAATCTCCAGTTTCACACCATTTTTGAGTTAAAAAAAAGTTAAAGGGCTAGAATTTCTGGTTTTAAATACGCCCAATAATTCCGTACTCAGTTTGGACAGTCGTGACTGCGCAGCTAGGGTTGGCACTCTACCTAGAAAACCCGTTAAACCTGCTACAGCTGTTTCAACGTCACCCTTATATACTCGGAGGTATACTGAAACCCCTTATCCCCCCGTCTATCATTATTTGGCATTCTATCGTTGTTTTGCCCCACCGTGCATTCGGGCCTTGTGTGTGTGTGTGTGTGTGTGTGTGTGTGTGTGTGTGTGTGAGTGAGTCGTCGTTACATTACACAGCAAGGCTTTAATNCCTTGTGTTGTTGTGTTGTGTGTGTGTGTGTGTGTGTGTGAGTCGTCGTTACATTACACAGCAAGGCTTTAATAACTTCATCATTAAATTTCGCGGGTTTTACGGACGTCGGTGACGGAGGGGCCAGGGGGGGGGGCGGTAATTGAACAGCGTAGAAATGCCGCAAAAAGCACGTGTGCCTAGCGCAGTTCGGTGACGTGCGGACTAATGAGTTTACGGGAGCGTCGCAGGATTTGTGTGTGGACGACTCGCCGGCGCTAATGAGATTAAGCGTGTGTGCGTGCGTGCGTACCAGGTGGAATGACGCGTGACAGCTGTGTTTGTGTTTGCTTGGGCTAATACCTAATATCGCGCGTTATTGAACCACTCCCGACACTCGCCGGCGGGGCTGCAATGGCATTTCCAACACTCTGCCAGTATGCGATACAGGCAGTCATTTGTTTATGTCCCCTCGCGCTTTCAAACACCCATACCTTCTCTTAAGGGCGTTCAAGTGACAAAAAATGATCTTCGCAAATTTTTAGATATAATCCATTCACGGATACTTCACACTTTTCTGAAGCCCTGATAAAGATCTACTTCCAGGATATTCCTCCGCGTCGTGCAAACTAAGCTCATTTGAGTCGATAAAATTACACCAAAGGACAACGCACCGAATTCGCGCGCACTCAGTTGTAATGATGTTTTGCATGAGAACTATTTCTCACTGGGCGCTACCAACACACAAGTTTTCTCACCGTTTTTCTTTATATTTGTTATAAGTGAATTATAATTTGTAAATAAGGCACAGAAAAACTTCAATTTAACGATAAATAAGATACTTTCGTGTTAACAGAGGTATAAAACACTTGTGATAGACCTGCATAACTAATTTAGGAAATAATAAACACGTCACACTTGGGGTGATTTTTCAAAGGCTCGATTCAAAAAGTGTGAAGAAACCGCAAACAGACTATAGTTTATAATTCTGTTTTTATTACATAAAATACTACATTGGTTAAATTATCAAAACCATGGGAAATTTGTTTACAAAAATTAATGCCGGAAATACGAGAATATAAAATTTACATGTATTGGCAAATAAATTTAAAATTTTTGCAGAATTATCATGTTTGGCTACAGTTAAAATTAATTGATGAAATAGATGGAAGTAATTTCATGGGATTTATTCCAGTTGTTCGGCCATAATTATATTTCAAGTTTTACAATAAAATTGAAATCGAAAATACCCAGAAGTCAAACCCTAACCTCAAGAAGACGAAATGCCACACATCAAAGAAAATTCTTCTTGGCGTTCCTAAATCTTCATAAAACAGTCTAGCTGAAATAAAAAAATGTGGTCGTATAACTTTTTGAAATCTGTTTGGTAAAAATTTTAAGGTAAAATGCTAATAATTCTACAAAAAATTATGCGAGAATTATTTTTAAAGTGATTTGTAGAGACGATGATAGAAAATAGCAAAAATGTTTTGAGCCAACATATCTTCTATAAAATTAATTAGTTAACTCTTTAATGATTGGTTGAACAAGGTTTTGACTCGGCTGAGTTTGCAGACCAATCACGAATGTTCTGCCTTATAGTATCAGAATCCTCATTGATCCAGTGAAATGGGGTAGTTAGTAGCTTCAAACATGCATGATAGCTAGGGCCAGTGATTGTTCGCGTAAAAATCGAAGCGGACGGTAGACTTCACTATTATATAAACACCTCAGCTCTTGTCGTGCCTCGATTGGCTGCTGGTGTTGTTTCCGCTCTTGACCGAGCCACTCAGGATTCTGTAACTTGGACACCGAACCTTCTTGATTCGTGCTTAAACAGTTAACACGGGACCAGAACATGTTTCAACCAATCAAAAATGCAGGGCGACCCCACGGTATTTTGAACTGTATCTTGTCTCGAAATCTTTTCGCGAAATATTACTGCCCCTAATGATAGCCAATAAGGAAATAAAACTGTCTGAAATGTTTACAGTACGTTGAATCTTAGCAAACATAAAACATTTACTGCGATAAACTACGATCTCTATTTCAGGCACTTGAACCACCCTAAGAAAAGAACAAAGGAAGAGAAATTTGTCTCTCAAGAAACGTTAAAGGGCGTGAATGATGTTTATAAACTGATGAACACTGTTTATTAGGTTCGATGTTGTTATAGGAGGCCACGCCCTTGAGCAGAGTGGGATAGAAACAACCATTCACCGGTGCACCTGATGAGCAGGGATACTCGAATTTAGTGGAAAGATTTTTGGGCATGTTAGGTTTCAACACCCTGAAGGTATAAAAGCAGTCTTCATTTGCTTATTATTAGAGGTAATGAAATTTCGTGAAAAGATTTCAAGCCAAGTTGTATTTAAAAACACTGTAGGGTCGTTTACCTATCTCGATTGGCTGAATTACTTTTCGACGCGTGCTAACTGCTTGCACGAGAATCACGTAGGAGTCGTGCCGATGTTGCCGAATTCTGAGTAACCCGGTCAAATATGAAAACGCCTTCTCAAGAAAGACATCAACCAATGGCAATAGATAGAGAGAGTAAAAATTCGCGAGTTCAATGACCTGTAGGCTAGACTAAACAGTCTCCTGTACAATAACGCGTATGTAATTAATCATTGGTTGCTTGCTGTCACAGCGGAAGGCTTTGTTTGGGCCTCTATTTTGTTACGTTCTTCTTATTGGTTAAGGGGTTTTTTTTCAGGAGGTGATAAATGACGCGTGGACCAATTGCAATAGTGACCTGAACAAACGAGTTTTTGGATTATAGCTTGACCCAAAATGAATCCGCAAATTTTTCAGGTCTCTGGGCCAATAGACAAACTGCTGCTGGGTGCTTTTAGTATTTAAGTCTATCCTGTACTCACAATTTCTTTCGCGAATAATCACTAGCTCTACTTATCTATTGCATGTCTTTGGGAGAAAACATTTTCTAACTTGGCTGGCCAATCACAATTAGGTTACTCCTGTAGTGTGCGTCTGCGATTCGTGAGCAGACACCTCGTAAATCATCCAATCAAGACAGTGGATCTGAGCTAAAGTGTTATTAAATGCAACTGGCCATAAAATATTTTCGCGAAAATCGGGTGACTATAGCTGTAGCGCAAAACAATTAAACCTTTCCGCAAGTATATCTGCAAAATTTCCAGTGAAAACTACAAACATACAGTGAAAAGTTTTAGTTGAATGGTTAAAGGAAAAGTTTCATTGTTCACTTGAAGTGCGAACGGATATTTAGTAAAATGCAACGGAGTTATAAACAAGCAAGAACTAAAATTATATAAATAATAATTTTATTTTTTTGAAACATTCAGTATTGAAAATGCGTGCAAAATGTCCTACGTGTCTTTACTATAATAAAAAAAGTACGATGTTTGGCAGTTAAATTTAGTTGCTTCCAAAATTTCAGGGTTTATTTAGGCTGAATTTAATTCCTATATCTTCAGAAGTTACGTCACTGTGATTTCTTTTTGAGCTTCGTCTTCAAAGGTAATTTGGAATTCAAGTTGTTGTTATTTATATCATCGGTGACGTTTGGAGTCGATAGAGCGTCTCCTAAAACAGACGTGAACTTGGCAGACGAGCGAACGAGTTTCACGTTTCCCAGATACCGATATTTCCCGTGAATTTAATACATCACAGCCAACTGAACGCAGAGAACTCGAGAAAATTTCGTGTTCGTGACGAGAAGTAGAGCAGGAAATTGTTTTTTAAAAATATGTATTAGTTTGAAATCAATCATAGTAGCTGCATTCGGAAAACGCGATCTTGTTGAAAAAATCGGAGATAGCGGATATACATTGAAGTTCCCCTTACAATAAAATGGTAGTCTGGAGATAATTTTTTTTTTTTTTAGTTTTCAGCCTCGTATCTACATCATTCGTATCGTTATTCTACTGAGGTAAAAGTAAACAAGTCATCAGCATGTCGTTAACTTTTCTGGAAATTTAGTCGTCTTTACAACTAGTCTTCTGAGGAGTATGAACTTATATATATATATATATATATATATATATATATATATATATATGCGGTGAAACGTTTATATGAAAATGTCTTTGCTATTGAAGGTAAAACTCACACTTTTATAGTTTTACTGTTTCGCTGAACTTTATCGGAATCTAAGTAAAATATTACAACTAGTCGGAATTTCAGTTCGTAGGATTAACACTGTCGTTTTTTGTATATCAAATAAACACGATGGATCGTAAAACCTGCTACATCTGTCGCAACACATTAATTAGTACACAGTTAGCGCGCGACTTCATTGGCTGACGGACCGCCAATAATAAACGTTGCGGAGTACAGTAACCGCGCGCGGTGTAGCAAGGACCAACTGGAAGAAGGTAAGTGGAAATAGAAAGATCAATTGCACTGGTATTGCTGTAGTGGAAAATACTGACAGCTCAGGTCAACGTTGTCCTCAGTGCCAGTAAATATGTGAGGTCTGCAAAGAGCTAGGAGTGGAGTGGAGAGATTTGGGCGGCTGTCAACAGCGAGGTCTTGAGAGCCGATGAGGGTGAAGTGAGGTGAGTATCGAGCAGCGCCGGAATGCAAGGGCGGGGGATAACGGGAAGTATCTGAGGAAACCCGCTGACCAGCGTTATCGTCCGGCAAAAATCTGGGAGCGAACCCGCTGNGGCGAACCCGCTGGGAATCGAACCCGGTTCTCCTTGGGGGTGGGGGGGGGGCGAGTAGTCTGACCACTAAACCACCGCGGCCCCCACAGACTTGATATGCCATAAAATTTAAACTTTACTCTCTCAATACTACTTCAAGACTTGGAACTACTATTTTTATTAATTCGTTACCCTATTAACTGGGAGCCCGCATGTCAGCGGGTCCGGTAGCATCTATAGCTAGGGCCAGTGACTTTTCGCGTAAAAATCGGAGCAGACAGTAGACTTCAATACTATATACTCACCTCAGCTGTTGTTATACCCCCATTGGCTGCTGGTGCCGTGTCCGTTTTTGACCCAGCCACTCAGGACTAAGTAACTCCGACACTGAACCTTCGTGATTCGTGCGCAAACGGTTTATCACGGGCCAGAACATTTTTTAGCCAATCAAAGAAGCTGGACGACCCTACAGTGCTTCGGACTGTATCTTGTATTCGAAATATTTTCGCGAAATATCACTGCCCATATCTATAGCATATTCGCAATATCTTTATTTTTCAATCAAACCTTTGAAAAATCACATCATGAATGACGTGTTTGGTTGTCTCCTAAGTATATCCTGACCCCAAAAACGTCTCACTCTTCTTGTAACATAAAAGTGTCATAATTTTGTTTAAATAGGATTTTAACTACTATAAATTTTAATACTTTATTTATAATGAGAGCCAACTGTTTTTACCGTAAATATTTATTTACAGGTTATACTTCGACTTCGTACGTACACTTGCTTATATTCTCTGCCAATTGGCAGCGCGCGTGTGTATGTGAGGGGCTTTTTCTATTTGACTGGGCCAATCGGAATTAAGTTATCCAGAAAATGAACATCCGTGATTGGCTGGCAGGCACCTAAGACGCGTGAGATTTTAAATCCTCCACCCATGGAAAATGTTCTGAACTAACGTGTTTTGCAGTACAACTACTCGTTGAATTTTTTCGCGAAAAACAGATGACCCTATCTATAATTAATATGAATTAAAACAGGGAGAAAATATTGGTTTTCGTAATGCTTAGCAAGAAATAGTTTTCATGTAAAATATTATCAAACTGCTTAAGTGCGCATGAGTACGGTGCGTTGTCCATTTAGTGTGCTTTTATAGACGAGGCTAAGCTTTGTTTGATTGACGCGGAGGAATATCATGGAAGTATAATTTTAGCAGATTTTTTAGAAATATTGTAAGTAACAATTAAATGACTATGAGGTAAATGGACAGTGATTTTTTTTTCGAAGGTTGAATTCAAAAGTGCTTACTATGCTGTAAACATTATATATTCAGGGAAAGGAAAAGTTCGCGTTTTAAACTACATGTAGGCTAAATTCCGCAGTGCTATGTATTTTAGAGCCTCAGCTTTGTATTCATATTGGCTGTTGCTCCAGTATGTTGCCAGTTTTACCGCAGACCAGATGGCACGGCATTCGGTGTTTTTTTACTTGCAGGTCTGTCATTGGCTTAGAGTTCACCTGATTGTTTCTAATAAACCGATATCCAATTGCAAACGTAACAGAAATACACGCGTGTTTCAAGTCTAGCTTGGTCCTGAAATTAATTCGCGGAAATTTCCAGTCTCAACCTATGTCCCATGAGAAGGGATATTTAGGGGCAGTGACATTTCGCGAAAAGATTTCGAGACAAGATACAGTCCAAAGCACTATAGGGTCGTCCAACTTCTTTGATTGGCTACAAAATGTTTAAGACCCGTGTTAACAGTTTGCGAACGAATCACGAAGGTTCAGTGTCGGAGCTACTTAGTCCCGAGTGGCTTGGTCAAAGACGGACACGGCACAAGCAGCCAACGGAGGTATAATAACAGCTGAGGTGTGTATATAGTATTGAAGTCTACTGTGTGCTCCTATTTTTACGCAAAAAGTCACTGGCCTTAGGGATAGTTTTTTTATAAACGTCTATTGGAAATGGTTCGACACTGGCGAATATTTGCGAATCCTTCACGAGTGACTTCGGGAAAGGATTCTGCATCCGACTGGGTACCCAGCACCGTAAAATTGGCGTGCTGCTATATTGTCAAATTTACCTTCATGCACTATATTACGAAATACATTTCACCACATTTGTGGCAAGCGATGTTATCATTACAATGACGTGCTTGGCTATATTTCAACAAACATGCAGGAGTTCCGGTTCTGTGTTCTACGCACTCTTTGACTCCCGCTGTCAAATGGTCCCTCAAAGCTCCCGCTGTCTACGGTTATCATCTCCTAGCTCACGGGGCGTGGAAACATGTCTCGTATCGTCGTCGTACATCAAGAAACGACGGGGTCTTGGAGTTCGATCAGAGCTCTCCACCGTACCATTTCCTCTTTTATCATAAACTGTGTAACTCACTTCGAAACCCATTACAGGTAAAATTTTTGCGCCCATATTACGTCAAATAGCTTCCCATGTAATCACGTCGGGGGGTGAAAAAAATTATCCGTCGTTACATCGGGCAGATTGCCGTTTAAAGTTGATGAAGCAGGGAAACGAGATTTGACCTGCTTAACGCAGTGTCACAGAACCGTTGGACATAAAGAAGTGAAATGGGATGGTATGCAATTATGGGTTTTTGTGAGGAAATCTGACTATTTCTTATAGTACATTCTACCAGTGTCTACAAAGGTTTTTTTAAAGTTGAAATATATAATTTTGCTGGGGTCACAGAAATCACTCCATGAGTGTGAATTGTCATTATTATTGGCGTATTTGCTTAGGTATATTTTGTAATGATATAAATGATTTTTTAGAATCTTGTCTTATATTTGAAGGAAACGTTCAAGGTTAATATTATCACATTTTTAATATAGGGCTTTCATGATAAACGCGTGTGCTGAAAATTAAAATTTTTTTGCCAGAGGGCATGTTGGACGCCTGCAACTCTACATGCATATGATTATTATTTAGGAACGTTATTAAAAAGGCAATGATTAACGAACTTGAGTAATTCCACTAATTTTTTCCCTCATTATTAGTGAAAATAATCAGTACATCATTCAGTAGGTTTTATACGGTAAACTGGTCACTTTTGGAAGCCCTGCTAAATATATACTTGTATGTACATTGTGCATTCTTTCGACATATGTAAAATTAACATTACCATGAGCCTGATGTCTTCATTCATTCGTTGGTGAAGTTTTCTGTGAAATTATTATAAAATAATATAATTCACAAATTTGCTAATTCTTACTCTTATATGTATTAAAAAAACAGAAAGCAAAATAAGTAATTTATAGTATTCGCAAATGTTCTCTTAATACACTTGGTCCGTCATTACCAACTTTGCTGGGCATATGCCAGTTAGTGTGCCCGTTAAAATATATGCAGGTAGGGACAGTGGCATTTTTCAAAGGTTGGGTTCCGAAAGCGCTCAATTAATCGTGAAAAGCATATATCGCCAATGCAATCCATAGGTAAATCTTTGCGTTGCTTGATGTGTTTTCTTACTCTTCCATGTATGTAAAGGTTGGGTGGGAACTGTGATGTCGTGGCTCTTCGGCGCTGCTAAAGGTGAAAACGCAGTCCACCAGAAGCCACCACACGCATTACGAACATTTGTATTCATTCGGGTACACTTTTTACCCATTTTCAATAACGGCACGTCAATCTCTTCCGTCCTGTATAAAAATACTATTTATAAACCCACATACATTGAACGGACAGTAAATTGAGTTTTTTTTTCGTTTTAACACATCTCCGAGAACACTTTATGAGTGTCTACAATCTCGCACACTCCACTCTGAGCACACACACTCGAGGTTACGGCAGTATTAGTTTACTTTACAGCTCTGTAAACGGCGTGTTTTATACGATGTCTGAAACTTCGCGGTTAGGAAAGAAACTTTAAACATGGTAATGCATATTCCAACCACGCTCTCTCGCGAAGAGGGATACGCTACACGAGGAAAAGGGGAAATTATATTCCCAACCATTTTTTAATATCGACGACGAAGGAGCTGAAATTCACGCGCCGTTTCAGAGGAAGGCGCCGTTTACCCAGGACCTGCGAGGACCCCAAAGGAATCGTATATGTATATATATATATATATATTTCTCATCGCTGCGGGCGAGCGCTACGAAACCGGATTGCGTCGTACATATCGCGTGGGTGGGTCTCTTTACCCCTTCAACCTTGCGTACCTCCGACCCCCCCCCTTCCACCTTCGAGAGAGGGTAGAAAAAGGGGACCGAACCGCCTTGGAGGGCTGGGAATTTTCACGGTAACTCCATCTCGCCTTTCTCTTCCATCCCCCCGTGTGCTGGGTTCTCGAAGCCCGTGGGGAAGGTTGGTGTCCTGCACCACGAAGGAAGTGTTCACGGTGAAGAGTGATACATTCACCACCTCTTCACCACCGCAGGGATCCAGTGAAGTCACGCTGCTTTGAACAAATTTAACTTGTCTTGTCTGGCGATCCACGGAAGAAATTCCGATCAAGTATCAACGCCATACGAAAAACTGTGTCGAACAAGGCGTTACTTCTTATTTTTCTCACTTCATCGGGTTCATTAACGACCCCGATTGCCCGATTTCGTGTCGGTGGCAATGGGGGCTGGTTATGTTCAGGGTATTGTTGCAGAAAAGTTAACCTTACAGAACCGAAATGGCATGGCAAGTTCTTTAATAAATGATTTAATGCAGTTGTGAATTATTAATTATTAAAAATATCTGTAAACATTATTATAAATTTTTTTATTACGTACAACTAGAGTAATTAATATGATAGCCTTGTTTAAGTTAATTTTTTAAAAACATACTTTCTGAAAAATACGGGATAGAAACCCGCTTAAATGTAAATTAAAAATACTATTACTATAATTTTTTTCAAGCACTTAAATAAGTAAGTTTTAGCAATTTATGCATGTACTAGGGCAACGATTAGTTAGTATTGCCCCGATTATAAAATTTCCTATATCAGTGTGATAAACGTTTTTTTACTCATACAAGCAAGAAACACACGATACAAATGGTTTCCTAAAAAGAAAAAAAAATTGGGTTTTATAGAGATATGCGTTAGAACATAAACTGACTTAATGTGATTAAACTATAAAACCTCTCCACTAATATATCTAGCGTTACAGATGTGCAGTGAACTGTTACATCCTCGGACACATGAGGCCATTAGCGAACACTACAGTTACACGTGGTGGGTTCTGTGTGTACATGTAGCATAAAAACACGTCGAAAGTACACTGCACAATACAATAACACTATCGAGATGGTGCTCATATGCCATCCGAGAAATCGTTTATTTATGTACTGTGATTTTTAAAATCTCATACATTCATACAATACATTCTGTTCAAAGGTATGCAAGGGACATAAGATGAAAAATCGAAAAAAAATTCAATGTGTTCATTTGCGTAGTCTTAAAATTTTTTTTTATATAACTGTTTGTTGATGAATGAAATAATTAATCTAAGATAATGGCGAAAGCTGTGAAACAATGAAACTATACTCATGCTACATTTGCTTTCAAGAGTCAAGGTATTTCCAGATGTTCCTAAATAATATTTATTTAGGAGTGACATGACATTCTTAAACTGAAAAACCTTGTATTTTTTAAATGAGTTTTATAAAACTTTTCATTTATTTGGAATAATTAATTTTAATATTTATTAACCATTACAGTCACAGCAAATCACAGTCTAAGAACACTTGCATGAAAGATTCGCGACACGCTGCTTCGTGTCTGTAAAATTGTTTATTCTGTGACTGCGTACAGCTTTCGCACTCAAAATATCATTGAATCGCTCACAGCTGAAGAGAGCATTTCGCAAGGCGCCTGCAGAAGAGGACGAGAGTAACTTCACACACAAAAGTAACGCAAAGGGAAGGCGAAACGCGGAACAATTTGTCCCCTGCCCTGCGCGAAAATTCGATTTGCGTTGTCTTCCATTCTCTGAGGCCCCGTCACAGTCCCGTAATGAACTCACACGTCCTGCCTCCTTCAAACGTGTTTTCGGCGCTCCTTTCGTCGAGTGGCCCTGTGCACTCCGAGCAGCGACGAGACCCAGAATTGCCCTCTTACTTCTACTACATCTGCAGCAACCTACACAGAAGTGGTTCTGAGCTCTAGTGTTTCAGAGTACAAGTAGTCCTGAAATATTTTTCGCGAAAAACAATAAACATGTATAAAGTGCAAAGTGTTAAAAACATTCGTGAACTCTTTTTGTCCCTTATTAATTAGGACCGCCTCGTTTTCACGAAAAGAGTTCATGTCTAGTTGGACTTCAAAACACCTGGACATCTTTGGACCAATAAGAAACTATTAAAGAGAAACTGGCCCGATAAAGTCCAACGAATTCCTATAGAATAATGGGGTGAGTGAAGAAATTTTGGCAGCTCTTAACAGCGAGGTCTTGAAAGCCGATGAGGGTGATTGAGGCATGGGGCGGCGCCGGAATGAAAGGGCGTGGGAAACGGGATATCCCCGAGAAAACCCGCCGACCAGTGGCACCGTCCACCANAGCGGCGCCGGAATGAAAGGGCGTGGGAAACGGGATATCCCCGAGAAAACCCGCCGACCAGTGGCACCGTCCACCACGATTCCCACTTGCGAAAATCCGGTGGCCCGGCCGGCGATAGGTGGGAGGTGAGCAGGCTAACCGCTCAGCCACCGCTGTCCGCAGGAATAATGGGCCATCACTGCTGCATAAGCCTATAAACAAACGACAAAAACTGCAATATGTATAAGACGGTGAATTCTAACGTGATGCCAGAAGAGAACGCGAATTTTGCACGTCCCTAGTGATCAGGTTTGCATCACAGTATTCAGCAGCGGATCGTAAGCACAGACTACTTACGTATACAGAGGCAAAACAGAAACTTATACCGCGAACTCTAGCAGCACACGCCACAAAAATGTCGTCGCCAACAAGTAACATGTCGGAACTGCATTCGCCAATCAGCGCCAGGTATTCTTCTTGCCAGGAGGCAGCACAGCCAATAGGGAATCTCTCGCTGCACGTAGCAGCCAATCAGACACAAGACAAGCTCCGAAAACTTCGCGCAGCCAATTGGAGAACGGGTAGCTCACATCACAGGAACCGCCACGCGATTTTGTCCTATGCTGGGATTTCAGAAGTGTTCAATTAGCTACGAACAGTCAGTAACAAATTATAATGCGAAAACCCAGCTTCTCTACCCGTAACAGTACATCACAATGCTTACATCTTAAAATAATAAAGGCGCTATATTATAGTTTATTACTTCCAGGAACGTGTCGTGTCGGAATGCTGACGTAAGGAATGGAAATTCTCTGGTTTTACCTGCAATTTCGCACACTTAGCACACGACGATCGTTAGCAACTCGTCAAGTAACGTGCCGCACGAAACACGTGTAGCACGAATGTCGTGTCGGATACTTGGCGCTTTCCGCNTAGCAACTCGTCAAGTAACGTGCCGCACGAAACACGTGTAGCACGAATGTCGTGTCGGATACTTGGCGCTTTCCGCCTTTTCCTACAAATAAACCTGGTAACCGCAACCCAGGTCAGGGGCTGTTTTTAACGTTCTCACAAGAAGTATAACCATTCCATACAGTTTCCTATGCGTCTTTCGCTTAACACTGTGAGGATTATACATATGTGTAACTTGGGATTNGTAACCATTCCATACAGTTTCCTATGCGTCTTTCGCTTAACACTGTGAGGATTATACATATGTGTAACTTGGGATTCTCCAAAATGGAAGGGGCCGCTGTGGCTGAGCGGTTAGACTGCTCGCCTCCCACCAAGGCGAACCGGGCTCAATCCCCGTGGATTTTGGCAAGTGGGAATCGTGAGGGTCGATGCCGCTGGTCGGCGGGATTTCTCGGGGATCTTCCGCTTCCCCCGCCCTTGAATTCCGGCGCTGCTCCATTCTCACCTCATTTATCCCTCATCGGCTCTCAAGTCCTCGTTGTTAAGAGCCGCCCAAATCTCTCAACTCAACTCAACTTCAGAATGGGCATNCCCTCATCGGCTCTCAAGTCCTCGTTGTTAAGAGCCGCCCAAATCTCTCAACTCAACTCAACTTCAGAATGGGCATATCTCTGCCCTTGACAATAGCCACAGCGATGCAGTTTTGGGGTTCGGAGAGGTTCTGTCATGATTAGGAAACCTGATTTTCACAAAAATATTTTTTTCCAAGTCTATTTTTCAGTATTTTGCACGCACACCTGCAGTATTGCTCTATAATCTATTTGCAGTTTCTTCACACCTTTTTATAATCAAACCTTTGAAAAATCACCCCATGTATAGATACCTGCAAATTTCGCGTTATTATTTGAGGACATCATAAATTAAAAAAGACGGTTTTAACTTTGCAATACGTTTGTCATTGGACCATTCTTCACNAAATTAAAAAAGACGGTTTTAACTTTGCAATACGTTTGTCATTGGACCATTCTTCACGTGACACGCCCCGGTTAACTCTGAGCCAATAAATGAACACGTGACAATAGTGTACCCCAATCACGTGTAGTTCACTCAGGAAGGGGGTGACTTCACAAATAGGCAGCAGCCAATGGAGAAACGACGCCAACTCGAGTACATACAGTACTGTGAATTTTAGAACGATTATATATAGAGATCTGAAGAATTAGCGGATTCATTTTAGGACAAGCTAGAATTAAAACACATGCGTTTGTATAACTTAATCCATTGGCCCATGCCGTATTTGACACTTCCTGGAGAATGCTGGTCCAANCCCTCATCGGCTCTCAAGTCCTCGTTGTTAAGAGCCGCCCAAATCTCTCAACTCAACTCAACTTCAGAATGGGCATTTCTCTGCCCTTGACAATAGCCACAGCGATGTAGTTTAGTGGTTCGGAGAGGTTCTGTCATGATTAGGAAACCTGATTTTCACAAAAATATTTTTTTCCAAGTCTATTTTTCAGTATTTTGCAGTATTGCTCTATAATCTATTTGCAGTTTCTTCACACTTTTTTATAATCAAACCTTTGAAAAATCACCCCATGCATAGATACCTGCAAATTTCGCGTTATTATTTGAGGACATCATAAATTAAAAAAACTGTTTTAACTTTGCAATACGTTTGTCATTGGACCATTCTTCATNAGACGGTTTTAACTTTGCAATACGTTTGTCATTGGACCATTCTTCACGTGACACGCCCCGGTTAACTCTGAGCCAATAAATGAACACGTCACAATAGTGTACCCCAATCACGTGTAGTTCACTCAGGAAGGGGGTGACTTCACAAATAGGCAGCAGCCAATGGAGAAACGACGCCAACTCGAGTACATACAGTACTGTGAATTTTAGAACGATTATATATAGAGATATGAAGAATTAGCGGATTCATTTTAGGACAAGCTAGAATTCAAAACACATGCGTTTGTATAACTTAATCCATTGGCCCATGCCGTATTTGACACTTCCTGGAGAATGCTGGTCCAATCGTCGCCTTCCACTGCGACAGCAAGCAACCAATGTGCAGTTGATGTCGGCATATTTGTACATAAGACTGTAGAGTCTAGGCTGCAGGTCATTGAACTCGCGATTTTTTCCGGTCTCTAATGATATAAAATAACGCGAATTTTGCAGGTCTCTACCCATGTATAGGGGCAGTGATATTTCGCGCAAAGATTTCGAGACAAGATACCGTCCAAAGCACTGAAGGGTCGTCCAGCTTCTTTGATTGGCTAAAAAATGTTCTGGCCCGTGTTAACCGTTTGCGCATGAATCACGAAGGTTCAGTGTCGGAGTTACTTAGTCCTGAGTGGCTGGGCCAAAGACGGACATGGCAACAGCATCCAATGGAGGTATAACAACAGCTGAGGTGTGTATATAGTATTGAAGTCTACTGTGTGCTCCGATTTTTANTTCTGGCCCGTGTTAACCGTTTGCGCACGAATCACGAAGGTTCAGTGTCGGAGTTACTTAGTCCTGAGTGGCTGGGCCAAAGACGGACACGGCACCAGCAGCCAATGGTGGTATAACAACAGCTGAGGTGTGTGTATATAGTATTGAAGTCTACTGTGTGCTCCGATTTTTACGCGAAAAGTCACTGGCCCTACCCATGTATTACGTGTTTGGTTATTTCCTAAGTATGTCATGTATCACGAGCGTTTTATATACTTGTTATAATAAAATTATCTTATTTTTGGTAACATTGAATTTTTTACTATAATTTATCTATAAATCATAAAACTTCATTCATAGTTAATATGCGTAAAAAAAAGGAAGGAAATGTGTGTGTTGTTAATGCCTAGTAAGAGCTCTATTGCAAAATGTTATTGAACTGAGTTTGAACAAACGCATTGCGTTGTATCTTTGGTGTAATTTTATAGACTTAGTTCAACATTGTTTGCGCAAGGCGGAATAATAGCCTGAGAGTTGACATTGAGCCGGACTACAGAAAAGTTGGAAGGAGCATTGAATGAACTATGCACAGTAAAAAAAAATTCTGTAATTGTTACAAACAATTCTTTGGAAACTAGTTACCAAAGCTTTCCTTGTACACAGACATAAACTTTTTACAGTGTACTTATTGGCTGCGAGTCTTTGCGAAAATACATTTCAATGCTTGATTGCGCCAATAGTAACTATGTTACTCCATTATTTAACACAAGCGATTCGCGGGCAGGTGCACAAGTTGCGTATAAACTAAAGCCATCCGATTACGAAAGAGAATGTGAGNTCCATTATTTAACACAAGCGATTCGCGGGCAGGTGCACAAGTTGCGTATAAACTAAAGCCATCCGATTACGAAAGAGAATGTGAGCCAAAGTGTTTTGAAGTCCAACTAGACATGAACTCTTTCCGTCGAAACCAGGTGGTCCTAATTAATAAGGGACAAAAAGAGTTCACGAATGTTTTAAACACTTTGCACTTTATACATATTTATTGTTATTCGCGAAAAAGATTTCAGAACTATTTGCACTCCGAAACACTAGAGCTCAGAACCACCTCCGTGATTGGATGATTTTAACTGTCACCTACTGCAGGTGTCTGCCCGCGAATCACGGACACTCAGTGTCGCTGTTACCTAATTCTGATTGGCCCAGTCAGGCAAGGGAAGCTCTCCTGAGAAAGACACGTGATCAATAACCAAAGGAAAACTGCACGCATGCCATAGCCGGAATTGCGACACTTATATAATACCCGCCATTATAAGAATGCAATTAGTTTATTTTTCACTTACCATAGTTATATTAGTTTGCACCACATTTAACACGCTCACACCACTAAATATATTGTATTACTGGCTGGCTTTCAGCCAAAGGAGTGCCGAGCTTATAGTCTCCCAACCAGGCAATATAATCCATGTTGTTCGTTTCAGTTGTTATTAAAATATTATTCTTTTTAATTCACGATGAGTTGTGTTGAAACGCTGTTAAGTTATTTTAATGACAAGCATTAACGAAACAACGAAACTGCATCCATGCGAATTTTTGTTTTCCTTGTCAGATAAATTTTTCTATCGGTGTAGCCCGAATTATACTCGGCCATAGTATTCCAAGTGTTAAGGAAATGCCATGTGTCAAACACTTGTATAGGCGGTTGATGGTAAACTGAGCACTTTTTAAAGCCCTGTTTAAGATCTACTTATATTTACATCGTATGTTCTTCCACCGCATGTAAAAGTAACATTGCCGTGTGCTGAATGCTTTATTAATGGGTCGGTGAAGTAAATATTTGTTAGAAATTCCCTAATTTCTGCACTTATTATTAGAGACCTGAAGAATTCGCGGATTCATTTTGGGACAAACTAGAATTCAAAACACATGCGTTTATATAGCTTTAGCCATTGGCCCATGCGGTATTTGACACTTCCTGGAGAACGCTGGTCCAATCGTCGCCTCCCACTGTGACAGCAGGCAACCTATGTGTAGTTTATGTCGGCATATTTGTACATAGGACTGTAGAGTCAAGCCTGCAGGTCATTGAACTCGGGGAATTTTTCCGGTCTCTACTTATTATGCATTAAAAACGGAAATATAACTAAATAATTTACTATTCACAAATGTTTGCCTAACAATTTCAATGCCTCGTTAACGCNATTATGCATTAAAAACGGAAATATAACTAAATAATTTACTATTCACAAATGTTTGCCTAACAATTTCAATGCCTCGTTAACGCATGGAACTACTTTCTCTCCGACGTTGCCAACTATACTGGGCGCATGCTGGTCAGTGTGTCCGTTAAAATAAATGCAGGGAGCGGCAGCGAAATTATTGAAAGGCTGATTTAAAACGTGCTCAAATAGCCGTGCACAACCTATAAAGTTTATTTAATTTATTGGTCAGAGACTTGCAAAATGGACGAGGTCAGTGACGTGTAGAGCAGAGCAGGAGTTCGCGCAGTTTGACGCCGTTCTGAGGCGTTAATCGCTTTGGGAGCTTGGGCGCTAATGAGGTTCGGGCAGAAACCGTCCAGCGAGGAAAGTTGG
Source organism: Clitarchus hookeri (assembly GCA_002778355.1). NCBI lineage: Eukaryota > Metazoa > Arthropoda > Insecta > Phasmatodea > Phasmatidae > Clitarchus > Clitarchus hookeri. The sequence goes on along the minus strand of NQII01003281.1, from coordinate 290,834 downwards.
TCCCACTGGAGGTATGGCAGCACTGGCAGCAGTCAGGGCTAATTAACCCGCCGCACGCCCTCTGCTCAAATACTCTCCCAGGGCCAACCTTCGCCCCACCATCCCTCACACTCCTCCCCTAAGGGGTCCGCCTGCTTGGAGTTCCATTCCGCGTTTGTGGCCGAGAAGCGCGGGGGCTATTAGTAGAGCTAGTGATTTTTCGCAAAGAAATATGAGTNTTCCATTCCGCGTTTGTGGCCGAGAAGCGCGGGGGCTATTAGTAGAGCTAGTGATTTTTCGCAAAGAAATATGAGTACAGACAGGGTAGACTTCAATACTATAAGCACCAAACAGCAGTTTGTCTATAGCCATTGGTTGATGTCTGTTTGAGAGGGCGTTTTCATACTTGACCGGGGCCACTCAGAATTCGGCAACATCGTCACGGCTCGTACATGATTCGTGTGCAGGCAGTTAACACGTGTCAANACCGGGGCCACTCAGAATTCGGCAACATCGTCACGGCTCGTACATGATTCGTGTGCAGGCAGTTAACACGTGTCAAAAAAAGTAATTCAGCCAATCAAGACAGGTAAACGACCCTATAGTGTTTCAAAATATAACTTGTCTTGACATTTGTTCGTGAAATTTCACTACCCCAAGCTATAAGGGCTACACTGGGATGCGCATTTAGTGCGCCATCGTCTCTACGTGCAGGGCTATGAACTGGCGTGCAGTGTTCTCGCGAGTGAGTGAGCGAAGANCATTTAGTGCGCCATCGTCTCTACGTGCAGGGCTATGAACTGGCGTGCAGTGTTCTCGCGAGTGAGTGAGCGAAGAGATTTGGGCTGCTCTGAACATCGAAGTCTTGAGAGATGATGGGAGTGAAGTGAGGTGAGTATGGAGCAGCACCGAAATGCAAGGGTGGGTGAAACTGGAGATCACCGGGAAAACCCGCCGACTAGTTGCATCTTCAGGCACGATTCTCACGTGCGGAAATCCGGGAGCGACCCCGCCGGAAATCGAAGCAGGTTNAGACTAGTTGCATCTTCAGGCACGATTCTCACGTGCGGAAATCCGGGAGCGACCCCGCCGGAAATCGAAGCAGGTTCGCATATAGTAGGCCTCTCTTGCCGGTTGGAAAATTTGATTTCGTTACAGAATTTCGGCAATTGTTGAAAGTGTTAAAGTGGTAGTGTCCGTAAAAAAGAAATACCCGCCTCGCCACTACTCCCACGTAGTCGATGGTCCGCAAACATGCCTTCTCGTTCGCCGCGCTGCCTGGCGAAGGCCCCCGGGCACTAAATTAAAAAAGACGGCAAGGAGGGCGAAACCAGCCCCTGTAGCTACTTGTCATCGGGTTTAAAGAGAGGCAATTACGCGTCCCCTGCAGCTGCATGGGATCGCCTCATGCATAAAGCATACACCGAACCGAACAAATTATTTACATGTAAATAGTGTAAAGGGGGTTGAATNGTTTAAAGAGAGGCAATTACGCGTCCCCTGCAGCTGCATGGGATCGCCTCATGCATAAAGCATACACCGAACCGAACAAATTATTTACATGTAAATAGTGTAAAGGGGGTTGAATAGGGCGCACCTTGCTAGGGGCGGACGTTAATATGACAGGCGACTGAAGGCGTTGAGAGTCCATTCTACTATCACCCGTGACGCGAAATACCTACATTGAGCGCCAAGGTCATAAACACACTGGCGTGTTGTGTGAAGCCAACGACGCTATAAAGTAGTGTATACCGTGGGTTTTAATACATGAGTGAGTGAAGATATCTGGGCCGCTCTTAACAGCGAGGTATTGAGAGCTGATGAGGGCGATTGAGATGAGTATGATGCAGCGCCAGAATGAAAGGGCGAGGGAAACGGGAGATCCCTGAGAAAACCCCCCGACCAGCGGTATCGTTTGACACGATTCCCACATGAAAAAATTCGGGAGTTGCTCAGCCGGGGATTGAACCAGGTACGCCTTCGTGGGAGGCGAGCAGGCAAACCGCTCAGCCACCGCGGCCCCTTTCAATACATAGCTTGGATTACTAATACATGGGACAAATGTGGTGATTAGAACGGATTATTAGTAGGGCCAGCGATTTTTCACGAAAAACTCGTAGCGCACGGTAGACTTCACTATTATATAAACACCTCAGCTGTTGTCGTGCCTCGGTTGGCTGCTGGTGTTGTTTCCTCTCTTGACCGAGCCACTCAGGATTCTGTAACTCCGACACTGAACCTTTTTTATTCGTGCGCAAACAGTTAACACGGACCAGAACATGTTTCAGCCAATCAAAAATACTGGGCGACCCTAAGGTACTTTGAACTGTATCTTTTCTCGAAATCTTTTCGCGAAATATTACTGCCCCTAATTATTAGTAATTAAGATTCCATAAGGAAGGGGTTCTGATATATGATGTAATTATTAGTGCATCAAGCTTTTACAACTTCTGGGTTTTCTGTTTTTCGCGAAAAGATTCCACGGTTGGTTGTACTCCATAACACGTTAGTTCAGAACCAATACCGGGGTTGGATGGTTTTATCTCGCACGCGTCTTATGTGTCTGCCAGCCAATCATGGACGTTCAGTGTCAGGGCAACTTAATTTTTATTGGCTCAGTCGAGTAGAAAATGTATTCTCACACAGACACGTGGTCAATAGCCAAAGGAATTTTGTAAGATTGCACGTAAGAATTTGTAATCTAGCTTGAGGATAAATCTTTTCGCGATGAACAGATGGCCCTCGTTATTAGTACTTGAATTAAAATACATAATTTTCGAATTGAGTAACATTTGCGGGAGCATTAACCCGCTCAGTGCAGAATTCGTCTGCGAGTTCACGTGTTGCAATCGTTTAGTATTTTGTTGTGCGCTGTACCTGAGTGCAGCTTGATTCTGTGCTGCGTGTTCGGCGTTTTCAGCGTTAACCTTTAGCAAACGAGAAGTGCAGGAACTTCCGCAAATCAGATTATTCACAATGAAAAATTTCGAAATATTGGGCATTGATCTCTTGCTGTGTACTACACCGGCCATAAGCACCATTCACGTGCAACATGTCGTCGATCGTAGACACGGGAAGTGAAAGTGTGAAAATACTGCTCGTGCGGAAATATTTTCACTAAATTAAGGTGTCCTTATTTGTCATCAGATCAACTTGGAGCCACTGGGTTGGCCCTTCCAACACGTGTCTAAATTATGTAACGAAACAAGTTAGACGTGAAACATCTATGTATTTAATTGGCTGTTGCTTATTGCTTTCGCCAAGGATATTGTTCACTTGTTCACGGAGAGTTCAACAGTTTTACCGATGAACGGATCTTATGTTTTTAATTATCCGCTGAAAACAGCTAACATTGGCTCGTTGTTATTTAATTTTTGTGTATATTTGTGTATTATTTATTTCTGTAGAAAAAATTTTTAAATCCAAAATAATATATATTTTTTGCAAATGTTTTTCTGACCAGCACACAACACAGCAAGATGCTTTTCANAATATTGGGCATTGATCTCTTGCTGTGTACTACACCGGCCATAAGCACCATTCACGTGCAACATGTCGTCGATCGTGGACACGGGAAGTGAAAGTGTTAAAATACAGCTCGCGCGGAAATATTTTCGCTAAATTCAGGTGTCCTTATTTGTCATTAAATCAACTTGGACCCACTGGGTTGGTCCTTACAACACGTGTATAGATTATGTAACGAAACAAGTTAGATGTGAAACACCTATGCATTTAATTGGCTGTTGCTTATTGCTTTCGCCAAGTATATTGTTCACTTGTTCACGGAGAGTTCAACAGTTTTACCGATGAACGGATCTTATATTTTTAATTATCCGCTGAAAACAGCTAACATTGGCTCGTTGTTATTTAATTTTTGTATATATTTGTGTGTTATTTATTTCTGTAGAAAACAATTTTAAATCCAAAATAATATATATTTTTTGCAAATGTTTTTCTGACCAGCACACAACACAGCAAGATGCTTTTCANAATATTGGGCATTGATCTCTTGCTGTGTACTACACCGGCCATAAGCACCATTCACGTGCAACATGTCGTCGATCGTAGACACGGGAAGTGAAAGTGTGAAAATACTGCTCGTGCGGAAATATTTTCACTAAATTAAGGTGTCCTTATTTGTCATCAGATCAACTTGGAGCCACTGGGTTGGCCCTTCCAACACGTGTCTAAATTATGTAACGAAACAAGTTAGACGTGAAACATCTATGTATTTAATTGGCTGTTGCTTATTGCTTTCGCCAAGGATATTGTTCACTTGTTCACGGAGAGTTCAACAGTTTTACCGATGAACGGATCTTATGTTTTTAATTATCCGCTGAAAACAGCTAACATTGGCTCGTTGTTATTTAATTTTTGTGTATATTTGTGTATTATTTATTTCTGTAGAAAAAAATTTTAAATCCAAAATAATATATATTTTTTGCAAATGTTTTTCTGACCAGCACACAACACAGCAAGATGCTTTTCACGTCACTGAAATTATTTATGGGTTTGTAAAAAAACCGACCTGTTTAGTATGGTGTGTCGTGATTTGTTCTTTGATCTCGTTATGTAAGCAAGCACCGTATTTACGTAAAAATATTGTATTCACGGCTAAAGTTAAACGTTTATAATCTAAAGGTTTATGATGCAATAACTCTGGGTGTGTATGAACTGAATTTGGGCAGAATCTTGCAAAATTTGCTGTCGTAGAATCATGTAGCCTCGAATACACAGTTATGTGTAAAGTCAAGTCTCTTTCATTTGTGGATTGATTGCTGACGCAGCAGGAATTCCATTTTACTTTTTGGCTTAGCAGAGCATGAGTCGCAAATCGGACCTACTTTTGACGCGGGCTTATTACTGGATGCAAGTTTATACCGTCGTTGATCTGAAAATATCTGGAAAAATGTTACGCTCTGAGAAATTATTCGCAAATTTACCATGTAGTGTATATGTACGTACAGTGAGAAACAACGAAAGGTAAAGTTTATTTTATACACATCCATCGCCGATTTCCTACATTTGCTGAGAAAAGAGTAAAATGAGTAGGTAAGTTGCCAACCTTGTATTCTATCGACGCTAATCTTTCCAACATTTGCATCCTATGTGGTACTATTCCCATACTACGAATAGGTAGGGACCTTGAAACTTCGCGAAAAGATTTCTGCACAAGCTAGATTTCAATACCCTATGGGCGTATCAGCAGTTTTCTTTTGCTTATTGGTGGCGTGTCTTTGAAGTGAGACATTTCCTTACTTGACTGGCCAATCAGAGTCAGGTTACTCAGATACTGTACGTATATGATTCGCGATCAGACACCTAAGACGCGGTACACGTAAATAATGCTATAACGAAAGTGGATGTGATCTGAAATGTTATGAAATACAACTGGCCAGGAAACATTTTCTCTAAATTCAAGTGTCCCTATGACTAGGTTAAAAACTTCCATTAACGTTTGTAATTTTTTTGTAATATTTTTCTACAGTGTAGATAGTAACAAACAGATCAAGATAAGAGTGGCTCGTGTACACAAACATCTGCATACTGTGGCAGCAGTCAACGATCTTTCACGGCTCCAGTGTACAAGAGGGACTATGAAACAGAGCAGTAAAGTATACAGAGGTGAAATAACCGTTTATTTCACGAACTCCAGCAGCACACGCCAGCAAAATGGCGTCACTGACGGGAACGCCGTCCGCCAATCAGCGCCTGGTAACTTACTCGCCAGCCGACAGTCTAACCAACAGGGAAACCAGCCGCAGCACGCGTCAGCCAATCAGACGCGAGGCTTGTTCCCGGAGCGTCGCGCAGCCAATCAGAGAATGGGCACACCCACATCAAAGGAACCGCCATGCCGCTTTGCCTCTGTGTGTTTATCTACTCTGTGGCTATAATGATCTGCCTGCTGCAAGATAAACTCGCGAAAATGGACTGCGGCTAGGGCTATTATCGTCACGGCCGGTATAAATATGAGTCAGTATTAAAGACTAGCAGAAAAATGAGCAAATAGAGTGCATGACGAGACCTCAAAATTACGCGAATGCATGTAAGGGGCTCTTAACACACTCCCTGGAGGGCTTCGAGCCGATTATAAAACTTGTCGAATTACAATATTGACGTATATTATGCAACAGAGACACGAAAGGCAAACGTATACAAACATTATTTTTATAGAGTACACGACGGACATTGAAGGACATGATATACGTTTTACACGAGCCACGAATTTTTTGGTTGCTTTTTATAATGTTCTTTGTTAAAGGCAAAGAAATAAAACTATATGACTTAAAGATAATAATACAATGAAACAGAAACAAGAAAAACATTCCAGCTTCGGGTCATGTGTGTGTTACTCAAATACCTTGCAATTCCGCCTTTTCTTTCCCCTGGCACAAGGCATTTCTAAGACTGGTGCGTTTGCAGTATAGTTAATACCACACGTCCTAAAGCCCCTGTCACGTTGCCCAATTTTCCATCAAACTGCTTCCAATAAGTCTGGTAAAATAAAATTCGACTGTAATGACGTCATCGAAACGCCATAAACGCCGCCACATTTATCTAAAAAAGTTGGATGGCTTCAGTTTCCATCAAACATTTGGAGATTGGGCCGGTTCTAAAATCATGACCCACAAAATACGTATTGTGATAAAACTGAAAAATCATCTTTCTTAAATAAAGTTCTTTACCGGTTTAAGTACAGCACGCATAAAACGTTCTTATTTGAAACACCAGAAACAATAAATTAATGTGGAAATGAAAAAATCAACCCGGTCAGTCGCGCATTAATTTGTGAGCCGAAGTGCTGTAATAATATAACATTTTGATGTGAACTGTACTCGTGTCTGGTGTACGTTTTGTAACCGGCGAACAACGCGTCGTGTGCTCAAATAATTCACCATCAGCCATTCATAGACAAGAGGAGAGGTAACGTTTACAAATCGGATCATACTTTACTCACAGTATCTTCACACTTTTTGACTCAAACCTTTGAAAAATAACCACATTTGTGACGCGCTTGGTTTTTTTCCCCCTAAATATGTCACAATCGTTATATACTTCTCTTAATAGAAAAGTACCTTATCTTTGGTTAAATTAAACTTTCACTTATATTTAGGGCCAGTGACTTTTCACGTAAAAATCGGAGCACACAGTAGACTTCAATACTATATACACACCTCAGCTGTTGTTATACCTCCATTGGCTGCTTGTACCGTGTCCGTCTTTGACCAAGCCACTGAGGACTAAGTGACTCTGACGCTGAACCTCCGTGATTCGTGCGTAAACTGTTAACACGGGCCAGAACATTTTTTAACCTATCAAAGAAGATGGACAACCCTACAGTGCTTTGGACTGTATATTGTCTCGAAATCTTTTCGCGAAATATCGCTGCCCCTACTTATATTCTATCTATAAATGATAACAGTTATTTCATAATTAATAAGAATAAAACCAGAGAGAAAGCAGGAGTGTTGGTAATGCCTATTTAAAGTTTTTTCTGCAAAATATTATTAAACTGAGTGCGCACGAATGCGGTGCATTGTCCCTTTGGTGTAAGTTTCTACATTGGGTTAACACTGCACGACAGTAAAAATATATAATACTATCGTTGGCTAAGAATAGTCCCTGTTTGGTGTAAGCCTTGTATAACACTACTTGAGGTTTTATAACTGACTTTCGGTATCCCAGGAAGTATCGTAACGCCAGTGTCCTAATCTCGAACGAAACGAGGAAGTACATGAGCTTGACATGCATTCTACCGCATTTTGAAGTCACGAAACTTTCGAGTCCGTACACGTTGCTGTGGGGCCGAATGCTTTAACCAGTTTGGCCACACACTTATTTCTAAATTAAAGTGTGGCAATCACTTTTTTTTTTCGTATACGCTGCGCTTTTGTTCGACATTTTGGTTACAGCAAAGATAATAACGTGCTGCGTGCCTAATAACATTGGCATTATCGATTTTGTTTGTCAAAGAGGCGTAGAAAATCCCGCAAATCAGATTGGCTGCAAGGAAGACTGGGCTGTGTACAGCACCTCTCATAAATGTCATTCATGTGCAACGCGTCAACATGGTGTGGACAAGGTGACAGAATGGGTGAAGATACGCAAGAATTGCCAGTATTTTAGCCACGAAAGGCGGAATCAAGTTTGTTCGTAAAATCACATTGATTTCAGTGATCTTAACAACACTGTTTTTTTTTAATTCATAGCGGCCATTCGGAGCTCAGCGAAGAAGGAAAGTCATTCTATGACCCGTCTTCTTTGAACAAGAAGCAATTGCTATAGGAACAAGTTCAGATACAACTCTCAGATACCCTTAGTTCTTCCCAAGCTCAGATACACTTAGTTCTTCCCAAGTTCAGATACAAATCTCACATACACTTAGTTCTTCCCAAGTTCAGATACAAATCTCACATACACTTAGTTCTTCCCAAGTTCAGATACAACTCTCAGATACACTTAGTTCTTCCCAAGTTCAGATACAACTCTCAGATACACTTAGTTCTTCCCAAGTTCAGAAAATAGGTGCCACTGCTCATCAGCTTAATTAAGCACACAATGTAGAAATAATTGAGTGTTCAATAAATTAATCATTACTCGTATAAAAACTCAGTCTTTATATGTTGAAGAGTGGCTATCTCCTTTATGATTACAAAACATGTTCTACATTTTCGTTTTTTTCCTATTTTCGTTTTCTTTCCATTTTATTAGCTGTTTACACGCACCTATAATAATTTACTGGAAGAGATTTCATCAGCAAAAATACCGGAGTTATTTTGAACACAAGCACTAAAATAAACAATGAGAATATGCTTGAAAGGTGCACGTTGTCTTTACCATGATTATCTCTTCTGCGCTGTGTTGCGATTCGCCACGACAAATCCGCAAACAAAACGATCCTCCGTAAATAACGTTATAAAACCCAAACCTATTTTTGGTTTGTAACAGGTGTCACAATCATTCAAGTGGTCCATAGTTATAAAAGTCATTATCCGTCATTTATCTTGATTTCAGATGGAAGCGGCAATGTTAGAAGAAAATCTCGGAAGCAAATTGAATAGAGGTTTATTCAAAATTGATAAGGTGTAAATGTAAAAATTAGCAAGGTGCTTATTTGATTGGATTCGTATCAACAGAACCAGTGAAGAAATGTTGAAGAAGACCGGATGCAGGAGACTCAAGCAAACCATTACGATCTTGTTCGTTTACATATTGTGTGTCTGCNAATGTTGAAGAAGACCGGATGCAGGAGACTCAAGCAAACCATTACGATCTTGTTCGTTTACATATTGTGTGTCTGCTTCATATGGATATGTGATTGTCTGTAAGACAGCTTTTTCAACATGCATGCCATAACAAAGTACGTCGGCTTTTTAAAGAAATATAATCCAAATACGCGAGAGGAAAGCAAAACTTAAAATAATGCGAGATCTCAATCTGTGATAAATACCATAATGGATCATTATTCTAAATTTCCTGCAAAGTCTGCTCACTACAGCAGCAAACATGATAAATTCTCGAATAAAGCTCTGAATGTCAAAATAATGCATATTATTTTTGCTGAGAAACATTCCTTGACAGGTTTCATTTAAAATTTGGCAGGCGCCTAAATGGACATGTGGGGTGCGTATGAGCAATTATTTCTTGAATCCGAAAGCTTATCGAGTTGTCGTGGCAGTGAGGATGTTACATTTGCGACGTACAAATACAGTTTACAGTAAGATGAATTATTTAGAAGACATCGTACAGCAAAATGCCGACGTTATAGGCATTACTGTTGGATTACATGCGAAATGGTCACAATCCCTAAGCGGCTGGTCAACAAAAAGTTTATTTAAGACAGTCGACTGCTAATGTATTGCGTATACACAATCTGAAGAAAAACAGCGATGTGATATTTTATGTCTATCATGGACGCATAGGCGGTGGAGGCCAAAATCAAAGACGTAGCTTTCTGAAACACTACATTGATGAAGTGAATGCAAAACGTACACACGCACCAGTGCGTGCTCAGCACAAAACAGAAACAATACTGATATGCGACGGTTTTCAACTCTAGCGAAATTGAGAAGATTTGATACTGTAAACCAGTATTTCTCCATCCGTTGCCATTCATTCTCACCACGTGACAGGGATTTTGGTGCTATGAAAAGGATACTGAGACGTGCATACCGCAATTACACTGTGAAAAATATGTTGAATTCACAGCGTCATCTAGTTCAAAACACAAGTTTCAGGCAATTATGACAGGCACGAATATGATTTCGGAGTAAAAGAATTGATGGCATTGATTTTATAAATTAAATCCTCTTATATTGAATCTTCAATCGAGAAATTACCACGAGAAAAGAAGGTGGCATTTACGGTTACTAGTTAAATTGATTTTCCCCATACTTCACAAAATCCAAGAGTTGTGGCAGGTAGAGACTCTGTATTGGCAAGCAGAACTCCGTGTTGAGGCTTACAGGAATGAAACTATGTCTACCGGACACGAAATAATATCCTGAAGAGCGCGTTCCAATACAAAATGAAAATATGGATGACTTGAAGTAACTAGAGCAGTATAACTTCACAAGAACAGAATACTATTGCAATTTATTAAGAACTATGTGATTGTTGTGAGTTAGAACGAAAGTTTGTAAATTATTATATGCAGTATACATACCTATCTGTTTATGACAGTTAGCTCAGATAATTACCTTGTGCAACAGCACTTCAACGAAAATATAGCATTTTTTTTATAAATGGCAAATGTCAGGAATGATCGTTAGTGTAACCGCATGTAAATCATTATAGGAAATTTTTCGTGTTTTTAAAGAACGATTGTTTGGTATTTGTTTATGCAACATTAAGGACAAATTGTTTTATTTTTTGTGGAATATTTTCCTATTATAAATATTAATTTCTTTATAATAACATAGTGAAATACACATCTCACACATTTTATAGCTCTTGTAAATGTGTTGATTATAATCTTCATAAGTTATATTTCAAATTTTGATGCTACAATACGAATATAGAGTGTTCTATTAGTGACAAAAAGCATAATACATGTGTACTTATAATAAAATAATTTTTGTTTTACTTTTTGTGAAAAAAACTCTATAAGTCACGATTTTAAAAATTCATTTTTTTGTATTATTTGTAAAACTTATGTGCTGGTTCTGCCAAATATTCGTTTTCAGAATAGGCACTTAGAATGAAAATAATCATTCACCTATTTGCTCTCCTGAAAATACAACTGTTAATGACTTATGGTGTTTCTTAAAAAAAAAAAATAATAATGATTAGAATATTCACGGAAAAGTGAAAACTTTGCAAAGCCCTCTCATTTTGAATAATAGTAAATAAATATAATTTATTTTAGTCTTAGATGTTAACTTCCAAGTGAAGTGGAATATACAAACTGTGTTAATTACTAACATGACAATATTTATTTAAACAAAGTTGGTTAGGGGATAAAAATGGCCGAAAGGAAAAAAGTAACTAGGGCCTCAAAAGTGCTCACTTTACCGTAAACCGCCTATAAAAATGTAGCCGTTTACAAGTGTCAAAGTCAGCGAAAATTGCTGTAAGTAGCCCTCTTCTTATGATACCTATTCTTCTGTAAAATAGTGTTTTACACTTATAGCGACAATGCTGTCTTTTTTCTGAACCGATTGTTGTATTCAAAACCTATAGTCACCGCTTAAATTTCTGAGCTTTCCCACATGAAAAAATTCGGGAGTTGCTCAGCCGGGGATTGAACCAGGTACGCCTTCGTGGGAGGCGAGCAGGCTAAGCGCTCAGCCACCGCGGCCCCTTTCAATACATAGCTTGGATTACTACTACATAGGACAAATGTGGTGATTAGAACGGATTATTAGTAGGGCCAGCGATTTTTCACGAAAAAAATCGAAGCGCACGGTAGACTTAACTATTATATAAACACCTCAGCTGTTGTCGTGCCTCGATTGGCTGCTGGTGTTGTTTCCGCTCTTGACCGAGCCACTTAGGATTCTGTAACTCCGACACTGAACCTTTTTTATTCGTGCGCAAACAATAGACACGAACCAGGACATGTTTCAGCCAACCAAAAATGCTGGGCGACCCTAAGGTACTTTGAACTGTATCTTGTCTCGAAATCTTATTGCGAAATACCACTGCCCCTAATTATTAGTAATTAAGATTCCTCAAGAAAGCGATTCTGATATATGACGTAATTATTAGTGCATCAAGCTTTTACAACTTCTAGGTTTTCTGTTTTTCGCGAAAAGATTCCACGATTGGTTGTACTCCAAAACACGTTAGTTCAGAACAAATATCGGGGTTGAATGATTTTATCTCGCACGCATCTTGTGTGTCTGCCAGCCAATCATGGACGTTCAGTGTCAGAGTAACTTTATTTTAATTGGCTCAGTCGAGTAGAAAATGTATTCTCACACAGACACGTGGTCAATAGCCAAAGGAAATTTGTAAGATTGCACGTAAGAATTTGTAATCTAGCTTGAGCATAAATCTTTTCGCGTTAAACAGGTGGCCCTCGTTATTAGTACTTTAATTAAAATACATAATTTTTGAATTGAGTAATATTTGCGGGAGCATCAACCCGCTCGGTGCTGAATTCGTCTGCGAGTTCACGTGTTGCAATCGTTTAGTATTTTGTTGTGCGCTGTACTTGAGTGCAGCGTGATTCTGTGTTGCATGTTCGGCGTTACCAGCGTTATCCTTTAGCAAACGAGAAGTGCAGGAACTTTCGCAAATCAGGTTATTCACAAGGAATGATTTCGAAATATTGGGCATTGATCTCTTGCTGTGTACTACACCGGCCATAAGCACCATTCACGTGCAACATGTCGTCGATCGTAGACACGGGAAGTGAAAGTGTGAAAATACTGCTCGTGCGGAAATATTTTCACTAAATTAAGGTGTCCTTATTTGTCATCAGATCAACTTGGAGCCACTGGGTTGGCCCTTCCAACACGTGTCTAAATTATGTAACGAAACAAGTTAGACGTGAAACATCTATGTATTTAATTGGCTGTTGCTTATTGCTTTCGCCAAGGATATTGTTCACTTGTTCACGGAGAGTTCAACAGTTTTACCGATGAACGGATCTTATGTTTTTAATTATCCGCTGAAAACAGCTAACATTGGCTCGTTGTTATTTAATTTTTGTGTATATTTGTGTATTATTTATTTCTGTAGAAAAAATTTTTAAATCCAAAATAATATATATTTTTTGCAAATGTTTTTCTGACCAGCACACAACACAGCAAGATGCTTTTCACGTCACTGAAATTATTTATGGGTTTGTAAAAAAACCGACCTGTTTAGTATGGTGTGTTGTGATTGGTTCTTTGATCTCGTTATGTAAGCAAGCACCGTATTTATGCAAAAAAATTGTATTCACGACTAAAGTTCAACGTTTATAATCTAAAGGTTTATGATGCAATAACTCTGGGTGTGTATGAACTGAATTTGGGCAGAATATTGCAAAATTTTCTTTCGTAGTATCATGTAGCCTCGAATACACAGTTATGTGTAAAGTCAAGCCTCTTTCATTTGTTGATTGATTGCTGACGCAGAAGGAATTTCATTTTACTTCTGGCTTAGCAGAGCATGAGTCGCGAATCGGACCTACTTTTGACGCGGGCTTGTTACTGGATGTAAGTTTATACCGCTGTTGATCTGAAAATATCTGGAAAAATGTTACGCTCTGAGAAATTATTCGCAAATTTACGATGTAGTGTATATGTACGTACAGTGAGAAACAACGAAAGGTAAAGTTTATTTTATACACATCCATCGCCGATTTCCTACATTTTCTGAGAAAAGAGTAAAATGAGTAGGTAAGTTGCCAACCTTGTATTCTATCGACGCTAATCTTTCCAATATTTGCATCCTATGTGGTACTATTCCCATACAATGAATAGGTAGGGACCTTGAAACTTCGCGAAAACCTTTCTGCACATGCTAGATTTCAATACCCTATGGGCGTACCAGCAGTTTTCTTTTGCTTATTGGCGGCGTGTCTTTGTAGGGAGGCATTTCCTTACTTGACTGGCCAATCAGAGTCAGGTTACTCAGATACTGTGCGTCTGTGATTCGCGATCAGACACCTAAGACGCGGTACACGTAAATAATCCTATAACGAAAGTGGAACTTATCTGAAATGTTATGAAATACAAAAGTAAATCTGATCTGAAGTGTTATGAAATACAACTGGCCAGGAAATATTTTCTCTAAATTCGGGTGTCCCTATGACTATGTTAAAAACTTCAATTAACGTTTGTAAATTTTTCTGTAATATTTTTTACAGTGTAGGTAGTAACAAACAGATCAAGATAAGAGTGGCTCGTGTACACAAACATCTGCATACTGTGGCAGCAGTCAACGATCTTTCACGGCTCCAGTGTATAAGAGGGGCTATGAAACAGAGCAGTGAAGTATAAAGAGGTGAAATAGCCGCTTATTTCGGGAACTCCAGCAGCGCACGCCAGCAAAATGGCGTCACTGACGGGAACGCCGTTCGCCAATCAGCGCCTGGTAACTTACTCGCCAGCCGACAGTCTAACCAACAGGGAAACCAGCCGCAGCACACGTCAGCCAATCAGACGCGAGGCTTGTTCCCGGAGCATCGCGCAGCCAATCAGAGAATGGGCACGCCCGCAGCAAAGGAACCGCCATGCCATTTTATCTCTGTGTGTTTATCTACTCTGTGGCTATAATGCTCTGCCTGCTGCAAGATAAACTCGCGAAAATGGATTGTGGCTAGGGTTTTATTGTCACAGCCGGTATATTTATGAGTCAGTATTAAAGACTAGCAGAAAAATGAGCAAATCGAGTGTATGACGAGACCTCAAAATTACGCGAATGCATGTTAGGTAGGGGCTCTAAACACGGGGTAACGTTTACAAATCGGATCACAGTTTACTCACGGTATCTTCACACTTTTTGACTCAAACCCTTGAAAAATACCCACATTTGTGACGCACTTGGTTTTTTCCTAAATAAGACACAATCGTTCTGTACTTCTCTTAATAGAAAAGTACCTTATTTTTGGTTAGATTAAACTTTTACTTATATTCTATCTTTAAATGATAACAGTTTTTTCATGATTAATAAGAATAAAACCAGAGAGAAAGCAGGAGTGTTGGTAATGCCTATTTAAAGTTTTTTCTGCAAAATATTATTAAACTGAGTGCGCACGAATGCGGTGCATTGTCCCTTTGGTGTAAGTTTCTAGATTGGGTTAACACTGCACGACAGTAAAAATATTTAATACTATCGTTGGCTAAGAATAGTCCCTGTTTGGTGTAAGCCTTGTATAACACTACTTGAGGTTTTATAACTGACTTTCGGTATCCCAGGAAGTATCGTAATGCCAGTGTCCTAATCTCGAACGAAACGAGGAAGTACATGAGCTTGACATGTATTCTACCGCATTTTGAAGTCACGAAACTTTCGAGTCCGTACACGTTGCTGTGGGGCCGAATGCTTTAACCAGTTTGGCCACACACTTATTTCTAAATTAAAGTGTGGCAATCACTTTTTTTTTCATATACGCTGCGCTTGTGTTCAACATTTTGGTTACAGCAAAGATAATAACGTGCTGCGTGCCTAATAACATTGACGTTATCGATTTTGTTTGTCAAAGAGGCGTAGAAAATCCCGCAAATCAGATTGGCTGCAAGGAAGACTGGGCTGTGTNGTTATCGATTTTGTTTGTCAAAGAGGCGTAGAAAATCCCGCAAATCAGATTGGCTGCAAGGAAGACTGGGCTGTGTACAGCACCTCTCATAAATGTCATTCATGTGCAACGCGTCAACATGGTGTGGACAAGGTGACAGAATGGGTGAAGATACGCAAGAATTGCCAGTATTTTAGCCACGAAAGGCGGAATCAAGTTTGTTCNACAAGGTGACAGAATGGGTGAAGATACGCAAGAATTGCCAGTATTTTAGCCACGAAAGGCGGAATCAAGTTTGTTCTTAAAATCACATTGATTTCAGTGATCTTAACAACACTGTTTTTTTTTAATTCATAGCAGCCATTCGGAGCTCAGCGAAGAAGGAAAGTCATTCTATGACCCGTCTTCTTTGAACAAGAAGCAATTGCTATAGGAACAAGTTCAGATACAACTCTCAGATACACTTAGTTCTTCCCAAGCTCAGATACAATTAGTTCTTCCCAAGTTCAGATACAAATCTCACATACACTTAGTTCTTCCCAAGTTCAGATACAACTCTCAGATACACTTAGTTCTTCCCAAGTTCAGATACAACTCTCAGATACACTTAGTTCTTCCCAAGTTCAGAAAATAGGTGCCACTGCTCATCAGCTTAATTAAGCACACAATGTAGAAATAATTGAGTGTTCAATAAATTAATCATTACTCGTATAAAAACTCAGTCTTTATATGTTGAAGAGTGGCTATCTCCTTTATGATTACAAAACATGTTCTACATTTTCGTTTTTTTCCTATTTTCGTTTTCTTTCCATTTTATTAGCTGTTTACACGCACCTATAATAATTTACTGGAAGAGATTTCATCAGCAAAAATACTGGAGTTATTTTGAACACAAGCACTGAAATAAACAATGAGAATATGCTTGAAAGGTGCACGTTGTCTTTACCATGATTATCTCTTCTGCGCTGTGTTGCGATTCGCCACGACAAATCCGCAAACAAAACGATCCTCCGTAAATAACGTTATAAAACCCAAACCTATTTTTGGTTTGTAACAGGTGTCACAATCATTCAAGTGGTCCATAGTTATAAAAGTCATTATCCGTCATTTATCTTGATTTCAGATGGAAGCGGCAATGTTAGAAGAAAATCTCGGAAGCAAATTGAATAGAGGTTTATTCAAAATTGATAAGGTGTAAATGTAAAAATTAGCAAGGTGCTTATTTGATTGGATTCGTATCAACAGAACCAGTGAAGAAATGTTGAAGAAGACCGGATGCAGGAGACTCAAGCAAACCATTACGATCTTGTTCGTTTACATATTGTGTGTCTGCGTCATATGGATATGTGATTGTCTGTATGACAGCTTTTTTAACATGCATGCCATAACAAAGTACATCGGCTTTTTAAAGAAATATAATCCAAATACGTGAGAGGAAAGCAAAACTTAAATAAATGCGAGATCTCAATCTGTGATAAATACCATAATGGATCATTATTCTAAATTTCCTGCAAAGTCTGCTCACTACAGCAGCAAACATGATACATTCTCGAATAAAGCTCTGAATGTCAAAATAATGCATATTATTTTTTGCTGATAAACATCCCGCTCTGAATGTTACTAATGGCTTCTACAGAAAGACATTCCTTTACAGATTTCCTTTTAAAATTTGGCAGGCGCTTAAGTGGACACGTGGAGTGGAGTGCGTGTGAACAATTTACATTTAAAATTAAAAATTATTTCTTGAATCCGAAAGCTTATCAGGTTGTCGTGGCAGTGATTATGATACATTTGTGACGTGAAAATACAGTTTACAGCAAGATGAATTATTTAGAAGACATCGTACAGCAAAATGCCGACGTTATAGGCATTACTGTTGGATTACATGCGAAATGGTCACAATCCCTAAGCGGCTGGTCAACAAAAAGTTTATTTAAGACAGTCGACTGCTGATGTATTGCGTATACACAATCTGAAGAAAAACAGCGATGTGATATTTTATGTCTATCATGAACGCATAGGTGACAGAGACAAAATTCAAGGGCGTAGCTTTCTGAAACACTACATTGATGAAGTGAATGCAAAACGTACACACGCACTCGTGCGTGCTCAGCACAAAACAGAAACAATATTGATATGCGATGGTTTTCAACTCTAGCGAAATTGAGAAGATTTGATACTGTAAACCAGTATTTCTCCATCCGTTGCCATTCATTCTCACCACGTGACAGGGATTTTGGTGCTATGAAAAGGATACTGAGACGTGCATACCGCAATTACACTGTGAAAAATATGTTGAATTCGCAGCGTCATCCAGTTTAAAACACAAGTTTCAGGCAATTATGACAAGCACGAATATGATTTCGGAGTAAAAGAATTGGTGGCATTGATTTTATAAATTAAATCCTCTTATATTGAATCTTCAATCGAGAAATTACCACGAGAAAAGAAGGTGGCATTTACGGTTACTAGTTAAATTGATTTTCCCCATACTTCGAAAATCCAAGAGTTGTGGCAGGTAGAGACTCTGTATTGGCAAGCAGAACTCCGTGTTGAGGCTTACAGGAATGAAACTATGTCTACCGGACACGAAATAATATCCTGAAGAGCGCGTTCCAATACAAAATGAAAATATGGATGACTTGAAGTAACTAGAGCAGTATAACTTCACAATAACAGAATACTATTGCAAATTATTAAGAACTATTTGATTGTTGTGAGTTAGAATGAAAGTTTGTAAATTATTATATGCAGTATACATACCTATCTGTTTATGACCGTTAGATCAGATAATTACCTTGTGCAACAGCACTTCAACGAAAATATAGCATTTTTTTTATAAATGGCAAATGTCAGGAATGATCGTTAGTGTAACCGCATGCAAATAATTATAGGAAATTTTTCGTGTTTTTAAAGAACGGTTGTTTGGTATTTGTTTATGCAACATTAAGGACAAATTGTTTTATTTTATGTAGAATATTTTCCAATTATTAATATTAATTTCTTTATAATGACATAGTGAAATACATATCTCACACATTTTATAGCTCTTGTACATGTGTTGATTTTAATCGTTATAAGTTATATTTCAAATTTTGATGTTACAATACGAATATAGAGTTTTATTAGTGACAAAAAGCATAAAATGTACTTACAATAAAATAATTTTCGTTTTAATTTTTGTGAAAAAACTTCATAAGTCACGATTTTAAAAATTCATTTTTTTATATTATTTGTAAAACTTATGTGCTGGTTCTGCCAAATATTCGTTTTCAGAATAGACACTCAGTATGAAAATACTCATTCACCAATTTTCTCTCCTGAAAATATAACTGTTAGCGACTTATAAGGTTTCCTAAAAAAAATAATAATAATTAGAATATTCACGGAAAAGTGAGCACTTTGCAAAGCCCTCTCATTTTGAATAATAGTAAATATATATAATTTATTTTAGCCTTAGATGTTCACTTCCGAGTGAAGTGGAATATACAAACTGTGTTAATTACTAACATGGCAATATTTATTTAAACAAAGTTGGTTAGGGTATAAAAATGGCCGAAAGGAAAAAAGTGACTAGAGCTACAATAGTGCTCACTTTACCGTAAACAGCATATACAAATGTAGTCGTTTACAAGTGTCAAAGTCAGCCAAAATTGCTGAAAGTAGCCCTCTTTATATGATATATATTCTTCTGTAAAATAGTGTTTTACACTCATAGCGACAATGCTGTCTTTTTTCTGAACCGATTGTTGTATTCAAAACCTATAGTCACCGCTTAAATTTCTGAGCNTATAGCGACAATGCTGTCTTTTTTCTGAACCGATTGTTGTATTCAAAACCTATAGTCACCGCTTAAATTTCTGAGCATACAGAACCCACGCAAAGCTTTTTTATGCTATTTTCCATCGTCGTAGTTATACTTTCTAATGGCTGGAAGTGAATTTGAGGCGTTTAATATTGTTCACTAGATATCCTCCTTAACGCGTCTCTCCACCTACTGTTTTCCGAGGAATTGGCGCAAGAAGTTAAACACTTGGCAGGTAGGTATAAGTGGTTGCCGCCCTGCAAAGGGGCGACGACCACCAAGCGACGTACAGCTACTTGAATGTGTAACTGTATAAGGTTTAACATAAAATTAATTAAAACTGTATTTCAGATGGGTTTATGTCACTATATTTCGCTTTCACGCACGGAGACACGCGATTACGCAACTAATGTTTACTGTCGTCAAACACCACCTCTGCAATATAACAGAGACAAAGCAGTCATTCGTGATGTAAATTATTGTCCTAAACAAATCATTGATAAATGTATGGCATAACTGGTCTTCGCATCACAAATAAGAAAAACCTCATCAAAGTGCGCCTCACACGCACACTTTCTACAAGGAAACCTACACGAAAACAGCGTTTGAAACGCTGAAGACGGTCAACATGTTCAACACACGCAATACAAGCCACGGCACGTGCAAGCGGCGTGGTTTGGTAACGCCGGAACATGTGCGTATGTCACGGCAGTAATGAGCTGCAAAAAGTTGTGTTTCTCTTTGTGGGAGTACGTCTTGTAGAACGACGTAAAAGTTTTTAATAAACTGCTTGTTAAGAAGTGGCGAGGTTGCCGCTTAAAGGTGAAATTTCTTAATTATAATATGGAGATAAAACATTAATGAAATTACGGTATGCTCAAGGTATCAACAACAACCATGAAATATGATTATATATACCCTCCTTTGGCCTTAATTTATAAGATGGTGCCACATGAAAAAGTTTAAGTTTTGTGACATATCTCGGGATAGAATAAACCGAATTACTATGCTATATATAGAAATGTGATAAAAAAATCTGTCATTTAGCAATAGCATATATTACAACCACCACATGCGTCTACACAAAACCTTTTCTTTCCCCACCTTGTAAAATACCTCCACTTTTATGGCGTATCTCAGGAAACAATCAACTGATTCCTACCAAATTTTGGCAAATGAGTTTTAAGTGGGCCAGACACTTATTTTTGAAATGATAACAATATAAATACTTTACATCAACACACGTGATCCCATCCCCTCAAACTTAAAGCAGAGTATACTTCATCAGATTTGCTCGCATACATAAGTAGATGAAAGTAGGCCAAATAGTTATTTTGGTAAATTATTGTTTAAGTAATATAATGCAACGAAAGTTATCATTTTTCAGTACTAGCGTGTTACCCTACTAAAAAAAAAAAAAATGCAGACGGATGAAAGTTTGCCTAAAATTCTTTAGATGATCGTAAATCAAATAAATTCTAAGCGATATTTTATGGTACCCGCCAAGCTTAGGAACCAGTACTCCTTGAAGTGCGGCAACTGTATAACACCAGAGTGTTGGGTATTGCACAGCTATCAGATGCTGTAATATTTCGTTTGTAAATTGATTAACGAGTTCCTAGAAAAATGTGGGATAAAATGACTTCCTCGTTAGCAGTTACTTATTGGAAACTGTTTGCGTCTGCGCGTCACAAAACGTTAACGAAACTGAGGGTTACAAATCCTGTTTATTCAAATTACATAAATTGATGACAACGTCCAATTTATCAGTGGTTACAGATCTTGGTTTTCAGTTACTCATTATTCAGACACCCTTTTTCGATGTAAAATACTGCAAGAAATATTATCAACAGACAATTTTTTTTCCCAGATTTATTTTTAAAGGCATATACTGCCAACCTTAATCAATATAGGCGATGACTTAATAAGGTTTTAAACTTACTTTATTCGCTACGACTACGTAGCTAAATTTTATCTGTCAGCATCATATAAATAATATAGAATGATTCACTACTTCGTGACATAATTGAAGGAGCTGATCACGTAGTTTATTTTAATTGGTTATAAAATGACGTGTTATTTTAGCTCGTATTCGATTACTGTCAGGTTGTAAGTGATTAAATACTTACAGAAATTAAGCTGATAGAAAAACTAAATCATAACACACTCTCAATAGTGCATGTTCAATTCTGGGACAAGAGAAAGAAATTTGGAAATAATGTTTGCAATAAAATGAAAGTCATTTGTTTTCACGTGATTTTAACATTATTTTTAAGTTTCAAATACCTTCGTACTTNATACTCTCAATAGTGCATGTTCAATTCTGGGACAAGAGAAAGAAATTTGGAAATAACGTTTGCAATAAAATGAAAGTCATTTGTTTTCACGTGATTTTAACATTATTTTTAAGTTTCAAATACCTTCGTACTTAAAGGAATAAAAAGTCATCTGAAGAAAATTTATGATACACAAAAAGTAGTTATTTCTTTGTGGACAATCATTATGTTTTAGTGCGTACAGTAGGTTATGAATTGCAAACGCATACTGGATGTGAAAAAAAAACTTATTTCGAGGCGCAAGTAACTCAAATTCAAGAGTTATAAAAATTGTTTGAAGAGAGGCTTAGGTATGGGTTGAATATAAAATTTACAAATATTTATATAGTACATACGTCTTTGAATCAACATGAACACGAGATTTTGATCAGAAAAATATAAATAAATTAATGCAGTGCTTCTAGTAAATGGACCTTATTTTCCATTTCTATTAAATGTTGTTCAAATTGATGACTTTTGGTCACTGCATTTATTTGAAGATTTCCGTTGATTGCAGGGAAGCAATATTTACTAATATGCAGACAAATCTACAGGTTTATACGAGTAGTAATTCATTGCGTTGTACAACGGAGTGTGCGTTTTGGCACAGGCATGCATGAGGGACGATGCGAAGACAAGAGACGGCGCGGGCTGGAACCCGTGACCCCACGCAGCACTCACCTTGCCGGGGCTGCGGTCAGCAACAGGTTGGCGACGCGTCCTTCCTCTGGCGTCGTGGCGCGGGGGAGATGCGTCTCTGGCGGGGCTCTGTGTGCAACTGGCGCTCCTTCGTCCCGCGCACCCCCTTATATAGCCCTCCCTCCGGCGCCCTCTTCACCCCCGCGACGTGCGAGGGGAGGGGTGCGAGCGTCCATTCAGTAATAGGGTGGCTGGGACGCGCGTAGGCGCTAGGGGAGCAATTAGCAACCGGGGCGGTCGTGATGGACCGCGACACGCCGATATTTTAGCGAAAATATTTTCTGACCAGATTCACCTCGGCAGCGTGGCGTCAATTTGCTCTTACGATCAAGCAAAGAGCACTTAAAATTTTTTTTAGTAAATTTAAACCGCAGTGGAAATTTTTAATATTTAGAACACGTTGTCCGAGTGTATGTGGTTTCATTGTTTCGGTAATCCTTGCTGGGAGCTTAAAACCACTTTCCAGCACATGGACACAAATATTACACGGAAATATTTCTATAGCGCCAGAAATGAACAACGTAGAGTGTATTGCGTGTAATATATGAAACGATATTTGATTGGGAGACTATTTATTTGGCAATCCATTGGCCGACAGCCAGCCAGTAAGAAACTTTATTCAGTGGAGTGAGCGTGTCAAATGTGGTGCGAACCAGTATGATCGTTTCCAGTGGGAAAGGAGAGGCCAACATAAATGTCCTCAATGTCAATCAATGCGCACAGAGCGCCGAGTTTCAACATATATATATATATAGTCTGGAAAGTATACAATACATCAAGCTACAAGTATATAATTACTACACACAAACACTCACATGGCAGAAGTCATGAGATAGCAGTATGTGAAGGTGATAGTGGCGCCACCGTACTGTGACGGCTTGGAAGTTCTCAGACATGTATGTATCAGTTGTACTCTGACATCGTTAAACTTCTTGGTGACCACTTCCCTCCATGGACTTCAGCACTCCCACAACGATGGCATATTCTAGCAGGATAATGCACCGTTTCATCATCCCAAGTTGTCCAGATTTGGTTGGAGGAGCATTCTGGAGAGTTTCAAAGACTACTGTGGCCATCTACAGTAGTTCTTCCGATGTTAACTCCATCGAATATCTATGGAACATAGTTGGGAGTGCCATTTGCTCACAACATCCTGCAGCTACAAGTAGCAGAGAGTTTTGGGTAGCTACCCAGACGACTTGGGTCAACATTTCTCCACAGGTTTTTGTCCACTTGTAGAATCGATGCCAATACGAGTTGATGCACTGCGCTGGACTAGAGGAGGGCCTACACAATACTAGACCAATCTCATGCCTTTGGCATATCAGTGTCTATTTCCTGAAGCAATGTAGTGAAGCCTGGGTGCATAGAAAAAATACTTTACTTTCCGTGTATTCTCAGCGTGTGTTTACACTGTTCTTGTAAAATTCCTCACAATTNGACTTTTGGCATATCAGTGTCTATTTCCTGAAGCAATGCAGTGAAGCCTGGATGCATAGAAAAAATACTTTACTTTCCGTGTATTCTCAGCGTGTGTTTACACTGTTCTTGTAAAATTCCTCACAATTGATTAGAGTGAGTTTGTCTTTTCGTATGAATGAGACTCCCTTAGCACATATACATATTAAAAGGTCCATAAAAATGATTAAATAAGTTTCAATGCACTGAGGCTGCTTGAAAACATCTCCTCCGTAATATTTATAGATGAAAAAAGGTAGGAAAAGTTGGTAAATTGCATAGCTATGGACGTAACTTCAGATTTCTGTTATTTGTGTAACCTTCGAAACTGGAGCTAAACCTATTGAGTTCACAGTAAGCCCACAACAATACGGAATCACACTCAACTAATACAACAGAAAAGTTCGGTTCACATTATCGCAGCAACACAGAAACAAATTATGGTTGTTCGAATGAACAAGGGAGTGGGGAGGTGACACTTGAAAGTCTGCTCTCTAGAAAACATCCTGCTCTTGTCAATAGCAGTTGAATTTATGTAATTATTGCTTTCATTATGAGACCAACAACCGCTGATTCTTGGAGACTCAGTTATTTCTTGTCAAAATGCATTTAACTAGCAACCTTAAAAGTATGCGTTTTCAACTCGTGTTAGTAGCTCTTCGCCCATGTGAAATTCCCTGCAGAATTCTGGACCAGCAGAAAGATTTAGTAGTTGGGTGGAAGCCGACAAGCAGTGGATAATGAGTTCTGACTTTGGCAGCAGTCAGTGAACCAACGAATTTTACTCAAGTACGTATAGGACTTTGAAACCTAGCATGATACCGTTTTATAACACGAAATGATAGGTAGTATCATCCGATTTTAGTGAAATAGATTTCTTGTCATGGTTGTACAGTGTAACACAATTATCCGTCAAAGTCGGGTTATGTATCTCTGTTATCTGTCTATTCACTCATCCGTCACGGATGAAGGAATAGACAGATAATAGAGATACATAACCCTCCGCCCCCGATTTCCAGCGACGAAACAAAGCCAAACCATATTACAGTAAAACATAAACTATACATAGAGGTTTTAGTTAGTGCATTGAAACACATAATACAACTAACACGGTTATACAAGAAAATAAAACAAGTACGCACATATCGCATTTGTAATAAAATGTTCACTAAAATATACACGATTTAATTTAAACAAAAAGATAAAATTAGTTGTTGACTGCAATGTCGTATATTCGGTTGCATTTTAAATTTATTTTTCCTCCCTGGGGTCCTCAGTTAATATAAATTGACGGTTAAATTGGTGACACATAATCGATGTTGTACTGTATTTCAAAACGCTTTATCTCCGAGCCACTACCCGAGAATCACAAACATTCAATGCCGTAGTAACATGATTCTGATTGGCCCACTAAAGTACCGAAATGCCTCCTCACAAAGACACGCAGTCAATCATCAAATTCTAAATGAATTTTCCAAAAACATTTTTTACCAGGATTTTTTGTTTATATTTGTCCATAGAGGCTATGGTTTGAGTTTTGACATGTTATTCAAAAATATCCTGTATAGAGAAGCCGTTTTCTTAGCAGACATATTTCGAAACGCTATATCTTCATTTGGGTTTAAGTATTGGTATAGAGCCGCAAATGTTGAGTTTAACTGGTTGTGAGGCACGACGGCGAAAGAGAGTGCTAAATAGCAAAAACCATTTTGTGCCAAAACTTTTTTTTACAAAACACTCCAGTTTCTTGCTCACTTTGTTTTTCACTACTGCAAATTTAACTGAGTAAAACTGTTCGTACACTAATCAGAATTATCAATTATTAGAAAACTGTACTCAACGGTCTAGCAAAATTAAGAATTATCTTAAAACCCAGAAGATAGCTAATGCGATATAAAAAAGCCAGACATATGTGCAGTACATTAGAAACAGGCAGTCATTAAACTTTTTCCACGGTGGATAACGCCCGAGTGTAGTGTTACTTTTCGAATGGGACACGTGGTTTTTTTATGTCATATGATTGTGAGCAAACGATAAACTTGTAACAATCGAGTGATTGAACCAATGTGCAATCACTAATAGGGAAAGAGTAGACCGTAACAATTCCTACATGCACAATGCTCCCTTGTAACCGTTCCTGGTTCTATACTGCTGATGTTATATAACGACCAATGCCAGACGTAAGTGAAGAAACATAGGACGAGTTAGTTTATTATAGAATTCGTTTTAAGGTAAGTGTATTGATTTTTATTTAAACAAAAATAGAGTATACTCATAAGAAATTGTTAATTTAAATACATAATAAGTACACACAAGTGTTATACACCATTTTCAGGTTATTTGCGTAATTTTCAAATATTGTGATTTTCTTAAGACATAAGGTAAGTGTGGATAAGGCTTTCTTTTGTCTAAATGACTGCCCTGAGGGATGACATTTCCAACTTTGAGACATTTTAGGCAAACCTCGATTTACGGTTTCAAGAGTTGAAAATACAGGATTATTTATGCGTACTGCCACAGTAATTACTTTGTCATGGTAATCGATAAGCTCTCAGATTTACGTTCGGCTATAGTAATGTGAACCAGTCATAATGCAGAGTTCAAGCACTGCTTACATATCATTCACACGCAGGGATGATGCACTGAGCTTCACAGTGTACAGTTCCGGTCAAATATGAATTGCCTGTGCGACACCTAACGTGTACACAATTGTACTATGACGCACACCAGTTCAAATAATCCAATCATGACATTTAATCTGAGCTGAATAGTTTTGGAGTACAACTTGTCACGAAATCGTTTCACGAAAAATACGTGTCCCTTTCTATAAAAATAATTATACTTATATATGCCTGGATTCCACAAAAAACTTTCCGCGCACGCAAGATTTGATTGATTTGATTTTGATTTAATAGTTTGTTTATTATGAACAATGACACAATTACAAAGGTGCGAATAAAATATGAATAAGAAAATACATAGAAATACAGAATACACGTGTATCAACGAAACATCGTTCTTCCACAGGAACAGACGGGTGCAGATATACCAAGGAAACTGCAAAAAAAAAAAAAAAAAAAAAAAAAACCCAACGATAAGTACAAAGCAGTGGGGAAAAATATCCAAAACCCCCAAAAGGAATAAATAAATATTTAAAACAATAATGCCAACGAATAGAAACAATTTACTGTTACGCTAGTCTAAGACTATAACCAGGAAATAAAACTTATAGGAACAGGATGTGGAACAGTGACAACGAAGTACAAAAAGGAGATGACTAAAAGAATTTAAAATCGAGAAGGTAATGAGAGTTATATAAGACAGAAGGGATATAAGTGTCTGTAGAAGACACCTATATTACTTTCATTATTTTACTTTGACTCCTGTAACTTTTCTTAGGTTGCTCGCTACGTGTCATCGTGAGAAGATATTTTGGTACTTGCCTTCCAATCAGAAGTACGTTACTTCGATGCTAACGTCTGTGTTTTGCACGTAGGCACCTGACACGTGTAGCAGTCAAAATTATTCATTCGCGAAAGCGGACCTGAGCCGAATAAATTTGAAAAAACAAAGACATGGGAATTATTTTCACGAAAACCGGATAACCCTAAATCATACTATAGTCAGAGACCTGAAGAATTCGTGGATTCATTTAGGGACAAGCTAGAATTCAAAACATTTGCGTTTATATAAACTTAGCCGTTGGCCCACGCGGTATTTGACACTTCCTGAAGAATGCTGGCCCAATCGTTGCCTTCCACTGTGAAAGCAGACAACCAATGTAAAGTTGATGTCGGCCTATTTGTACATAAGACTGTAGAGTCTAGGCTGCATGTCATTGAACTCGCGAATTTTTCCGGTCTCTAACTATAGTCCATTTACGGTTACTTCCGAATTTACGAAGCCCTGCCTAAGTTATACTTCCAGAATATTTCTCCGTGTAATGCAAACCAAGTCTACAAAAATACACCAAAGGGACATTGCACAGCATTTTGGGCATTCAGTGTGATAATATTTTGCAGGAGAACTATTTATTACCAGGCATGATCAACCAACCTATTTTATCTCGGTTTTTATTAGGGGAGGCGGTGGTGTAGTGGTTAGACTACTCGCCTCCCTCCAAGGCGAAACGGGTTCGCTTCCCGGCGGAGCCGCCCTACGGATTTTCGCACGGGGGAATCATGCCTGACGATGCCGCTGGTCGGCGGGTTTCCTCTAAGATTTCCTGTTTCCCCCGCCTTTGCATTCCGACGCTTCTCCATACTCACCTCGCTTCTCCCTCATTGGCTCTCAAGACCTCGATTTAAGAGCAAAATCTCTTCACTCACTAATAAATTTTTTATTCGTATTAATTATAAATGAATTATTGTAATTTATAAATAAAATATAATTAGGGACGGGAAACCTATTTTTTTTCGCGAAAAGATTTAAGGACTACTTTTACTCCAAAACACTGGAGCTCAGATCCACTTCTGTGATTGGATGTTTTTAACTGTCACGCATTGCAGGTGCGTGCCCGCAAATCAAGGATACTCAGTGCTGGAGTTACGTAATTCTGATTGGCTCAGTCATGTAAGGAACTGTCTCCCAACAAAGACACGTGGCCAATAACCAAAGGAGAATTGCACGTAAGACACATAGGACACTGGAGTCCGGTCTTCAAGTAAATCTTTCCGCGAAAAACACGTGGCTCTAAATATAAGTAAAAAGTAGATTTTACAGAAAATAAGGGACTTTTATGTTAACTCAATTATAAAGCGCTTGTGATAGATGACATATTTTGGAAAGAATCAATCACTTCATACGTGCGGTGATTTTTCAAAAGTTCTGTTCAAAAAGTGCGAAGAAACCGCGAATAGAGTATAGAAGTGTTTACCCCTGTTTACTGTTTGAAACTTCCTCCGAGGCGAAAATTACGTAGGAAAATGCTTCCCAAACATATGTACGGGACGAGGAGTGTCGCATACCGGATCTCCACATGGCTTCCTGGCTTGCTCATTTGCAGTTTCTCAGTCCAGGTGACTGGCGAAAATTAAAGTTTTAAGTGGGAGGTCGTGGTGAAGAAGACTGCTCCGGCCGGGAAATAACTTTCTTCTCTAAACCCCTCGAAGTTGTTGCCTCTGCGTGAGGTCATCATTTGTCGCGCCGTAATTGCTCATTAGTTCCAGGGAATTACTCGCGGTCACCTCTTCCCTCCAGGAGAGACCACGCTTGCCATGTGGCTGGAAGTACGNGTCGTAATTGCTAATTAGTTCCAGGGAATTACTCGCGGTCACCTCTTCCCTCCAGGAGAGACCACGCTTGCCATGTGGCTGCAAGTACGCTGGAGTCCCGTCAGACATCAATTCCGCGATTGCGTTATTTTTTTTTTAGCCCGGCGCCTATTTTAAACTCTCCGCAGCTCGAGCAAGACTACTTTGAATATGTCGTTGTCCTTGAAAACATAATTCGCACTGCTATACTCTCATCGATCTGCTAGTGTCTAATAGGACGTTACAAGAACAGTACCGCTCAGGAAAAATTATGTTTCTAACTATAATAAATATCGATATTGTCACTCTAAAGTTCGCTGTTATTGTAAATCCTTTATCATGAGAAACTACATTCTATCTGGTAAAAATCAATTCTGCGAACCAAAGTTTTAAAACCAGCCAGTAATGAACTTTTTTACATATACAGTTTAGTATCGGGCACTAAACACAGACAGCGCCTTCTTTGGGTTAACCCCTCAAGGTACTCGTTAATTTTTCGTTTTAGGTGTTACAAAATAAGAATTTTTTGGTGTAAAGAGTACTTTCGAATTTCGTATAAGGGACACTCTGGAACCAATGGAATGGGTTTCAGTGGATGCACGGCATAAGAAGCAACAAATTATGTAGTTACTTGTGTGTCAGCAGCATCTGATAGCATTGGCCAAGGAAAGGCGATGTCTGCATTGTGCTTGCTTGTGCACTTGCGCGGCACTGACCTTGATTCCACTTGCTCAGCGACGTGTCAGCCGTTAACGGGTATACTCTGCATGATATGTTAAGGCGTAAATGCTATTTGCTGCTGCTTATGCCGTGTAACAGAAATTCTTTTCAAATTTATATTATGCAAGTTATTATAAAAATTGATAAGTACTTGTCAGACAAAAAATCTCTTCTGATGCATCAAATAAAACAAGTTTAATACAAGGAAGGTGCGTTTTCTTCGTGGCCTTCAGTATCCAAAGCAGGTAAATGTGTGAGTCCCTTAATATTTTCTTGATCGCCCATTACATCGTTACAATGGTCATCCTCTATGTATCAGATGAGAAACATTAGTTCGAAGTAACGAACGTTCCGTTGTGATGGGAGTGATGTTAACCTTGTTGAGTGCTCAGAGCATTGTGAATGATGTACGGAACTGCCGAGAAAGTTTACATGGCCAATTTAAACGACACGGTGATGATGTCATCTATCTCTTGTTCGGAATTTGCATTTTAATAAGTTGTGTGGGGATAAGCATGACGCTTGGCTTCACTCTTACTAAACATACTTACATACCGTTTCGTTGTGTTTCGCTCTGACTTCATTCCTTCTCGGAATAATATGTGTCATATTGTGTCAAATATGTACAATGTTTGTCGCCAACAGCTAACTTAGTTTCATTCATTTTTATTTATTTTATTTATGATTTCAATTAAACTTATGCTTGAATCTAAATTATTTTATTTAACCTATTATGTTTTCTGTGACTAAATCGAAGTGTTTGCAATTGTGTTCGTCCTTAATTGTTCAAACAATCAATTATACACATTGCAAGAATAATTCTAACAAAAAACATACGCAACCTTGCACATATTTGGTCTACCCAGCCTCCTTATTCAAATAATTTTGTACATATGTATATACAGATGTATTTTTGTGGGAACTTGTTTTCGGGCATTTCCCCTGGCACTGTAAGCAACACGCACTGCAGGCGTGTGATGTTATTGGTATTCGCAGAGTGGCAGGCGCTCTCGCATCTCGAGGAACGAATGTAGACTCGTTCTTCTCCTGGGAGCTAAGGCAATCCGCAATGCGTCTCCTGTGCGACTTGGCCAGGTAGAGTTACAGCATATGAAAAATCAATTACACTCCGTGCACAATTATCTACGCAAACTAAGAGGTTAAACAGCGTACTTCGAAGTAATTAATGTGTTCGTATAAAACGCACGTGAGCCTGTTAAAAGCATTTGTAGGAATTTTTTTCCAAAAAAAATAAAAAATCTTGGTTAAAACATTTTTACATGTTTTTCTTGGAGTTATTATTTACCTATGCAAATTCCTAATCTTGCATAAATAGGCCTTATCTTTGTGTTCGTGTTTCTATGTATATTGTCTTGTACCTATCGTACCCACATGTCTATTTATATTGCTTTGTACTTATTTAATTTTTCGCCTTTTATTTGTCAGTTTTCACTATTTACACTGTAAAACTTTTATATGCATTTTCTTTGGCCTTCCCTCCAACTATTTTCTCTTAGTTACACTTCCGTATGTTGCCCTTGATTTTGTATTTTATCTGCCCTTTCGTAATTACAGCTTGAAAAACATCGACTGGAACTGTGTATTGTTTTCGCTTTCAATGAGAATTGCCTATTTGTGGGATAATCTGAAAGTTTGTATTTCTGAAATGATGAATAAATAAAATTTTAGATTTAAGGAATTAGGTTATGTACCTTTCGAATGATTTCTAGCAACGTACGTAAAAATTGCAATTATACAATATAGAATATAGTCACACAATAATTATCCTCACTTATTAAAGAATTTGATACGGTCTTCACATAATAATTTCTTCGTTTAATTTAATTCATTTCGGCATTTAAATGCCTATGTTTTTTTCGCGTTTGTGTACTATACACTCATAACTAAACAATTAAAATTGATAATATTTAGTTTCAGATTGCTTGGCGGCCAGTACTGGTGGTGCTCGTAGTGGCACTGTGAGGAACTACTGCAGACCTGGAGACGCATTCCTCGCTGGATTACAAAGCTCCGCGCGTCCTTTGTTCCCTGCCGCCTTCCTCCTCCTTGCCGGCTCACATCCGCCCTGCGGAGGGGAAGGGGGGGGGGCAGTTACATTACCTGTGTCACGGCTTTCAAACAAGGACTGCCTCGGGGGTTACGCATCAAGGGAGTCTCATCTCTCATCCCTTACCTCGCACTCCACCTTTATCAATTCTCCACCCCTTGTAAAAACTACGCCTTCACGAATAAAAACAATTTTTCATTGCGGTCCGTGCAAACGGAAACCCGCTGGATTTGTGTACACGGACAACCAAAACCCCGAGAGGATAATAATTTCCAGCGCATTATGGCAAAATGCAGCCCGAGAATATGTGAGCATAGGGAATGGAGACCAACTTTTTTTATCACAAACACCACTGTCCAACCCGGCAAAACATCACTGAATATAAGAGTTTTTTCAGAGGTAGGAACAACAGCTATTCTTTGTTCAGCAGGACTCGATTAAATGTCATATGTTAATCCAAAAACATGGCCAGGCTATGAGAATATATTGCTAAAGTAAGTTCATTGGTTTGCACATAATTGTCCACTTGTAATATTAAAATAAAAATAAAAATAATGATAGTGATATTATTTAATTGAACGTAAATGCTGCCAATCTTATACACCGTAACGTTTACCGCAAATTATGTCTTAAGTTCCTACTAACCAGTAATATTGAGGTTATTGTTATTGTTTTATTTTAAAAGTTTTAGCCTGAAAACGTACCCGCTAAGCAAATAATATTTATTCTGAAAATTTGACATTGTCAAGCCATTTATTAATACATGCCCGTCATCAAGGCGACTTTCCAGAAAATTTTTAAAACCCCTGTAATATCACGCCAGGCTGTTATAAAGCGATATGCGGTGACATAAATAGAAAAAGCAAAATTGTCAATTATACTTAAATGAGCTTTACCGTTTCTGTGAGAAACTCAAATTACTACGGCATTTGCTTGCTGAGACAGGCATTCACGCGCAAACACGGAGCTCACAGGAATTTTTATACTAGTGATTCTACCTTACTACTACAGCAAAGTCGATTTCCACACAAGTTAATAGTGCATATAAATGGCAGATATTCAGAAGTGTTCACTCAGTAGCTAACCAGATACATGGATGAGCTTTAAGACGTAAGTAATTTCATTGACAGTCAGTGATATTCTTAATCCACTGTGTCAACGATGCAGAAGCAATCACATCAGTAACGTAAAATCTAACACCCTATCCCGCCCAGTCACGTGATCTCCAACTATGATTACTGCAGAGCCCTGGTTTCTTAGCTCCAGACATCTTTCGTTTCCTTAACCCTTTCATTCCCGCATAAGTTTACAGTTTCTGGTGACGCAAATAAGACATTTTTTGATGTGTGCAGAACTAAGCTGGCAAATAACTTGTTTCGATATTGCAACCAGTAAGCCGTAAGTCTTTGTGATCTCTGATCAGTGATATGAGCCAGTCATAACGAAGAGCACGAGTAGTAGCTCGGTTTACGAATCAGTTGCTCAGAGGGAAGATCACTGGGCACCTAGCGTCGTACAGCACCGGTCTAATATAACATTCATTTGCAACACGTAAACAATTGGCTACAATGGGCACGAAAGTGTTAAATATGTTAGCAAGAGTCAGTTTTTTTTCTTGCGGTTTCAGGTTGTTTTACTTTGCATAAATTACAATTGTATAAAAATACAATCCAACGAAAAAAAAAAATTAAAACTTTTCATAGTGTAATTATAAAGCATGAAAATGGGGTTTAACTTGTAGCCATTTAAAATTTGGATTTAATTACCAAATTAAAAATGAAACGTTATGTGAATTTCGCAAAAAAATCTCCACAATAATTTATTATCCAATTGCAAAAAAAAATTTAAAATATTGTTTTTAGATTTATATTTTTACAAATCATAGATTAAACCACTTTAAAATTCTTTTCTGAACACCTATGCTTATGTTAATTTGTTTTTGTAAACCCTCAATCATTTCATTGGTATCTTTGTACGTCAACTGTTTGATACCATACCAGACAAATACGGAATAGAGCAAAACAACAGAAAAGAATATTCGAGACCGCTACAGTTTAAAGGTGCTACGCGGCGTTTGAACTGTTGTGTAGAAATATCGAAAACCGCCTTTTTTTATGAAACTGCTTAACATGTTCCTGATGTATTTAATTACGAAAAGTATAGATGAATTAGATGACTAATGAATGGAACTTAAACCACATCACCAGTTTAAAAAAAACATAATTTCACAGCCCTGCAACATGTATTTTTAACTTCCAATTAAAAAGTCTGAATTAATCAGAATAAGTAATTTTAGTAACCACAATAATATTAATAATAATTATATTAATTAAGAATTTAATAATACTACTAAATACATTTATAGCAAAAAAAAACATAAACAGGTCGTGAAAAAAGATCACCATTTGAATGTAGGTTTGACCCAAAATCTTCATCACGAATTCCATTCTCATAAAAAAATTTTCTAATTGCTGTAATTATCTTAATTTTCGATATTGAAATTGCACTTTTATTACCTGTAATACCAACAATAATAATATCATAAATAAATCAATGAATAATAACAGTGATCATATTTATTGTTGATATTATAGCATGGGCTTGTCAGATTTCTCTATCTGAAAGTATAAAAACCAGATATATTTATTAATTATGAAATATATTGAACTGATCAAATTGAAAGCACATTTTATTCGGGTAGGTTAAGTGAGTACAGTTACAATGACACATTTTTATATTGTAAATATTTTTATTAAGCGAGATTTACCGCGGAGGGAAGTATTAGCTGTGCATATCCAGGTGATACATATCACACACCGTCAGAACTTCATACAATGCTCGTAATGGTGGTCGGTATGCTCAGCTGGGGAGAATTCCCATCTCTTCATCTTGAGGTACAGCAAAGGCTTGTTTTGTAGAATTTTCATATTGTGACGAAGTTCCAAATTCCACGTAACATCAATGGAAGGATCGCTGGAGTGTTTACTTAGCAATTCGTAAAATATCAATTCGTGGCTGGATTTTTTAATATTTATTTTATATGCTTTTTATTGACAGAAGGACCCTTTATATGAAACAATAATATGAACAGTAAAAGTAGTTGTTCTACATTCCAGCGCGAACAGCGCTCTTCTGCAGAGAAGGGTGGTTATAAAAGACCATAGGAAAACTGTAAAAGAATAAACATGGATTAGTATTATGGGAGGGGGGGGGGGAACTATTCAAAACCCCCAAAAATGATAAATAAAGGGGGCTAAAAAAAGGAAACACGAGAAAATTGATAGGAAACTAGACGGGCGTGGCCAGAACATGAGGGAATAAAAACCCCACAACAAAACAGAATGGGCAGCGGACCGCCGCACAAGAGGAAACAGGAAAAGGAAAAATAATAACGGAAAGAAAATGGCTGGGTGTGCTTTGGAATTGTTATTGGCTGAGCACTGGGACCGAGTTTGTGGTTACAGTGTCTTTGGGCGTCGTGCGCGCCTGCCCGCTTGGATAGACAACACTGCACTGAGGTTTAGTCCAGGCTTCCCATCAATGGAGCAATACGTTTGCTGGTCGACCTTCCTATAATCACGCGCTGCACGACGGAAACATAGCGCTGCTCGGTCACACAGGAAAAAAAAACACTTGAAACACTTCGCATACAGAAGAGGGAGGAATTCAACCAACAATCTTCGTGAGCTGACCCTTGTGTAGAATCACATGGAAAATATTCAGCACCGTTTATACCTCAATTGAGTAATAAGGGATGTATAAACCCTAAAAATCTATATTTTAGACAGTATTTTTTCCGACATTATCGGGAACCAAGTAAGACTAAACTATAACTCTCTTAACATTTTTTTTTATATCGGAATCTTTAACTTGAGAGCAGACACTCGTCAATACCTCCCCTTGTAACGAAAATAACACGAGCAGCCACCACAGTTTTGCAGGAAAAGGTTTTATCATAAGGAATTATGAACATTTAATGCTAGTTTGTTGAGCAGTATGGCCTAATTAACAAATACGGTCCTCTAATTGCAACTGGCCAGGACTCGCCGTTTTCGCGTAAAACGCATACAAATGTTCGGCTGTAGCGATACAGTGTCTGGCACTTAGGCAATACTAACTATATACGTGTGTGGTATACTGCTCTGTCGACTGTAAATACGACGGTAGACAACTTTTTTTTAACGCTTACTGTAAACAGCATGTGACTTACATTAACAATCCGACAGTACTGAGGCTGCTTGTTGGTGTTTGGAAATAGTCAGTATGTGATTCCCTGCAGGGAGTGTTGGAATTACACACGCACCTGGAACCTCGTCGCTGCTGCCACGCGCGTCTCACACGAGAACGGCGCATTCTACGCAGTTGCAACAAGAGGACCATATTCCGTTCATTAGGCCATACTGCTTAATAAACAAGCATGAAATGTTTATAATTTCCGGCATTTAAATTTTTTGCTGCAAAATGAGAGTGGCCACCTCTCTTAATTTCATTACAAGGGGAGGTATTAATAAGAGTCATATCTAAGGTTGAGGGTCCCGATAACATAAAACAATGTCCGGAGAATTATAGTTTAAGTGTACCACGTTTCCGATATTCTGCAAAGATACAATTTAAAATCGTAATTTAGAAGGACTTGTATCTCCCTCGATATTCAGTTTAGGTAGAAACTACCATGTATATTTCCCACTTTATTTTGCATAAGGAATCGCCTTACGATGTTTGTCGGTCGTACACCGCCCCATTCTGTATACATCTGCCGTTTTTTGAGATTGGTCGCNAGAATCGCCTTACGATGTTTGTCGGTCGTACACCGCCCCATTCTGTATACATCTGCCGTTTTTTGAGATTGGTCGCCTGCGTGCACGCAACCTGGCGTACGCTCCGCCACTCCGGGCTGCAAACCCACGACAGAAGGCGGCAAGGTGAAGACATCCGCGTATTCCTCTCGTCTGCCCGTTCACTGTGGCGTCACCCCTGAGGGAGAAGAAAACACGCACCTGTAAGGAGACAGTTTTTCTCGAAGTAGAACATTTTTCGCCTTTTGCCCCAGTGGCAGAGCAGCGGAGAGGTTTTGGCGCCTCTTAAACATCGGGGTCTTGAGAGACGATGAGGATGAAGCAGGGTATAAGTCCATTCATGGGTGCTTACAACTTTTCTGTAGGCCATGCTAAAGTTCTTCTGTCAGGATATTCCTACGCCTCATGTGGGCAAAGCTCAACCAAGTTTAGAAAACTACATCATAGGGACAAAATACCACATTCCTGCACATACAGTTTAATAATGCTTTGCATGAGAACTATTTTCTCCTAGGCATTACCAACACTTACAAACATTCTCCGTTTTATTCATATTAATTGCAACTAAAATATTATCATTTGTAAATGAAATATAAGTAAAATTACAATTCAACCGAAAATAAGGTACTTTTACGTTGGATGATGTATATACTACGCTTGCGGTACAAGACATATGAAAAAAAAAAAAAAAAAAAAAAAAAAAAAAACAACAGAAAACGTCATACATAGAATGGTATTTCAAAGGTTTGATTAAAAAAGGGTGAAGATACCGCGATTATACGACAAGTATGGAGCAGCGCCGGAATGCAATGGAAAGGGAAACGGGAGACCCCCGAGAATATCCGCCTACCAACGACAACGTCCGGCGTGATTCCCACGTGTGAAACACTTCAGCTAAAACCAAACTTTGTCTGAAAATAAGATTTTCAAACTTATATGAATCAATATGTTAAGTTAAAAGTCTCAAATTTACACTAAAAAATACGGTAAATATAATTTTTCAAATTATTTCATATTTTTTTATCAAGCAACAAAACCACTGAATTGCCTTCAAAATCATAACAAATGTTTTGGTACTTTAGCGACTGTAAGCCGTTTGTCTTAAAGAAATGTTACGAAGAAATGATGAAATGGAGCGTAAATGTAAAAGTATCACATACTGAATTTTTATTTGACCGTGCGATGTTTTAATGCATGGAAGTTCGCTATAGCTGAACAGATCGTGACCGCCATCAAACTCCGTTACTGAAAAAGCTCAGATAAATTAATTTTGCTCTAGAAATTATTTATTGTGAGGCAGTAGGAACATCTATATCACAGTTAGTGAAAATGTCACTTCGATAAAGCGCAGTCAAAACTTTTTTCTATATTTTGTAGGCATGATGGCAATATCATTGAAACCAGACACTTAGTTTGCCTGCAGTAATGGTAACAAGTTTAAGCAAAATTGACTTTAAAATTTATCTCAAAATTTGTAGAATTGAAATACGTGCGAATGGCATAAATTGCCAAGTAAATATTCACATGCCATGGGCACTTATTTTGCTGTAGTCCAATATAAAAAATTTGTTCAATTTTGAGATTTGCACGAAAAAATGTTTTATTAAAGAAATTTACCACTATTTTAATAAATTTGCTAGAATATTATTTTTTGTTCTAAAAAAAAAGCAATATGTTAAAAATGAATAAAATAATTTTCGACTGTCGAACAGCCTGTAGTCTAGAGTTGACCTCACCCCAATCAACGCTTGACCCCGGCCCCTGACGGGGGATGACAAACCTCCCCTCATATTTACATTTTCATAAAGCTGCTGTCCATCAGGGGAACGTGGCGGCCACTGTGTAGGCGTTAGCGGCGCCTAATTGTCCGCCGCGAGAGGGGGGAGGGGAAGTTGTGGTTCGGGAACTGGTTCACCTCCCTGACCCGCACCGCGCGTACAAAGGCGTCATTGGGCGAGAGTGATGCGTTAACCTCGCGACCTTCGACGCTGATTGGCAACAAAGTAATTAGCGCGCCCGGCCGACCGATCCAGCAACTCATTACACTATTTATTATTATTATTTTCTTTATTTTTCGTCGGTTTTCACAGGCCGTGCGGACCATAGGCTAAATATGAGTTGGACCGATCTCGCTGGCTGCGCACAATCAATCCCCGTGTCCCAATAATAAACTGCTTCTCTGCCAATATGTCTAGCAAAAATGGCGTGGATTGGATTTGAGGTTAGAAAACTGTTTAGTAAACNTAAACTGCTTCTCTGCCAATATGTCTAGCAAAAATGGCGTGGATTGGATTTGAGGTTAGAAAACTG
Source organism: Clitarchus hookeri (assembly GCA_002778355.1). Classification (NCBI taxonomy): domain Eukaryota; kingdom Metazoa; phylum Arthropoda; class Insecta; order Phasmatodea; family Phasmatidae; genus Clitarchus; species Clitarchus hookeri. The sequence goes on along the minus strand of NQII01003281.1, from coordinate 251,756 downwards.
TTTAGTAAACAAGTTCCTTGAGATGTTTATATACGTCGTTTCACCAATTTCGAATGCAGTATGATTAGAATTCAAATTGGAGAAAGTATTTTATTCATGTAAAAGTGCATGTCATTCAAAAATTAAGTTACGAACAAACACGTTCATCACTGTTGACCATGTGACTTTGACAGTTGTGTTCCTTTTGGGTAGGTCAATGCAGAGTACATGCGCAGAAGACGAATAAGTGGTTCTACCTCATCTTTAGTCTATGGTCAGGACAGAGCGTGTGTGTTTCATGGACTAAATATGCGGTAGACCGATGCAAATTTTCCACCGTGGGCCAATGTAATATTGGCGTCATTGAGAGAGAGAGAGAGAAGTAGAGATACTGCGCATCTGGCATGCGTACTCTATCCCTTACGCTGTGCCCTCCACTTGAGAGACATTGCGGAGTCGTAGAGTAACAACGTGAAAAATTATGTATTGTCTGTTTGCTTTTTCTTCACTTTTTTTGAATCGAACCTTTGAGAAACCACCCCATGTATGACGTGTCTAATTTTCTTCCTAAATATATCATCCATAACAAGCGTCTGATGCTTCTGCTAATATAAAAGTGCCATATTTTTGGTTAAATTGAACTTTTATTTAGGCCCTATACTGTTTAAAAATGTTTAAAATGTCATATACAATTAATGTTAATAAAACAGGAAGAAAATTGGTGTGTTGGTGACGCAAAGTAAGAAATAGTTCTGATTCAAATTGTTGTTACACTGAGTGCGTTGTCTCTTTGGCGTTATTTTCCAGACTTGGTTAAGCATTGTTTGTATGAGGCGGAGGAATACCCTGGAAGTAGAACTTGAGCGCGGATTCAGAAAAGTTGGAAGTAAACATGAATGGACTATACATGCGCCAATAACAAACGCCTTCATTACATATACGCCGCAGAAGAGACAGGAGAAAAGTCACTGAAATCTGCCTTGATGCAGAATGAATTCGCAAAGCACTTTTTATGTTCTATCAATCACTAAGAATATTTCAAAGCGGTAGGAGTAACTATATATTTGCTCGCCTGCCTACTTGCTAAAATTTCATTAACTGCGGGTTGATATTCTAACGCAGTGGCAGTTTTGCAAACATGTAAAATTAGCAGCTCACCGAAGAGATACTTTAAAGCCAGTTATGCGATAGAAATCCTGTAAGTTGTCTCCAGTCTCTCTTTTTTTTTTTTTTTTTNTGTTTCGCTGATTGCCATTTCGGAGCTCTCCATGCGTCTTTCTATTCCATTCAACACCCCGTTCGAGCTGTCACTTTCCACGCTGGGACAGAAAGTTACTTAATAAAAGTAAATGATGCGGGATCACAGAAAAACACATAAAGCAGTGTGCTTAAATCGTAAGAGTACTAATAAAATAATGTCAAGAAAAATTACTCGTTACCATCACAAGAGTTCTAAAGAGGCTTTATCACCCCTCATACAGAAATGATTCGTTTTAATGTCATAGCAGAAGAGTCACTGTCATTACTAAAAAGGTTTCATTATTGAAGCATTACATTTCATGTTTCTGTGAAAATGTTTGTACCCGATTGTTAATAGATGTTGCCTGGTATTCATTACAAGGTGAGAATAAATGAATATATAAAATTTTGTATTAAATAAATTGTTGCAAAAAATGCGTTAGTAGATCATAGGTTATATCTGTAATGATGGGTTAAGTAATAAGCTACACTTCTATAGTAGCATTTTTCAATAAGTCCNTAAACTGCTTCTCTGCCAATATGTCTAGCAAAAATGGCGTGGATTGGATTTGAGGTTAGAAAACTGTTTAGTAAACGAGTTCCTTGAGATGTTTATATACGTCGTTTCACCAATTTCGAATGCAGTATGATTAGAATTCAAATTTGAGAAAGTATTTTATTCATGTAAAAGTGCATGTCATTCAAAAATTAAGTTACGAACAAACACGTTCATCACTGTTGACCATGTGACTTTGACAGTTGTGTTCCTTTTGGGTAGGTCAATGCAGAGTACATGCNTGGGGTAGGTCAATGCAGAGTACACGCGCAGAAGACGAATAAGTGGTTCTACCTCATCTTTAGTCTATGGTCAGGACAGAGCGTGTGTGTTTCATGGACTAAATATGCGGTAGACCGATGCAAATTTTCCACCGTGGGCCAATGTAATATTGGCGGCATTGAGAGAGAGAGAGAGAGAAGTAGAGATACTGCGCATCTGGCATGCGTACTCTATCCCTTACGCTGTGCCCTCCACTTGAGAGACATTGCGGAGTCGTAGAGTAACAACGTGAAAAATTATGTATTGTCTGTTTGCTTTTTCTTCACTTTTTTTGAATCGAACCTTTGAGAAACCACCCCATGTATGACGTGTCTAATTTTCTTCCTAAATATATCATCCATAACAAGCGTCTGATGCTTCTGCTAATATAAAAGTGCCATATTTTTGGTTAAATTGAACTTTTATTTAGGCCCTATACTGTTTAAAAATGTTTAAAATGTCATATACAATTAATATTAATAAAACAGGAAGAAAATTGGTGTGTTGGTGACGCAAAGTAAGAAATAGTTCTGATTCAAATTGTTGTTACACTGAGTGCGCACGAATGCGGTGCGCTGTCTTTTTGGTGTTATTTTCCAGACTTGGTTAAGCATTGTTTGTATGAGGCGGAGGAATACCCTGGAAGTAGAACTTGAGCGCGGATTCAGAAAAGTTGGAATTAAACATGAATGGACTATGCATAAGCCAATAACAAGTGCCTTCATTACATATACGCCGCAGAAGAGACAGGAGAAAAGTCACTGAAATCTGCCTTGATGCAGAATGAATTCGCAGAGCACTTTTTATGTTCTATCAATCACTAAGAATTTTTCAGAGCGGTAGGAGTAACTATATATTTGCTCGCCTGCCTACTTGCTAAAATTTCATTAACTGCGGGTTGATATTCTAACGCAGTGGCAGTTTTGCAAACATGTAAAATTAGCAGCTCACCGAAGAGATACTTTAAAGCCAGTTATGCGATAGAAATCCTGTAAGTTGTCTCCAGTCTCTCTTTTTTTTTTTTTTTTTNAGCTGTCACTTTCCACGCTGGGACAGAAAGTTACTTAATAAAAGTAAATGATGCGGGATCACAGAAAAACACATAAAGCAGTGTGCTTAAATCGTAAGAGTACTAATAAAATAATGTCAAGAAAAATTACTCGTTACCATCACAAGAGTTCTAAAGAGGCTTTATCACCCCTCATACAGAAATGATTCGTTTTAATGTCATAGCAGAAGAGTCACTGTCATTACTAAAAAGGTTTCATTATTGAAGCATTACATTTCATGTTTCTGTGAAAATGTTTGTACCCGATTGTTAATAGGTGTTGCCTGGTATTCATTAAAAGGTGAGAATAAATGAATATATAAAATTTTGTATTAAATAAATTGTTGCAAAAAATGCGTTAGCAGATCATAGGTTATATCTGTAATGATGGGTTAAGTAATAAGCTACACTTCTATAGTAGCATTTTTCAATAAGTCCNCAGATCATAGGTTATATCTGTAATGATGGGTTAAGTAATAAGCTACACTTCTATAGTAGCATTTTTCAATAAGTCCTGAATACGAATGACGAAGAAAAACATTAAAATTTCAATATGGTGGGTGACACGGGTTCTTAAGAATAACTAGGGGAAACAGCCACCACACACGCCAAGAAAATGGCGTCGCGGACCAGGAAAATGTCGGGACGCTGTTCGCCAATCAGCGCCTGGCAACTTACACACCAGCCAGCAGCTCAGTCAATAGAGAACCTCCCGCAGCATGCAGTAGCCATTCAGATACAAGGCACATTCCCGGATCCTCGCGCAGCCAATCGGAGAACGGGTACGCCACTTCGGCTGCGTGTACTTACACACTCAGTAGTACCGTCTTTGCAGTTGCGACTGACAAGGAGAATAACATGTGTGACATTTGGGGTGTTTTACACGCAAAACATACAGATTTTTTTTCCTTTTGCAGTTTTTTTGCACTTTTTTTAAATTTGATTGAGAGAGATGTTTCTCCCAACACAGTTCCTGGTCATATTGTGGAATTCCATAAGTATTGCTGAACGTGCACGAAGCCAATTTATGACTTATGGAGCAAGTTTGTCTGATGCTGTAGTTGCCAANCCATAAGTATTGCTGAACGTGCACGAAGCCAATTTATGACTTATGGAGCAAGTTTGTCTGATGCTGTAGTTGCCAATGACACACGCTGGAACTCACGTGTTGACTATGTCGAAATAATTTATATAGGCAGTTCACGGTAAAGTGAGCACTNAATGACACACGCTGGAACTCACGTGTTGACTATGTCGAAATAATTTATATAGGCAGTTCACGGTAAAGTGAGCACTTTTAAGGCCCTAGTTACTTTTTCCTTTCAGCAATTTTTTATCCTTTAACCATTTTTAAAAATAATATTGCCATGTAATAAACAAACACAGTGTGTGTATATTCCACCGTACTTGGAAGTTAAGTTCTAAGGTTAAAACAGAATATATTTATTGAATATTATTCCAATTTAGAAGTCTTTCAAAAGTTCTCATTTTACTGTGAATAGCCTATAACCAATTATTTTAAGTACAGCAAAATATAATCAACGTTTTATATAAAAACATATCTACATTTCTGAACGATATGGGTTTTTATCAATAATCTGTGCATATTGAGAAACAGTTAACTGTTGTTACAAATGCACCAGATAAGCTTTTGAAAGATACAATGTGTGTTTCAGAGGCTGGGTGAAATGTGGCTGGATCAGTTAACTTCCGATATCCTCGAGTCAGTAAAGAACGCAAGGCAAGAATCCCCAACACCGGATACATGTTTTAACGCCTCGAAACGTGGTAGCTTACGAATTTCCCTGCGATAAGGAAGGATGGGAGCATTTTGAGGAAATTCACCCTCTCTCAGATCAAGATAGAGCTTGAGGTCATAGCAGTTCAACGGGCCTGTGCGAGTGATAACGATTTTAAGTTTGATCGCCTCGAAAAGTGAATCACAACTGGAAGCAGAAGTAGCGGGCTTATATTTCCATAACATCGCAGACAGCAGATGAAAAACAACTGATGGTGTACGCTTATTTTATTATTATTTATGACAATTTTTTTAAATCAAAAAATTTTGCCAAACATTTTGTTTTTCAAAATATTGTACTCTCTTTAGTTTTTTGATAATGAGTTGCTTTTTATTCAATACGCCACGAAGGACAATGACTAGGGCCCCGGAAATTTCGCTGATTCACTTGAGGACAAGATAGACGTCAAGCACATGTACATTTGACTTTCCTTTCTAATTGAAACGCTGGAACGCTGCTCGTTAGCCACTCCCTGGACGAATTTGAGCCAATAACTGACCTGCGAGGAACTAAAGATGGAATGTTGATCTAACTAGACTGTGCTAAAACTACATCAGCCAATTAACTATAGTCCACTCACGGTTAATTCACACTTTTCTAAAGCCCTGCTAAAGTTCTACTGCCAGGATATTCCTCCGCCTCGTGCAAACTAAGCTTAACTAAGTCTAGAAAATTACACCAAAGGACAACGCACCTAATTCATGCGCTCTCAGTGGTAATAATGTTTTGCATGACAACTTTTTTTTACTGAGCGCTACCAACACACATGTTTTCCCACTGTTTTTATTCATATTTGTTATAAATCAAATATTATAATTTATAAATAAAATACAAGTATAATTTAAATTTAATGAAAAATAAGATACTTTCATGTTAACAGAGGAATAAAACGCTTATTATACAGGACGTATTTAGGAAATAACTAAACACGTCACACATGGGGTGATATTTCAAAGGTTTGATTCAAAAAGTGTTTAGAAACCACGAATATACTATACTAATTGAAGCTCGAGTACACAAAGTACTGTGGAGTCTAGCTTGTTGTGAAATAAATCCGCGAAATTTACGGGTCTCTAACAATTACCTGTTTATAAAACTGCTGCAAACAGTAACCTAATAATCTACAGCCAATCATGATGATTAAAAGAGGGGCCGCAGCTTCGCAGTGGCTAGAGCGTTCGCCTCTACCAAGGCGAAACAGTGTTCGATCTCAAGCGGGGTCGCGCCCGGATTTTCGCACGTGGGAATCGTGCCGGATGGTGCCACTAGTCGGCAAGTTTTCTCGGGGATCTCCAGTTTCCCCCGCTCTCGCATTCCGGCGCTGCTCCATACTCACCTCGCTTCACCCTCGTCAGCTTCAAGACCTCGTTGTTAAGAGCCGCCCGAACCTCTTCACTTTCACTTCACTATGGCAGCAGCCACTACAAACAAAAACACGTTGCGTTTGTGTACACAAGACTGCACGTGACGTTACAGATCACTAACAGTTGAATCCGTGGAATAACCAGATGTGTGACATGTTTTTTTTTTTTTTTTTTTTGGAAATCCGTTTCGTGATGGAAACCTGATGAGCTGAGAGCTTACGTAAGAAACCAACATAACTTTTTGTCGGTTCACGTTTTACCTGTATTCTGAAACATGATCTTCGCAATATGGACGCTGCTTTTGAACTCCTAGAATAGTGGGAAAAGACATCACGAATTTTTTCATTCATTAAAAAGGACTTATCTCATTGTCTCTCTTTCGTGTTTGAACTGAAAAAAAACATCGCCATTAAGACGCGTGCCATGATTGAATAAATTGCCTGAATGTTTGGCAAAGTTGGAATACTGTAATGATTCGCGTTTCTCGAGGCTCCTCCCAATTTCCGGGGCCTTCTCCATTCCTCTTAGTCGAGTGCACAGTCTTCCATCTGCTCACTTTCTTTTTTATATTCTTTCTTTCCAATTCTTTTGTTACATTTTCTATTCCGTTTCCATTGCTTTAGCCACCCTCTGTTAATACATCATCCCATTCGCTTTTCTCGTCTTTTTTACAAACACGTGCTTTCTTTCACACACTGCTTTCTGCGCCACTCTTTATAAGTCGTTTTTACTACCACACGTCGCCAAGCTCCTTAGTCTCATACTTATTTCTTTTTCAGAGGCAGAATTCCCAGTTACAATTTTATGCAATCCTCGCCTTAAATTTGCGTAATATTTTGCGCAGTTCAAACTCACTCCACATGTAAATATTTTATGTTAATTGCTAAAAACCTACGTCTTTTGTATTGATTTTCGTAGTCTTAGGTCTCTTTCATGCTCTTATAAGTTCAGCGTTCACTGCGTTCATTAAAATTAAATTTTATTTTCTGCAGAATTAGTTAAATTTTTATTTTAAATAAAGAAAAGCGAATAATTAATTTCGTTGCAAAGGTGACTGGTATGTGGTAAAGTGAAAACGGGCACAACTAACTATAGAAAGTCTATAAAAGTTTACTCTACCCTAGGAAAGACAACATTAAAAAATCAGCATGAAATATTAGTTAAAATGAAACACATCATATTTTCTATGTAAGCATGTCGTGGCAACAACCTGTAGGAGGCAACCAGCTCCACAACTACAAGCGGATTAAATGCATATTCGTATTTACGCAGCGAAGGTGTCTTGAAGAAGAATTTTCAATCAGAATTTAAAGTAGCGACCTTCGTCTCCCATGAATGTGAATTCATACATTTTAATATAGGTCTTTCCGAGAATTATAATTTCATGTAACTGAACGAGACATCAGAAAGTTATTATCAGAATGTATATTTTCTGAATAACTTCAATATATACGCCTACAGTTTGCGAATTGTATGTTTGGAACGCCTACGAGAGTTTTCAAAGAGAACAAAAATGTATTCTTGGCAACTTTTGTTTAACAGAAATAAAACGTGGATTGGAGTTTTTTTTATGATGAGGGAAGAGGAATATTATTTAAATTTCAAACTTGAAACATTTAATTTTAAATCCAAGCTAATTACGAGACTGCACAAAAAATCATTCACTTTCATTCTACACCCTGGCATTGCTGCCTACTCTTCCATTGACATTCTGTTTGGAGATTTTTTTTTTTGTAAAATCAAATCCTTGTTTTATTTTAATGCCCCTAGAAATCGAAAATCACTATTGAGCGTCGAATTAACTCGAGCAGACATTTTGAAATTTTTAATAAGCATCTCGGCTCTAGTGGTGCTTTTGGTGGAGGAAAGACGATTACAGTTTTTAACACTGCCATGTTCTGCATTAACTCTAACGCTAGTCAACTAAGCTCGTTAATAATCTATATTACTCACATTTTATGCAGCATATAAAGTATTGCCATTATAACGACTTTATGGAACTTCAGTCAGTACAAAATCCTGAAGAACAGTAAATTAATATTTTCAACACTCGGAGTGATTACGTAATGAAATTATCACCTGCAGCAAGTTAGATGCAAAATATGTACATGCATGTGTCTGTGAAGAGCTGAACATTTCATTGGCTGTGGCTTGTTTCTTTCGCCACGTCTCTTGGTACACTCGTCCACAGCGAGCTCATCAGGTGTACAGATAAATAGATCATGGTCAGTGCTGTACAAGCCCAGAATCTAGCACCAATGCAGACATCGCTTTTCCCTGGGCAATGCCATTGGTTGCTGCTGGCACACCAACTATCTCTAATACCTAAATAGTACAAATCACGGTCGATCATTTGTCGTGCACGGAAATGGAGGACTGTTGACAATGTGAGGTCCAGGGTGGCCAACCTCGCGTGCCATTACAAGACACGTCGCTGAGATTGCTGCTAGATATGCCAACAGCGGAATGTGAATTGCGTGTTGAATCGATATACAGGATGATCTTTTACTTTTTATTGCTCAGGGACATGCAGTTTTTACATCAGTCATACTACGTGGGGAATCCTGCAGTTCTAAAGAAAACCTCTCGCACAACGTATCGTGATAGGTCACACACTTTTAACGTCGTTTTCTTTAACACTCTGGATGAGTAATTTCTGAGAATGACGCCAGCCATTACACATACAATGGTTTATTTGTGAAGCGGTAAATTTATAAATATTAAATTTCCCAGACGCCTGTATATACAGATAGACCTGCATTTTACAGTCTGATTTCCCGCCTTCTACATAATTTATACACGCATTTGTCCATTATACCTGCATTTGCTTACTTGAAATTAAATATTTTAAAGTTGTAATATTAGAATTAACGAGACCACAGCGGAAAACATTTTTCAGTTTTTAACGTATTCAGTCATGATTTTCATTACTTTTCATTATTGTATGTTGTAAAAAGAGCAAATGCCAACAAATGCCAAATCATCATGTAAATATATTATTCATTGTAACCCAAGTTGATAATAAAATAATTTTGGCAAATACCTTGGAATTTGGCATATGCTTCATGCGTGAGTACGTAAATAAAGTGGTGAAATAAATAATTTTATTCAAATAAATATTTTTTTATACAACTTTTTATGTCAAAATACCTTAACCCTTTGGGACTCATTTTAATTTAAGGTTTCAGGTGTTTAAAATTGAAAACATTGTGACGGCCTAAGTTCACCTAGCGTTGGATTGCTTACATTTGGTGCGATGGGACCCGCTCGACAAACCATCTCGCTGCTGCTGCCTGCGTGAGTGATGAATGGCAAATGGCGCATGGCATGCTAGTGTGCTGTTTCGAAGCTTCGCCTACTTTCCCTTCCCTCCCCTGAGCATATCCATGACAACTTGACGCCGGCCAGCTGTGACGCCANCGGAAAATGTTCGAGAAGACGACGACAAAATTGTATAAAAGGCTTGTGTTCTCCCCAGCTCGAGGAAAGACAGGCCGGGGACTTTATTAAAGAAGGAACTGTTGTTCCTCTGTTTTAAATTTGGTTGGCATAAAAATGGAAATATGTGTAATTTCTATTTTTAATTATTTTGTATAAAATAAATAAATGTAAAGTCTTTCTAGGGGATTTAAAGTCATGGGATTTTATTAAACAGTTGTAAAAGATTATGGAATCCCGTATTGGGAACTGGCATTTTTTGCATTTAAAAAAACGGAAAATATATCAGAGTTTTGTAACCATTTATTTTTTCTGTGCAAACCCAAAGTAAGTTATATGGTTATGGTACCCTTTGATGCCACACTAACCCTAGGGAGATGGGGGAGGTTTCTATTCCTTGAAAAACGAACATCTTCCTGAGGAAACAGAGACGAAGACCTATTTGCATGTGTCGGCTGAAACCGCCACAACATTTTGCTGCGTGCTCCACTTAAGCCGATGAAGCACTTGTTTCATAGATACAACGCATGGGCTTTAGGATTTGTGTTCGGAGAGAGCTTTATGTGTAGGGAGAGGATACTTTCGCGGATTCATTTCAGGACAAGACAGAAGTCGAATACGTGTACATAGAAACCGCCTTTGCAATTTGATCATAGTTTAATTATTGGACACGCCCTAAACGACTCTAGGCCAATAGCTCGCTTGCAAGTAAACAAGTAGCGAGTTCCGCACTGACAGGCACGGGGGAACACTAGCCACTCTCGAGGGCAACAGACAAAGAACATTCATATGAGGCTCGAGTGAACAAAGGACTGTGGAGTCTAGCCTACAAGTCATTGAACCCGCTAGATTTTCCTGCCGCAAATTATGAACTATTCATGACCTGGAGCAGTAGCACGGTTTACAAGTCTGTTACCCGCAGGGAAGAAAACTGGACTCCGAAACTCACGGTGGACAATACCGGCCAAAAAAATAACATTCACGTACACTATGTAGATAACCGTGCACAACACTGGGTCTGAAAGAATTCTTGCGAGTCAGTTTATATACTTGTTTCTGGAATGTTACTCTGCGTCAGACAAAACACGCCCTGCACCCTGCGAAACAGTTCGCCGATTTACCTCGTCACCGTGTAATTTTATTGAGAAAGAAATAATGGTAAAGCTTTTGTTTTTCTCTTCAATTAAAGCATCTTTCGTGCATTTCTTCAGCAACAGTCAAGTGCGTGGTGAAGTTTATAAACTTAGACATTAGCGACGCTGAGCATTTCTATAATTGCAAGCTGATACATGAAAACTATCCGTAACTACGTTCAGGTTAGAAGCTTCCACCACACTTTAGCAAGTTTACTGAAGTATTTTTTTTACAGCGCCTACTTTCAGCCGCTAAATATGGCAACACTGGAGTGAGGGCCAGCCATGTCCGTGGACTGACATGGAATGAGGCCCTAAGGCAGGGCAGATATGGAATGCAAGGACGAGGTAAACAGGAGTACATTGAGAAAACCCGCGAAGTCTGCCACGTTACCAAATACAAAATTGTGGTTTGGGATCAGCCAGGAATATAGCCATATTCTCAGTGGAGGGAAGCGAATGGTCAGGCCACTAATCCGAGGAGAAGTGACTGTGTTAAAGTTGGTCAAGTGTCAAAACGTTTTCTTCTATGTTTTCAGAACATTTTACGGTTTCATGACATATGTAACGTTAGCTAAACTATCAACTTACAAGAGCTCTCTAACTTTATGACTGGTGGCTATTTAATATTAATTTTTATTTCAGTTTATAATATTTACCCTTGGTAAACCAGTTTGTACATGCGTAGAATTTAATATTTAATAGTATTTATTAATTGACTAGTTGTAGTTGGGTTAGACTTGCAGAGAAGTCAATCTAGTAAATTCCTCCGTATTATAATAAGGAAACTTGGAGCAATACTACACAGGAAAATAAATCACANAATTCCTCCGTATTATAATAAGGAAACTTGGAGCAATACTACACAGGAAAATAAATCACAATATTTATATTGAGCCGGTCGCGAATAGTTACATTAAGAAAATTTACTTGAATATCGAAGTTACAATGTTTTTTTTTATGTTTTTAGACCAGAAAGTTGTGGAGTGGAGAGATCTGGATGGCTCTTAACATCAAGGTCTTGAGAACCGATGAGGTTGAAGCGATATGAGTATGGAGCAGCGCCGGAATGCAAGGGCATGGGAAACGGGAGATCCCCCAGAAAACCCACCGGCCAGTGGCGTCGTCCGGCATCATTTTCACATGCGAAAATCAGTAAGCGATCCCGCCGGGAAACGAAGCCGGTTCACCTAGGTGGGAGGCTAGAAGTCTAACTACCACACCACCGCGNAATATTTATATTGAGCCGGTCGCGAATAGTTACATTAAGAAAATTTACTTGAATATCGAAGTTACAATGTTTTTTTATGTTTTTAGACCAGAAAGTTGTGGAGTGGAGAGATCTGGATGGCTCTTAACATCGAGGTCTTGAGAACCGATGAGGTTGAAGCGATATGAGTATGGAGCAGCGCCGGAATGCAAGGGCATGGGAAACGGGAGATCCCCCAGAAAACCCACCGGCCAGTGGCGTCGTCCGGCATCATTTTCACATGCGAAAATCCGTAAGCGATCCCGCCGGGAAACGAAGCCGGTTCACCTAGGTGGGAGGCTAGAAGTCTAACTACCACACCACCGCGGCCCAACGAGTAACAGAGATGGCATGTGCAGCCACAGGCCTCTTCCAAGTTGGCCTGCAAACTCCTCTGAAGGACCAACTTCTCACTGTCACACCGACGGACGAACAATAAAGCCCGCACGCCGCGATGGAAGATTCTTTGGACGATTTCATACAAGTCTGCATGGCCGCTTATATGGATGGTTCTATGGAAGATTTGGCCATCTGCTGGCCGTTTTAATGGTATTTTCGTAACTGGTCATGTGCAATTTTCGATAGGATGTTTCCTACAAGGTTGAACTTCTAGCCAATTAGAGAGAGGGTGTAGTCATTTTGTCAATTTTGTTTTGAGAAAGAACTTGAGACTATTGAACATGGACAAATAGTTAATAAAAAATCACAAAAATATTAACTGATTCTAAAACATCATCGTCTGAAAATTATTGTAAACATTCTTGTTTATTTAACACAAAAGTTCCAGTAACAGCAGCACAACGATAATGCTCTGTGCATAATGCTCAAGTATTGAGTGAAAACTGCTCGTGGATGCCTCCCTCCAGAAGTTTATGGAATATGTTATCATGGCATACAGTCTTAAGTGTACATGCCAACACAAGATACCATGTATGCACTTATGCAAGGGCAGGCGCCGAGTAGTGACAAAATTTGCCGCAGGTGACACAACTCAACACAGGCAAGCCACCTGGTTAAGAAACCTTTAAAACGTTCTCTTGCTGTACCGAACTGATCTGCACTCCATTCCTATCTGTAATGATGAACGATCTTGATCAGTGACGCATTCATCTTTGTGTACGATTTACTTCCGTAGATGGATACCGCGTCGACCTCGATTCCCTTAGGTGTGATGTGATGGTTGCATCATGGGCATACAAGTAAGGCTAAAGAACAAGACCCGAAATTAACTTAAATCTTAAACCTAAAATCAATTGTACATGTTTAGCGCTATTTCGTGCCCTTATAAATTATTGCAGTGTCACAGGAAAGCAACTTTTTCCATCAGGACATAAGAAGTGGGTCTTTACTCTCCATGAGTCTCAAACGAAACTATAAAACGTAAGATCAATGAGCTCATCTACGAATAGAACACACTTCAAACCAGGCCTGTTGAGTGACCTCCAGAAGTTACGCACGCTAGAAATACAACATTTCAGAGCAATCCAACATAGATAATCACGACTTTTTCTAAGCATTGTATCTCAAAAGACTCGCATCAGATACATGCAAAAATACTCAAGTGTCCTAGATAGAACCTTGCTAAAGATTCGCCACCAATGAAATTGTAGTGTCACTGCTTTAAGTCCCATAGTGTAGCCACAGTATCTTCATACTTTTTAAAATCTAACACTTGAATACTCAGCTCATGTTTAACGTGTTTGGTTATTTCTTAAATACGTCGTGTATCACAATCATTTTATTGTCCTGTGAACATAAAATCATTTTATTTTTGTTAAAGTGGACGTTTACTCACATTTCACTTATAAATTATAATATTTAATTTATATTTAATAAGAATTAAACCAGCGAGAAAAAAGGTGTGTTGGTAATGCCTTGTAAGAAATAGTTCTTATGCATAATATTATCAAAAGAGTGCGCACACATGCAGCGCGTTGCCCCTTTGGTGTAACATTATAGAAATGGTAAAGCATTGTTTTCATGAGGCGGATGAATATCCTGCCGAGAATACTGCACGCTAGTTCAGAGCCTTGCGCTTAGCGGCTATGGAGTACTTGATGCGCGTAACAATGTAGCCCTTATCGCTCCCACAGTTCTCGTCCTTATACAAATACCTCCAGGTAAGACGGTTCCTTGACGTACTGCATCATACTCCATTCGCGATTACTTCCAATTTTTCTAAATCCCTGTTTAAGATCTGCTTCCAGGATATTCTTCCGCTTCATACAAACAAAGCTTATAAAATTACACTACAGGGCCAACGCACTGCATTCGTGCGCACTCAGTGTACTAATATTTTGCATAAGAACTATTTCTTAGTAGGCAATACCAACATACCAATTTCAATCTGTTTTTATTCATGTTAGTTATAATCTAAATATTATAGTTTATAGATACAATATAAGTAAAAGTTAAATTTAATAAAAAATTAACGTACTTTTAAGCTAAAACAATAATAAATATATGAAATACATATTTAGGAAACAACCGAGCAAGGGTGTTTTTTCAAAGGTTTGATTCAAAAAGTGTGAAGAAACCGCGAACAGACCATATCTAGAGGTAATGGAAAATCTCGAAAATGTTTTGAACTAACATATTTCCAATATCATTATTATTTTATGATTGCATGTACAAGGCTTTGGCTCAGCTAAGTTGTTTGCAGACCAATCACGAACGTTCTGCCTTATAGTATTAGAATACTCATTTACCCAGTAGAAATGGGACAGTAGCTTCATACATGCATGGCAGCGGCGATAAACCATCATCTCTAACCATGTCAAGTGCACGGCATTGTGCGTGCGGCGTTCTTGCATCCTGCGGTCCTCAGGAGATGCGTGGCTAGGGAAACTCGCCCTTACCGAGCACGGCGACGGGGGAGCCAGCCAGCCGGCGCGCAGGTGGCGTAAGGGCGCTCGTAACGCGGTTAGCTCGCCCGACGGCAGCACGACGACGGCGGGTCGTTAAAGGAGTTATGGCGACCACGTCGTCCTTCATCCTGATTGATGTGTCGGCGACTCCTCTGCAAGCCAGGGGTCGTGGCCCCCCCCCTCCTTCCTCAACACAGCAACACCTGCCCCATTACTTACTTCCTTCGCTATGCGAGCCCTCCATTTGGGGTATTAGCTGGGACCTGCGATATTGACGGTGTCCTCTGGCAGGACGCAAATATTCAAAGCACCCTGTACGCTCCAGACTGTCTCATCTCTCGTACAGTGTCGCGTTATCTTCTCGTTTGACTCCGTATGATACGGGAAGTTAACTGCCGAATGGTTTTCATATGCACACGTCCATAGAGAGAAAACATTATAGTCTATTCACGGTGTCTTCACACTTTTTGAACCAAACCCTTGAAAAAAAAAACACTCCATGTTTGACGTGCTTGGTTTTTCCCCCCTAAATATGCCATCTATTAGAAACGTTTTAAACTTGTGTTGACTTAAAAATACTTTATGTTTTACTAAATCGAACTTTTATTATATTTTATTTATACATTATATTATTTTATTTTTAATTAATATGAATAAAAACATGGAAAAAAATTAGTGTGTTGGTAATGCCTGGTAAGAAATAGTTCTTATGCGGAATATTATTACACTGAGTGCGCACGAATGCGGTGCACTCTCTCTTTGGTGTAATTTTCTAGACTTGGTTAAACTTTGTTTGCATTAAGCGGAGGAATGTCCTTGCAGTAGAACTTTAGCAGGGCTCCACGAAAGTTTGAAGTAACCGCGAGTGGACTATACACAAATAAACTGTAAAGAAATATTTTCCAGAAAAATATTTTATATGCTGTTCACGGTGAACTGGCCACATTTGAAATTCCTGCAATAGTGTGTACAATTACGTGGAGACGAAATGGCGTGCCCATTCTCTGATTGGCTGCTGCTTGCTGTGAATGGTTCGTTATTGGTTGTACTGCCGTTTGGCGAGACGCAGGCGCTGATTGGCGGACTTCGTTCCAACATTTTGCTGCCAAGTTACGCCGTATTGCTAGCATGTGCTACTAAAGTTCACGGGATCAACTGCTGTTTCACCTCGGCATACTCAAGTACTCTGTGGTGCTGATTAGGACTTACTTGTATGCACATTGTGTATTCTTCCGCCATATGAAAATNGCATACTCAAGTACTCTGTGGTGCTGATTAGGACTTACTTGTATGCACATTGTGTATTCTTCCGCCATATGAAAATTGTAACATTGCCATGAGCCTCATCACTTTATTCAAGCGTCGGTTAAGATAAACTGTGAAATTATTAGAAAAGTAAATGCTTTACAAATTTGACAACCATTCTACTTACAAGCATTAGAAAAACACATGGCAAAGTAAACCATTTCGGTATTCACAAATGTTAACCTGGCAGTTTTAATTCAATGTTNGCATACTCAAGTACTCTGTGGTGCTGATTAGGACTTACTTGTATGCACATTGTGTATTCTTCCGCCATATGAAAATGTAACATTGCCATGAGCCTCATCACTTTATTCAAGCGTCGGTTAAGATAAACTGTGAAATTATTAGAAAAGTAAATGCTTTACAAATTTGACAACCATTCCACTCACAATCATTAGAAAAACACATGGCAAAGTAAACCATTTCGGTATTCACAAATGTTAACCTGGCAGTTTTAATTCAATGTTAAAACACGGACATATTGTTCCTCCGTCATTACCAACTTTACTAGGCACATGCCATACCAATTTCTGGGATGTTACGTGTTAAAATAAATTGAGAGGGAGTGACATTTTTCAAAGGTTGGTTTAAAAGTGCTCAATTAACCGTGAACAGTCTATACACTGTATTGGAATATTCAAATAACTGGAAAATCGCAGAAATGTTTTGAGCCAACGTATTTTCGATAACTCTGTAGTTAAATTACCCTTTTATAATTGGATCATCAAGGTTTTTTTTTGCATCGGCTAGGTTCTTTGAAGACCAATCATAAACGTTTTGCTTTAGAGTATGAGAGTCCTCATTGGACCAGTGAATTGAGTTAGTAGCTTCAGACATACATGGCAGCCAGCAAGGAAAGAAAACTGTCGCACATGTGTAAATACGTTACATCTCAGGAAACAGCCAACCTTTGCCACCACAAACCATCTCATTAGCCCCTGCAGAGTATGGAAAATATTACCGTTTATCAGGCAGCAGGTACAGAACTGTTGCTATAGTCTATTTGCGGCATCATCACACTTTTTAAAAAAAACTTTGACAAATTTCCATATGCATGACGTGTTTGGTTGCTCCATAAGTAGGTAGGTAATGTGTTACAAGCGTTTTAAAAAGTATGTTAATATTGAAGTATTTTATTTTTGGTTATACGGAACTTGTATTTTAAATATAAAATAAAATATTTCAATTGTAATTAATATTAATAATGAAATGAACTGCGAACACGTATTTATATTGCAATACTTATTTTGCCAACTTCTTCAGAATTAAAATTGTAACGTAATTAGGCGTTTGTAATTCCCTTGTCTTGTATGTACTGAATAGAAAGTTGGGGATAGGGGTACTTCTGGAATATTCTTTATTAAAAACTCAAACAAGCTAGATGAACATGGAATCCAATATGGCGGCGGAGAGTTCTCTTGGCGGTGGCCGCTTGGCTGAAGTTGTTAAGCGTGTCCGAGACTTACAATCGCGGGAGCGCTAAGGGCGGCTCAGTCACTCGCGTGAACTGCCTCATCGCCTCTCAGCGCAAGCCGCTGTGCTGGAGTACAGTTTCCCCGTCGACAACGCACATGTATGATACTTCCAGCTGCGACCCTGATATTTTATGGCGCGATAATTAAAATGATTCGGTAGCCCACGTCCCTGTACAACATTAAAAGAAAAGTTCATACCCGGAAATTATTGCAAAAATACTCGTTTTAACCTATTTCACTCTGAATAAAGGTCATCTGGAGAAAACGCAACTTGTATACACATGTGCAAATTTTCGTAAATGCTATTGGTTTCCACACATCTTTAAAAAATACTGACTACTTTTTGATTAGAACGTTTCCTGCTGAAGCTGTGTGCACGCANATATTCTTTATTAAAAACTCAAACAAGCTAGATGAACATGGAATCCAATATGGCGGCGGAGAGTTCTCTTGGCGGTGGCCGCTTGGCTGAAGTTGTTAAGCGTGTCCGAGACTTACAATCGCGGGAGCGCTAAGGGCGGCTCAGTCACTCGCGTGAACTGCCTCATCGCCTCTCAGCGCAAGCCGCTGTGCTGGAGTACAGTTTCCCCGTCGACAACGCACATGTATGATACTTCCAGCTGCGACCCTGATATTTTATGGCGCGATAATTAAAATGATTCGGTAGCCCACGTCCCTGTACAACATTAAAAGAAAAGTTCATACCCGGAAATTATTGCAAAAATACTCGTTTTAACCAATTTCACTCTGAATAAAGGTCATCTGGAGTAAACGCAACTTGTATACACATGTGCAAATTTTCGTAAATGCTATTGGTTTCCACACATCTTTAAAAAATACTGACTACTTTTTGATTAGAACGTTTCCTGCTGAAGCTGTGTGCACGCGCCCCTTGGCTGCCTATATCTACAGGCGGCCAATTCAAACTGCGGATCCCCGATATTCGACAAGGTGCGTCGTCGGAAAAGTCGCAGAGTAACCAAATTGTGGAATATTTGTTTTTTCCTCTCTCTGTAAACGAACATGTTGTTTGTAAAAAGTTTGGTTAAAATTTTTCCTCTTAATAATTTTTTAATTTTTTAAATATATATTTTTAATGTTACGCCATAACGAAGTCGTAGCACAAAATTCGGTTATTTTCTTTAAAGTAGTTTTAAAGTATTAAATTTATTACCTAATTGCCGATATAAAATATAATTAAAATTTTACCGTGCCTTAATCCTACCAGAGTGAAATACAAGTAGTGCAAACACAGTTGAGATTTCTAGTAAGGTGCAAATTTTCTTACCTTCAGAGTTCATAACTGTAAAGATAACTACCTGAACGAACTGTCAAGTAATTCACTTCTGTGATTGGAAAAGGCTTTCAGTATGTAAAATAATGACGTGGAATTATTCCTTCATGATACAAATTCCGTAAGAGAAGACAGCTCTGGATAAAGGCATAGGCCCGGACCATGATGTATGTATCGGCCAAAAATATATTTGTTTTATGCCAGTTGATATCGACATTAATCTTTCAATAAATATTGGGAAGTATGGAGAGGTAGCGTTCTATTACTCTTAAAAGCAAATAAGATGATATATTTTTACAAAATTTTACACTTCATATATATCATTTGTTTACGTAGACACAGCGCATAATTTCCATGAAATCCATGTATTACAGATGCTTCGCATCAGCAGATTAACGAGACGTTAATATATAACCATATTATCGTAAACCATGACGTGTACATTCAAGCTGTGTTTATTGGCTTACATTGCCCATCTATTTTGCTTACGCAGTAACGCATAAACGCATTAACTCCCACCTGCTGTTCGAAATTTAACACTTTTTGCTGTCAGCGATGATGTCGAGCAGCAGGGCTAGGTATTATTCACAACCGAATAGTACCGATAAATTATGATTGGATGGGATTTCTTTAGCTTCGACCGAGCGGGGTGGCTCAGTTATAACTCACTGGTCTCCCGGTCCGGCCAACCTGAATTCAGTTTTCCATGGTTTCCTGATATCACTCCAGGTGAATGCTGCGATGGGTTCTTAACAAAGGCCATGGCCAATTCCTTCCCATTCCTTCCCCCCACTTCCTCTTCCCCGAGAAACTTGCCACGTCTCTAATGACCTCTCTGTCGACGAAACGTTAAGCCCAACTACCAACCTACCTTCCTTTTGCTTCGTCTTAGCGGGAAAGTAGAAAGGAAAAAACAAATTACACCGTGGTGGAGTGGAGAGTGGAGATGTCTGGGAATCTCTAAACATCGAAGTCTTGATAGTCGACGAGGGTGAAGAGAGGTGAGTATGGAGCAGCGCCGGAATGCAAGGGCAGGGGAGACGGTAGATCCCCGAGAAAACCCTCCAACCACGTGGCATTGCCCAGCACGACTCCTGCGTGCGAAAATCCAGGAGCCACCTCGCCTGGAATCGAACCCGGTTCTCCCAGGTGGGAGGCGAGCGAGCTGGCCGCTGCGCTACCGTGGTCCTTACACCATGGTGTTGGTGGCCAACGACAGTGGTGGTATTTTTGGTGGTAATGGTTGCAGCGATCTTTGTAACACAATCAAGAAGTTACTGATACAACTAATGAGCCTACTTTCTTCAACGTGGGTGCAATTAATTTTTGAATAATTTCTTAAAAGCTGAGTTGGTAGGAATGATTTGACTTATCTTTGAAAGCAATGCCATTAGAAATGAAACCCGAAACTTATGCAACAGTTGTGACACAATTGCAAATACACACATGACTTACCCGGGACTTGAGCCCAGAAAACCTCGTACTACAGGCTAGCTTGCAATCCACTGTATTTCGGACGTCGGATTCGGAGCATCAACTTCGGTTTTAATCAGTCTAATGTTTAGAATTATAGGGTTTACTAACTCAAAATAATTACACGGCCTTTATTTTCAAAATAAGTGACTGAGCTACGTAAAACATGTAAGTTTGCATGGCCTACCGTAGCACTACTTGCGTGAAGAAATTGATGAAAATCGGTTGTTTGGTCCCTGGGATATGACATAGAAAAAGAGGCTCTATATACGATGCTTCTTATGTATACTTTCTACGTACAAATTTTGGTTGAATTCGGTTAATTTGTTTAATATATGTGTCAAAATTATCTAAATGATTTATGAAGCTGGCATTTTTAACATCGTTGTCTGACCCATTTAAATCACGAAAGTTTGCATGACCTTTTGTAGAATTTACGGTGTGCACAGTTTGGTGCAAATAAGATTAAATTTTCCAGTGTAAAATTTGGTGGGAATCGGTTGATTGGTCCTCGAGATATGGCAAAAAAACCTTCAAAGTTTTCATGTAGCGATCTTCATAAATGGAAGCTAAAAAAGTAATGTAGTAGTAATTTCGATGGCTGTGTGGTGACAATATACAAAGTTAAGTTAAAATAGATTACATAATTTCGTAAATATCGCCCACAAAACTAAAGTGATTTTTTAGCCGCTATTATCAAAATAATTGCGTCCTTAAAAAGTACAGTTATTATTATGGTCTACCACAGTACAACATCGTTGCCAAATTTTGTTAGAATGGGTTGACTGTTTCCCGAGATACGAGATAAAATTATTTTTTATTGGAAATGGCTATCATACAAAATGACAGAGAAATGAGTATCTGCATAGACACATTTAATGGTTGTAATATGTACTGCCAGCATAGATGGTTAAGTATGAATCTACCTAGTTAGTAAAACATACTATGCTAAAATATTTATAGTCACCATTTTGAAAATAAGTGCATAACCACCACAAAACATACCAGTTTACACCACCTGATGCAGTATTATTTCTTTGCCAAATTTCGAAGTAATCTATCCATTGTTTCCCGAGATATGACAGAAAAGCTTTATTTACTTCCATGGCACTAACTTACAAAATGGCGGGAAAAGATGATCCATTTAGATACTGTTGATAGTTCTAATGTCTAATGTCTAATGTTCTAATGTCTAAAGATATGCTGGGATTTTTTATGCAGTTTCGACGATATAGCATTCTAAGCTAAAATTGGTATATAACCGCCATTTTGAACTAAGGAGTCTGACGTGCTTAAAACCTGAAACTTAAGATCATCTGCGTTAGTGCTTCTTATTTGCCGAATTTTGTAGAAATCGGTTAATTATTTACCGAGTTATGGCATAATAAGTTTATTTAGTCTTACGGCGTTGTCTTTAAAAATGGCCCACAAAAGCGGTTATTTGTTGAGATATATAATACGTGTAACAGATACTTTTAGTATACAAAATGTGATAGAATTTGGTTGAATGGTATGGCAGATATACTTAATTAACTTAAAACATTTGATTAGCCACCATTTTGAAAATAACTAACTGAACAATTTGAATCACTTACGTTTACATCTTCAACTATAGTATTACTTACATGCCAAATTGGGTGAGAATTGTTTGTATGGTTTTCGAGATATAATGTAACATTTATCTTTAAATTAGTGTATTTTTCCAAAATGAAGGACCAACAACAATATATATTTCAAAATTAAATTTTTCCACAAGGGTCTGCCAGCATACAAAATTTTGTTTAAATCGGTTTACTTGTTCCCGAAATATGACACATCACCCCAAATTTCCAAATGGCTGCCACTTTGAAAGTAAGTGCCCGACGTGGTTGAAAACTATAAGTCAGGTTCCTTTCTAAGTATTATATGTGTACGAAGTATTGTGAATTTTGGTTGAAGCGTTTAAAAATTGAAAAGGAGGGACACGTAAAGACACACACATACATACACACACACAGACATGAAAGTGATCTCATAAGCCTTTCTTTTCTTAGGAAAGTAGGCTAAAAATTAGTAGGCAATGCAAGTAGGGCTAAGCGCCCCTAGCCGGTGATGAAGGAAATACTGTAAATAAGATGGCGGGGTCAAACAAAGATGAGTAATAGGGTTACTGTGATGCCCACCAATATAGTGGACTGCACCGACCAACATGTCTGCGGGCCGCACTTACAAGATAGTGGACAGTGGCCAAGGTGATACAAGATGGCGGTTGTAACATCATCCAAGATGGCGTATTCCATATGGTGGTCGGTGCCGCTTCAGCCCTTGCCTTCGTATCGGCATAATCATACTACTGATGTAACTACGATTTTCTATATTGTAGAACGTCTCTCGAGACAATTTTAAATTTACAGCCGGCACTCGTTACTTCGAAATAGCAGGAGGAGAAATCACATAACACAGTGGTTTCTCTTTTATATGTTTCCTTATTTTAGAATATCTCTTTGGCCACAACCTTGTCCAGAGTGATCGAATACTTTTCGAAGCAAAATACTGTAATCTGAGAAGAAAGAATCCATAATACACTTCGCTTTTTTCATGTCGCCCAGCATGTAGACTTTATTGAAAAACCGATCGATATAAGCTGTTCGCGTAAAATTCAGCATTTTCAAAGCCCAGATTAAGATCTAATTCTCTTCTTACTTTGTGTCCTTCCGCCATATGCAAAATTAGCATTGCCGTTGACCAATTTAATTAATTCATGCATTGAAGAGTAAATGTGACATTATTAGCAACGTAAATAAGTAAATGTGTCAGTTACTACTGTCACGAGCATTAAAAAAAAAAACAAAAAATAAACGAAGTAAATACAGTGGCTATAAATTTAAATATTTCACTTTCCACTCGACGTTTATACATGGAACAAATTTAGCGATTCATTACAAAACTTTGTCATGTGCTCGGTGCTTACGTTAAAATATATTTAGCTACCTTAAGTTAAAAATGTAGTAGAAATATTTTTCGCAAATTCGTTAAACGAAGTAAATAAACCTCTCAAAGCACTTGTTTACATAAACAGTGTTCTATAATCAAATACAACCCACGTCTTTTGCGATAGTCGTATTGGTAGAAGAGCAGCCTGATAGCCGGACGTAATTTTGAGGCGTTAAATTTCTTTTACTGTAGTGAGGGGTCTAAATTGTAGTGCAAATAGACACCAGCCTAGTTTACAGCGACCGGGAAGGGATTTGTTGAACTCGTGAGAAGCAGGAAAACGACATGCCGTCACATTCATTGTTGTCTGTTGGCGAAGGACGTTACTCATGCATTATGAAGTGGTGGGTCATTCGGCGGGTCAAACACGCATTGTCCTAGATCCCAGCCAACCGAACTGCTCAGACAAATAATGCGAAATTTCTTTACCTGCAACTGATTGCGCCCTTCGGTATCAGCCTGCGTCGGGGCTCTACTCTCATCGGTGCCCATGCACAGAAAGAAGGAGCCCAGTGAACGGTTCTCTTCAACACCAGAAGGCCGTGGCGATGCAGTGGTCAGAATACTCGCCTCCCACCCAAGGTGAACCTGGCTTGATTCCCGGCGGGGTCGCTCCCGAATTTTCACTCTTGGGAATCGTGTTGTATGATGTCACTGGTCAGCAGATTTTCTCGGGGATCTCCCATTTCCCCTTCCAACCCTTGCATTCCGGCGCTGCTAAATATTCACCTTGCTGCACCCTTATCGCTCTCAAGACCTCGCTGTTGACCCCTTTTCATACTACCCCTAGTATACTCATTCACGTCTGACATGTTGCAGAATAGGTAACATCATGGTCGGTGCTGTACAAGTCCAGAAGCTAGCACCAATAGGAACATAGGATTTCCTTGGGCAATGCTACTGGCCGCTACTGACTCAAAAACTATTTAATCATTGGTTGCTTCTTGTACCATGGATCTACTTAAACTTTTTTCCATATGC
The DNA here is from genome assembly GCA_002778355.1 of Clitarchus hookeri. Classification (NCBI taxonomy): domain Eukaryota; kingdom Metazoa; phylum Arthropoda; class Insecta; order Phasmatodea; family Phasmatidae; genus Clitarchus; species Clitarchus hookeri. The sequence continues at coordinate 227,322 of NQII01003281.1, read as the reverse complement.
TACAAAGTGTCACCTGTTATAAGAAATTCGTAGGTACAGGTAACACCAAAAATTTCATCTTTTGTAACACCTGAACTGAAAATTTAATGTGTGCGTTAAGGGATCAAGAGCTGCCCAAATATCCTCATTTCACTTCTTTGACATCAGGTCACATGGGTAAGGATTCGTGCTTGCAGAGTGTCGAAAATCGCACCTGACTTGAATGGCACAATCGCCGCAAAGGCGAGCGTAGCAGAATAATATTACAAATTCAAAATATCATTAGAATAGAAGATTAATCGGCAAAAGTAACGGCCTGTAGCAAGTAACCGTCACAGTATTCGCCTGGACGGATTTCGGGATAACACGGAAAACCAAAATCAGGTTGGCTGAACCGGGATTCGAACCCACATCCTCCAGAATGACAGTCGACTCGGTTTGGGCGTGTGCCAACGTTGAAGACATTCGTAGAAGACGGAAGTCATTCTAAATTATATTCAGTCTACGGATCCGCAGAAGGTAGCAGCTGCAAATGATGGGCGAGAATTTTACCCGTCAAATAATCACAGAAGGAATATATTGTCTGTTTGCGGTACCTTTACAGTTTTTGAATCGAACATTTGAAAAATCATTCCAATTATGACTTTCAGGGTTGTTTCCTAATTGCGTAATATCATATATATCTGTTAACATGAAAGTATCTCATTTTCTGTTAAATTTAACTTTGACGTAATTGATCAATAAACCATAATATTTCATTTATATTCAATATGAATAAAAACAGAGATAAAATTGTTGTGTTGGTAATGACTAGTAAGAAACAGTTCTTACGGGAAATATTATTAAACTGAATGCACGCGAATGTGGCGCGTTGCCCCTTTTTTTTTGCAATTTTCTACCCTTAGATAAGCTTTATTTGCACGAGGCATTGGAACAGCCTGAAAGTAGAACTTAGCAGGCCTTCAGGAAAGTTGGAAGTAACCATGAATGGACTATATCAAATCAGACTAACACGAATGTGTTGTTCCATCTCACGTACTTTATGAAATTTTGCAAATAACTCCTTTCAATTGCGGCAAATGTCTGTAACAGGAGACGAATGTAATTCTAGCTTTAAGATTTTCTCTTTATTTTTTTTGCGTATTTTATCACTTTTGTACACGTTAACCCACTTTTAAAAGTATCTTGCACTCCTTCGCTTTTCTGAAAACTGCATGTATAATGTGAAAATGTTACGTGGTAAATTGTAAACCAGGCTTGAGTTAAGTTTTGTAGGTGGCAAAATAAACAAAGTAACAAAATTCACAATTTTCACGGGTGTTTCGCTCCCTTAGTAATCGCGTTAGAGCATATGCCGTATTATGTGTTCTACCTCATTTAACCGGGGCAGCGGTGGCGTAGTGGCCAGGGCGCTCGCCTCCCACCACGGCGATCCGGGTTCGATCGCCGGTGGGTTCACTCCCGGATTTTCGCATGTGGGAATCGTGCTGGACGATGCCGCTTGCTGGCGGGTTTTCTCGGGGTACTCCCGTTTCCCCCGCCCTTGCATTCCAGCGCCGCTCCATTCTAGGGTCTCATTTCTGTCATGCCCGGGGATGACGGTCACCTACGGGTCCCAGCTGGAAAGACCGTCACTCGGAGGGTGTCGCCTTGCCCTGGGTGCACTCCCCACACGCCATTATTATTTATTACCTCATTTAACATAATGAATCATCTGAGAAAGCTTGTTATCAGAGTTGAGGATCACATTGTGCATTTTGCAACCGCACATCGCAGCGTGCGAGCCGACGTCCTAGATCCCCGCCATCTGTCCCAAACTGCCAGCAACTCCCAGCGACAAGTGACTGACGGGGCGCCAAACGCCGGCAGTGGTGCCGGGTTAGCGCAGGGAATAGCGCAGAATGTTGGAGAGGAGACAGTTGCTTGACGTGATTAGCCGTCGACCCACATCCACGTCCTGCTTCCCAGACGTGCGAGGGAAGTCAGCAAGACTTTGACGTCGGTACGAGTTTGCTGCCACAGACCGCGGCTGTGCAGTCATCAGCGGGGTTTCAGTCTTGGCGGGTTTTCTCGGGATATTCCCGTTTCTAACGCCACCGTTTCATTCCTTTGCCACCCTCAGCGGTCATGAAGAACCAATCTGTTTGGAGCTGCTTAACGTTCTCTCTCAATCATTCAGATGAGTCGAGTTGGGATATTTGGGCGGCTCTTGACAAAGAGAGGTCTCGAGAACCGATAAGGGTGAAATGAGGCGAGAATGGAGGCGCAAGGGAATTCAAGGGCGGAAAAAAAACGGGAAATGCCAGAGAAAACAAACCGACTAACAGCATCGTCCGGCATGATTCCCCTATGCGAAAATCCGGGAGTGAACCTCTCTCACTCATTGAAGACACAAGCTTGTAGTGTAATGTGTTTGCTATTATTGTGCACCTAGTTAGAATAAGAAAACACTGAAAGTAAAAGTATACAATTTAGAACTGAAATTTAAGTTACACAGAAATGAAATACTGGCATGATTTGGTGCGGAATGTGAATAAAACTGTTCAAAGTATATCACGGAATAACTGATACAATTACATAATAAGACTTTGCTGAAGAAAAAAATTAAGAATTCAATTCCACAATTGCTTCGGCCAGATCAGCGGTAAGTCCGCTTACGAGAACGAAAATAAAAACCACAACTCTCATCCGTCAACTGCTGTAGCGGTGATAGGCTAGGGTAGAGCTTGAAATCACTCAAAATAACAGTTCACTCTATTTGCAAGTATTTTATTCAATTTCAGTTACTACAAAATTCTTTCCTGTTTAAAAAAAAATAATAATAATTTTCATGAACAAAAATTGTAAAAATAGCTCATCACATTATTATTCTGAAAATTAACAAATATACCTGCTTTGTTTGGTGCAAAGCACTTTATAATACATTTATCACAGATAATATACGTAACACTAAAGCCAAACAGAATTTTTTTAATGAATAAGGTAATTACACCAAGGAGCTATACATAAATTAAAAGTTATTATTACATACCAAAACCATTCTATAAAGATAATCAGAATTACAGTACATTATTATTTATGGTGAACGTACATATCTATTATTATAGTTACTGTTGTTACTAAACTATGCTACAACCGACAGTCTTTTCACGGTTTCTTAGCTTTTTTTAAATCAAACCGTTGAAAAGTCAAAACCATGTGTGATTTTTGGGAAGTGGCAAGAAAATATATGGGAACTGCATTTACAGGCTTACAGATTATGTTGGATAAGCGTGCTTGAATTGTTTTTGTTCAAACGAAGGGATTTTATAAATTACTTTTTAGTAGGCTGGGATAGTGGGCGAACAATATTTTTGTTACATTGTACTTGTTTAATTTTGAAATTTTTTAAAGATTTTGTGACCAGAAATTTATTAATGTAAAACTTCATTTTATTCTTACATATATATAAAACCTTGCATTTATTTTTTATAGTCCTTTACACTATCGTTTTACCAGAATGTTAAAACCCCTTTTTCATTCATAAATGTTGTGTATTAACACACTATACCCTGTCTTGACGCAACACTTTATTAGAGATTTGCTTTATTTTAAACAGCGGAAGTGAATAATATTTCTTATATTGCGTTACTTAATTTATATGCATACACATGTACACGTTATCTAGATATCATCCGTTTTCATAAACATTACATTTAATTTTAATGCAGTCAATCTCAGTCATATAAGCAAATGCAGTTTGTACCCTCTATAGAAGTACATATTTCCGCCGCTACATGCCAGCCAATTGGCTCGAAAACGTGGATATGAATGGACGATGGTTCTCTTTAAAATCAGTTAAGGTTAATTCTACTCAGGTTATGAACAAAACTTGATTTATCATGTAAGAGTTTGACATTGGGAAAATTTCCGCCACTAGGCGTGGACTGTGCAAAAAAGTAACTCTTAATTACAGTTTTAAACTACGAAAATAATAAAAGAGAGATATTTTACTTAGTTACGAAGTTATTTTATATTTTATTTATGATTATTCCAATTAGCTTTTTTTGTAACGTAGAAAATAGAGAAAATCGTGTACACATGCGACACTCGCGCTTTCCTAAAGGCGAAAATTTTTGGTTGCCAAACTTTTAACATCGTTCTTACCAACCTGTAGTAGACGTAACCTCAAGCCTAGAGTCGCCTTGCTGTCCAGCTGGTGGTGTGGAGGAGGTGTTGGGGAGGGGGTGAGACGTGGCTCCACTGCTGCCAACAATGAAACATAAATAATCAGTTTAGTCTGGCGCGGTTCAAAGGAAATCTCGCGCCACAGGAATTCCTTCTCCGGCGAGCCCGGCTTTGAGCCGGCGGCGAAGTAATCTGCTGCTCCGACAAAACTATTCGCTTTATGTTTAATTAAAAAGTAATATCTCCATCCCGTTGATGGAACTTCTGTCTTTTCTTGCCGCACGACGAGATAAAAGGGAGGTGAGCAGGAGAAGAAACGCTGGAAAATGTCTTCAAATCTACGGAAAGGCGAATGTGGCTTGGGCAAGAAGATAATTCTTGCAGGAAGACGGAAGAGAAAAATTTCACTACATCACATTACACTCAGAAATTCTATATACTCTCTCTACAATGGCTAAGCTGATAACGAAAAAAGCAAAAATAAAAAAATTACGTCCGGTAATAAATATCTAATATATACAAATAAAATTGGGGAAAAAATACAACCAGAAGCCACGCAAAATAAATAGTCTACGTACAAATAAACGTTCTTAATATTTACGCAAATACGGAGACAAAAATTCCCCACAAAACTATTGAAAAATAGACAACATAATCCCCAAAAACTGACAGAAAACTATACAGCGTGTTTCTAAAAATCACCGACAAACTCCGGGAGATAATTCCTTATGGAAAATTAAGTAAAAATATATACGACCCTTTGAAAATCTTGAAAATCAAATTTGAAAACCGTAATTTCCTGAAATATCGGAAACTAAGTGACATTAAATGACAGTACTCCGAAAATTGTTTTCTGTTATTGGGATCCTTAACCTACAGCAATAATGTGTTTAAACCTTCCACGGTAATGCAAATAACAGGGGTGGCCACCCTCTTATTGTATGCAACTTTTGTACCGTCGGGATTTTGTAATGTTTGATGCTGGTTTATTGAGCAGTGTCAGGAACGTAACAAATATGGTCCTCTTGTTGCAAGTGCGTAGGACCCACCATTTTCGTTCAAAACACACATGAAGTTTCGGTCCATCGTTACAGTCCCTAACACGTAGGCCACTCTACAAACATGAGTCTATGGTTGGCTGCCGGGTCCACTGCTCAAGCGATGGTGGGAGACATTTAAACACTTGTTGTAAACAATCTGTATCACACATTTATAGGCCTATGTCGCAGACGTAATACATTATCTGTTTCGAACAGTAAACATCCATTTCGTGAGAATCTTGGGGTGTAGCATGTTATCACACGTCAACGTTTTTTGATACAATAACTATACTACTTACGCACAATCTTTTCCTTGCATGATTTTTACAGAAGTCTTGAAGTATCTCTTGGAATATTCTTACAGTGTCAATGACATTATTTCCGCACGTAAGTTAGTTTTCATTATATGCACATTTCGAAAAAAGTAAAGTTGAGATTTTTTGAAGTATTTTGTTAAAACTATGAGCTCAATTTTTTTTTTTGCTAGCAAAGAGTAATTCATGATTATGTTTTTAAAGTCAAACAGTATGTGTTACAAAGATAAAATAACAAGTATTTTTGTGGCCAACGCAATTAAGAGCATCCCAAACTTCTTCAATCTTTACTCTTCACTCTCAGAGCTCCTCAATTCCTCAGGATCGGCGCTAAAATACCTTTAGTAGCTTGGCCGATACTGTACGAAAAGAAACAGAGAGAAAATAGGCTTGTTGGTATCGTCTAGCAAGAAACTGTTATCATTCAAAATGCTTTTAAAACGAGTGCGCACAAATGCAGCGTGTTGTGTCTTTGATGTCGTATTCTATATTTGGTTAAGTTTTGTTTGCATGAGGCCGATGAATAGCGTAAAAGTAGAACTAAGGTAAGGCGTCAGAAAACTTGGGAATAACCACCTCTACTCTAGTAGGGCATATGTAATAGAATGAAAGTTTGCTTTAATGAAAGCAGTGACAGCCGAGAATGCAAACTCTTATAAAATATCGAAGGGTTTATTTATTTTCATAAATATGAATTAAAATTAAATATTTAGAAACTTCGTGATTTTTGTATGGTTCCTCTAGGCACCCTAAGCCAATTTCTGGTGTCACATTTTTGACAAAGTGACATCATAGAATCCCAGTTGAATTTCGAAACGCGTTGCCATAAAAATGCAGCTCTAGAAGGAAAGGATACCTGGCCGCAATGTGGTAAAGTTGACTGCGCTGTGACTGACATATTAACGGCATCCGCAATATGTAACAGTTAAAACCACGCGTACGCTATTTCTTAAGTAATTTGTTTAGCGTTAGTGGATGCTTAGAAAAGCGTATGTTTCCTTTAGTTTAAGTAGTAAAAATAAACTTGTAATTAGACTCGAAGTTTGCCTTTTAGACAGTCCACATAACTTCAGCACTATAATGACTTCAAATATAATTACATAAAATTTAAACATGATAGAAATATCAGATACTATGATTTGGCAGGAAATAGTATATTTTATTTAGGAATAACACTGCAAATATTTGAGTCAACAAGTTGTTTCCTCAAGTCTTCCCAAAATAAAGATAAATAAAGGAAATAAAAAACATTTTTTAAAATACTTTGAGAATAGTATTATTTTGTTATAAACATGTTAGCCTAGAGCAATTCTCTACTTCTAATCACTGTGGCTGATACCTTTTTTAATTTCGTAACTTTAGTGATCTACTATTTTGGGGACTGTATCTCGTTAACCTGGAGGAAGCAACTGGTAACACATATTTGCATTCAATGATTTTTTTCTGCCCACGGCTATTTGCATTCATTATACTTTCTTATCAAAAGAATTTGTTAAGCAGATGACTTTTCAGACCCTTTTTTATTTCGGCGTTCTTTGTATGCTCCCGTGAGATACTTGTTGGTGCTACTTAAAGCTTCGGCTTGTGTCATCGACCAGTGCAGTTGCAATGGGGTCTGTGATGTGGTACCTTTTCTGGATCGTGTGCGCGTTGATTGGAGTGTCCTTTGCAGTCACAGTACGGTTTCGAAGGAGCAGGTACTGGCAATTGGGATCCAAAATCCCAGGACCATATAGCTACCCACTCGTGGGAGACATCCTTCATTTCGGCACCAGCTACAAGAATATCTTGACATTCACAAAGAACAACAGTGACACTTACGGCCGGGTGAGCAGAAAATGGCTTGGGCATCACCTCCTGGTGTCTTTGACGGACCCCGAAGACATCAAGATAGTCCTGAGCAGTTCCAAAGCCTTGGACAAGAATTTCTTCTACAAGGTACTGCGCTTAATCTGGGGGAGTGGTTTAATCACTTCAGGCACGAAAAAATGGAAATATCACAGGAAGCTCCTTAATCCAAGTTTTAGTCTACAGAATCTCGAAGAGTACGTGGCCATCTTCGACAAAACATCCAACTCCTTGCTGGACATCCTGAGCAAGCGTGCAGAAGGAACACCAGTTGATTTAAGGCACAACATAACATTATGCACTTTGAGCATGGTGATCCAAACTATACTCGGGACAAAAATTGACCCACAGTCAAGCAGCAACATGGAGCTGGCGAATAACCTGAAAGACATGAAACTTATGGTACGAGATATCATGCTGAACCCCATTTACTGGATTGACGAGATCACGAAGATCTCCCCAGTGTTCAAGAAATTTATGAAAATGAACCGGGCGTTCACGAACTTCGCGAGGCATACCGTACTTCAGAAGTCTCAGCACGCCGAGGAGAACTGCTCGTCTGGCACTGACGTTTCGAGTGAGGACCGCAACAGCGAGAAGAAAGGTCTGTGCTTCATCGACCATGTGCTCGCTCTCCTGAGCACGCAAGTGAACTTGATGACTATGGACGAGCTGACGGAGCACACCCTCACGGTGGTCGTCGCCGCGATGGACACGTCCGTGTTTGTCCTGTGCATCGTGCTCAAGCTGCTGGGTCTGCACGCGGACGTCCAGGACAGGGTGCTGGAAGAGCAGAAGAACATCTTCGGGGACGACTGGGGGAGGCCGGTGACCCCCGGGGACCTCCGCAGGATGGTGTACCTTGAGCAGGTGGTGAAGGAAACATTAAGGCTCTTCCCCATCATCCCGATGGTCGTGAGGAGCAACAGCCACGAGCTCCATCTGACGACCCATACCTTGCCGGCGGGCAGCAGCATCGCCATCCCCATCTTCGTGGTGCACAGGGACCCCAGGAACTTCGTCGACCCCCTGCGCTTCGACCCGGACAGGTTCAACCCCGAGACAGCCCGCGACCACCACCCCTTCTCGTTCATACCCTTCTCGGCAGGACGGCGAAACTGCATCGGTTACGTGTACGCCATGATGCAGGTGAAGACGATCTTGTCAACTGTCCTCAGGAAGTACGAGTTCCTGCCATGTGGCTCCAGAGAGGCCATGGAGTCTTGGGACTTCCAGGTAACGATCCTGCTCAAGAATGGATACGACGTCAGGTTCGTTCCTCGGAAATTGTGAACAGTTGTGACTTTCTGAAACCTACTCTTTGACTGTAAACTGCATACTAGACGTATGTATGATTAGATACTAGAGTTGTGTCATCAACTCGATGATTTCACTCACTTCTTACACGATCTTCTTTTACAGTTGAGTGTAATATATAACACCTTACACTTCACGTATTGGTGGGTATAATTATGTAACTAGTATATAACTTAGTTATGTTCTAAAGATTTTGTTAAATCTCGATAGGATCATTATTAATTAAATAAAGTTTAACTTTATTACAAATTAATCTCATTGTGTTTAGCAGTGGAAAACATGAATTCCTACTGTAGGTACCTAATTTGTAAGTTTTTTTATCAAGCATTCAATGGGATACATTTCTGTACCAGACATTTAGTTTTACAATAAAATAAGAATTTTATATTCCATGTTTGTTTTGCTTGAGTATAAAATTGTTAATCCACTTCACGAAGTAATTCGTTATAAGCCACGGCATGATTTTAGCACAGATAGCAAGTATTTATTGTTCGCCTGTACTATCATTCGCAAAACGGAAATTTAAATCGTCTTTAAAATTTTTCTAAACTCCTGATCTTTATATACAGCTCTCGTTTTATTCGTATTTTATAGTAAATACGCCTCGATAAAAAGTGCGCAAGGAGAAGTGTCCATTAATATTGCTCCTCGAAGTGTGTTCAGATTACAGGTGCTTTAGATAGTACGACTGTCTATCTGTAATTTTTCTTTTCAGGTTGATATATTTTGTGTGATTTCTGAAATATTAGTTTTAAAAATAATAAATTAAAAATTGTAACTGATTTAGGCTGCTGTTGTGAGCAACATAGTCAATTAAAAAACCAAATAGTGGAAGCAGCATTATTTACGGTCATAATTATTTGTAAATGATTCTTACCAAATAAATGTTTTCGGTCAGTAAATAAATAGTCATATATAATACATTAACAAAATTCTACCATTTAATTTTTTAAGGAGGCTTTTGTATACACCTTATTTATTGTGTCAGACTATTCGAAAGTATTTAACGAAAATATAAACAAAAAATTTTTCTCCTTCCGGCATTCTTAAGACAGTAATATATATATATATATATATGATAAACGGGCAAAGTACCGGCTATAGTCTATTCACGGTTACTTTCAATTTTTCTGACGTCTTGCTAAAGTTCTCTTTTCAGACTATTCTTCCTCCTCATACAAACAAAAATTTAACTGAGTCAAGAAAACTGCATCGAAGGTACAACGCACCGTATTCGTGCGTAGTAAGTTCAATAACCTTTTAGATGACGTTTATTTCATACTAGGCATTACGAACACAGCTTTTAATTCATGTTAATTATAAAATAAATGTTATAATTTATAAATAAAATTCATGCCAAATTTCAACTCAACCAAAATAAGATATTTTTATTTTAACAGAGTGTAAATAGCCTTCGATGAACGGCATATTAAGGAGACTACCGTACACGTCATATCTTGAGTGATTTTTCAAAGATTTAATTTAAAAAGTGTGAAGAAACTACTAATAGACTATAGAAGCAGTTGTTCATTTGCGCTGAACTTCAGACATAGGCTTTTCCCTGTAAAATGAGCATTTTGAAAGCTCTGCTTGAGATCAACTTGTATGCACGTCGTGTATTCTTTCGCCTTATGTAAAATTAACATTGCCATGGGCCTGATCACTTTATTCATGCGTCGGTCGAGTGAAACTGCGAAATCAACAGCAAAGTAATTACTCTACAAATATGCTCAATTTTGCACTATTTGTATTAGGATAATAATTTTGCATGTTAACGTAATTCAGTGGAGTAACATGATAATTTGAACAGCGAGCGCTAATCCAGAAATTAATTACCCTGTCACTCATTTTAAATTAATTGTGCTGTTAGAAAATAAAGATTACGTATGTTACGAATTATTTGGTATAACGGTAAATATCAAAACAAAAAATGTATACATGTGTAATGATGTCATTATAATGACCTTGAAATATAGTATTACATGTCACTGTAATACTTCTTTGTTATGAAAATGTCAAAGAAAACAGATTTGCATGCCATCGTGTATGGATGAAACTTTAGTGAAATATTGGGGAAGTCCATTGCAAGCTCCTAAAATGAGCTACAGAAACTAGGCACTACATCTCGACTTTCGCACAAGTCGATTTATAAAGAATGAGATAAACATGTAGTGGCGGACTGAATTAAGGATCAGAAATGTGTTCACCCAAGAAAACATTTTTATTTTCACTGTCAAAACGCATTTTATGTTTAGGGTTGTTAATATATTCTCCGTAAACACGATGACTTTCAATTTTCTTTGATATACCTATTTTAGTTCTCATTTATAAAGCAGATAACCGAGTTATTATTACCTTCTGTAATGTTTCCAGAGTCATAGAAAAGTATTAAGAGGCGCTGGGTATTTGAACAATACGGTAGGCCCTACATAAATACTTTTAAAGAGAAGATAGGCCTGCTCAGAAGTGCTGCTGTTAGATAATTTTCTATTGCCACCTATTATTTGAAGATTTATGCACTTTTCTACCGAAAATGTATTTATTTTTATTATAAACACTTATAATTAAGGTATTTTTGTACGGAATTGGAACTGTTTACATTAATTGTGTATGAGGGATCTCGTCACAGTGATTGTTTGGTGTCTCCTGAGCGTCCCTCCTTTATTTCCCTCCACACCAAACATCGCTGCGGCTAAGTGCATTCTATTTTGATTCTGATTGCCCATGTGTAAGCTAATATATCTCGTGAATTTAGCGATACAGATTTTATCACGATTTTTATCTGGTTCTTCCAGATAAAAATGGCGAAGCGGTAGCTCTCTTTGTCAGAATTTTTTTGGCCAGCCAAAATCTCTGAAGATCACGCTATCGGTGACCACCAATGGGACCTTGATCTTCGAAACAGGTGGACGAAGCGTCTACCAGCTGTCATCACACCAGTCACCAGATCATAGACAAGCAAGAAGCTTCTACCACTCATAAACCCGACAAAAGTCAGGGCAATAATAAATCAGGACAGTCTTCTACAACCGCAGATGGATTACCACAGCTGAAAAAAAAAAACGCGATGTCTTTTCGCAGACAGTGACTCTCAGACTTCAAGTGGCTCCGATATCTTGAAGAAAAGGATTCAGCTTTTGTTAACTGTGCACGAAAGAAGTGCGGGATTGTTCAACAACAATGACGCATGAAGGTAGTCATTACGTGTTTTCTAATCCTGATGCTGGATTTCACACCTGGGCCAAAGAAACAGTGAAGTTTAAAGCACACGAGAAGTCGGCTTTCCACTCAAAAGTTGTTTACAAGTTGAACTCTCAAAATCATCCAGATGTAGCTGCGCTTTCCAATCACATCGCACACAAGGACATAAGAATAGGCGATGTAGACTTTTGAAAATTATTAGAGGCATTTTACTTTTAGCGTGTATTTAGGGGACACATTGAGTTAAAAAGTAATTTGCATCAATTGCTAGTGAGTGAAATGAAAGCACATTAAAACAGAGACGTAGAAAAATGGCTGGCCGATGTAGAATATATGTCCCATGACATAGTAAATGAAATCATTGGCCTAGTAGGAAACACTTCTCTTCACCAAATATGCGGTAATGTGAAAACTGCGAATGTCTTTTCTCGTATTGCTGATGACACATGCGATAAAAGTAGCACGGCAGTTTTTTTTCTGTGTACGTTGGATTGATCTTCAATTCCTGACACACGAAGAACAAGTGGGTTTGTATGCAATGCATTCTACTTATGCTGAATCCACTGAAAAGACTATTATGAATGTTTTTATTCACTTACAACTGGATATCAAACTATGTAGTGGCCAAGGTTATGATGGGGCGGCAAGCATGAGTGACAAGTAATCACAGAAGTTGCAACATGAATCACGAAAAAAGAACCAAGAGCTATCTACGTTCACTGTGCTGCCCGTAACCTCCAGCTCATACTGCAGGATGTTAGCAAAGTCCGTGACGCAGTTAAGAAAGCCTTGGGCAATACTCAAGTGATTATCACCATGATTCGCCGATCACTGAAACGACTTGCACTGTTAAAGAACATCAAACTTGAACAAAATGAAGACTCGCTAAATATTGCTTCTAGCAGTCCTGCTTTACTTCGACAACTCTGTCCAACGAGGTGGACTGTTCGCACGTCATAAATGGAAAGTGTCCTTTCAAACTCAGTAGTCTGCTGGAAGAACTTCGCATTTTGGCACAATAAAATTCCGACTATGGTTGACAGGCTTTCAAACTTCTGTGAACCATACATCTTTACTTTTTGGACTAAATCTAGGCATCATAATTTTTGGTCCAGCAGAAGAGACGAGCAGCATTTTATAGTAAAGCAAGCTACATACGAAACAAAATGCCTAGCCGTAAATATTCTACTGAACTGTCATACCGCAAAATGAACGACAAATGTTTTCAGTCACTCTTGTCCAACTCCCTTAAAACATCAGAAAGTTTTACTGAGACACCAGTTATCCCACGAAAGTATAATCGTACTCAAAGGTATGACGAAACAGCTTCTTCTGCGCATTGTTTTGAAAGCATCCACTAATATGGCATTTACTTTACTAGCATTCACTTAAACAGCATTCACATAACTAGTGTTTACTTAACTGACATTGACTGAAATGCCATTCACTTAACATTTATGCACTTACTCAGCATTCACACGACCGATGTTGCTTTACCGATGTTTACTTAACTACTGTTCAACTTACAAGGGTTTCGTAAAATTACGTTACCTTAATTAGAGTTTACTTAAACGTTGCTCAACTTAAACGAGTCAAGGTGGCGAACCGGGTTCATTCCCAGTGGATTAAAAACAAATGAATATTTCAATTTTGACAGGCGATAGTGTAAATAATATGCCGTCTTCATCCGAGGAAGCGAGGAATAGTACTCGTAAGTAATGTTTACAAGTTAACAGCATTTCGTGAAAATATAAAGTAATTTATTTTTCAGGGACCTGCAAACTTAAGGGCACCGTCTGGCAGAAGGTATTTAGCGTTCCAGAAAATTATATGCGGGGGAGCGCTAAGTACGCACCTAGCATCTGCGTTGCACGCCTCATCATAGCGTCTACATGTGAGAAACCGAAGTGACTTTCAGTCTTTCCTTAGGCAGCTCGCCCATAATGGAGATTTTCGCCAATTGTGAATCTATTTTTACAATGCATTAATAACCAAGTGTTACGTATGTTCCTACGCTATTATACAGCTACTGATATAAAATTCTCATACCTTAGACTAATTGGAAAATAAATCATTTCAACTGCTTACACTTTAAAAAAAAAATCATTAAAGTACTGACACTGGGTTATGTAAATACACACATTCTCAAACTACATTCGTAAGCAGGCGGCAAGTATAACTTATGGAACAATAATTTTTTAAATTAATTTTTATAGTTTTTATTTTAATTTTACTGATGCTTTGAATATTCTAAATCCCGATCAGGTAACAATGCTAAGAAACGGTATCTCTGCTTGCATTATATACACACATATATATAATTTTATGCATTGGGAACCCTGACCCATTGTTGGTTTTACAGGTAAAATCATAATTTTCAACACTAATAAAATATTTATTTATTGTTTTTACATTTTACACCAAGTTTTGGTTTTGCTACTATTTTATTCTATCTATCTATATATATATATATATATATATATATATATATCTCTCTGTCTTTCATCTTTCCTATCCTAGACCGCTAGGTGTGTATGTGNATCTATCTATATATATATATATATATATATATATATCTCTCTCTGTCTTTCATCTTTCCTATCCTAGACCGCTAGGTGTGTATGTGTGTGAGTATATATATATGTATATGTGTGTGTTTGTATGTGTGTGTGTTTGCGCGCGCGCGTCTGTGTGTATGGGTTAGACGAGATATAGGTGGAGTATGCAATGGAGGAGCACACAAAAAAAAAAAACAACACCGACCAGAGGCAAAGTTGCTACGTCTCACACTTAGGAATCCAGGGTTTACTCCACCAGGAATCGAACCCGGTTCACTGCCGTAACTCCTTTAGTGAGCATCGTTTAAATAAATGCTAGTTAAGTAAACAACATTTAGCTAAACTCTAGTAAGGTGAACACTCGTTAACATCGGTTATATTAATGCTGATTAAGTGTTTAACAGTTAAGTGAATGCCGATTTAGTAAATGCCATTTAAGGGAATGCAGGTTAAATAAACACTGTTTAAGTGATTACTGGTTAAAGTCGAGTAGTTTGTTAATGCCAGTTAAGTAAAAACTACTTATGTGAATGCTGTTTAAGTAAATGCCATTTAAGTGGATGCTGGTTAGTGGTTAAGATAGCGTTGGTTAAATGAAGGTCGTTTAAGCAAACGCCAGTTATGTGAATACCGGTTGACACAATTCTGTCACAATATGTTTGTTGTCATGTTTGTTTACCATTAGTTAGTTTCTGGACGGCCGCTGGCCGACTGGCACCACTCAAACTTGGGTTTCCTACAGAGGAATGTTTCAGGAATTCCGCGGGGGCAGCGAAGACAACAAAACTCGTGGAGAACTGAGCGTTCTTCTCCATCCAGAAAGAATTTCAATTTCTCCGAGTGCTGTTTCGTTTGCATCGCGGGGGCGAGTTGCGTAGTTCCCGTAACCTGGATTCCTTCAACTGAAGTCGGCTGCACACCTGGGTCCCTCCCCCGGGTTGCCAACTTCTGCAGCGTAAATACTTTCTCAGAAGAGCGCGGCTTTGGAAGGAGCAGGGAAATTTCATTAACTGAAAACATAATACTGCCCTTCCATCTTTCTTCCTTTTGCGAAGAAGTTGAGGGCGCTGGTTACCAAAAATATTTAATAAATTGGAAAAACTTTTCAGTTTGTAGACATCATATTTAGTGCTTTTGCTTTCTTATTTTTTTTGAATATCACTTGCAAGAATCGACTTTTCAATTATCTTGTGTCACGTAAAAATTATCACAAAAAAAAAAAGTAAACTGAAAAATGCATAGCATCATATCAAGACATTGATATAATTTTTTTTTTTTACAAATATTTAATAAGCATATTTTACTAAGACTTTGTGGAAATTTCTTTAATTTGAACAAGTTTTGATGTTCGTAAAACTTTTAATTTGTGAACTAAGTTTAAGTATATTTCATGGAATACCGTATGAAAGTAATTTTAACATAAATAATTTCACTTCGCTTTACTTTTGACTTTAAGTTCGGAGAATAAAAAAATAGTTAAACTGGTAATTTTGGATGTAATCGTAATCGCAAGACAATATATAAAACAATATATACAGCTGGGTGATATTTTCATAGAATATTTTCTTCTTTTAGCATTTTTNTCGCAAGACAATATATAAAACAATATATACAGCTGGGTGATATTTTCATAGAATATTTTCTTCTTTTAGCATTTTTTAAAAAAGGCATGAAACTTTGAAGCGCTTGGATATTGTTTCGAATAAAATAGACGGTTATAGATGTATGTCAGTGAATAAACTGGGGCGTGAGCTTTGGCGTTTGCATTCCAGCAAGCGTAATATTATCTAGCCACAATGTATATATATATATATACACACACTGTATGTATAGTCCCGCTGTCAGACAGATGTCAACCATCCAGACCACATTCTCTTAGAAGAACTGACGTGAAAAGCTGTCACCCTTAGTTTATGGCATAACTGCAGAGCGCTGTTATAATCAACTCGCCCCCCTTTTTTTTTTACACAGTATGACGTTTTGGTCGTTTCCCAAATATGCTACGTATCACCGGCGTTGTATACGTGAGTTAACATAAAAGTACCTTAATTTTGGTCTAATTAAACTTTTACTTATATTTTATCAGTTACGTTTTATCTATAGTTAATTATAATTAAAACGAAGATGTAATGTCTACAGTAAGAAATAGCTTTCTTGCAAAATATTACTAAGCTGAGTGCGTACGAATGAGGGTGCATTGACTTTTTGGTGTAATTTTCTAGACGTAGTTAACATGAGGCGGGGGAATATCTTAGAAGANATTAAGCTGAGTGCGTACGAATGAGGGTGCATTGACTTTTTGGTGTAATTTTCTAGACGTAGTTAACATGAGGCGGGGGAATATCCTAGAAGAACTATAGTAGGGCTTCAGAAAAGTTGGCAGCAACCGTGAATGGATTATGTTAAAGTAGTGGTGGAGTAAGCGCACATATGTGGGACGTTCAGCTGAACCAGCGTAGCGTCCCCCAGAGGCTGGATTCTGGCGNGGTGGTGGAGTAAGCGCACATATGTGGGACGTTCAGCTGAACCAGCGTAGCGTCCCGCAGAGGCTGGATTCTGGCGTCTGCACAGCGTCGAGGCCTTCTGCTCGCTTATCAAACAGCGCGAGAGTTCTTACATAACCTTAGGGACGAGAGATGCTCGAGAAAATCCCACCCAACACCTCCTCTTCTTCGGTTTGGTTTTCCGCCTGCTGTTTTTCCAAGCCCAGCAGTGTTGACATCGAGGAAGAAGGTTCGGCAAACACTCGNCGGTTTGGTTTTCCGCCTGCTGTTTTTCCAAGCCCAGCAGTGTTGACATCGAGGAAGAAGGTTCGGCAAACACTCGAAATCCTGGGTTTCTTTCTCCGTAGAATTAAAGACACACGCACACGAGGACTTCGCCATTTCTATTAGACTTCCAACTTACAAACTGCGTGTCGTATGAACTCAGGATGATACTTAAGGACGGGGCTTTGAAATTAAATATGCATACTTTATCATGTACCTACGTCAGCGCATAACTGTATTGTCAAAGAAAACCGGTAATGCGACTTAAAAAAAACAAATACGAGCGCATAAAAATAAGCGAACAGTAGCGGCTTTAAACATAAATGTAAAAAACACAAAGATNAAAACAAATACGAGCGCATAAAAATAAGCGAACAGTAGCGGCTTTAAACATAAATGTAAAAAACACAAAGATAACTACTCAGAAGAAATGAAACTGGTAATTACTCTCCATACTAGACAAGAAAATTCAGAAAATAATCCAACTATTTAAGAACACCTTCATAAGTATACGCATACGCACATGATTGTGGATGACGCAACGAAGGCAACTCACGCGTGTAAAACAAAGGCGGAGACAATCACATATGNTATACGCACATGATTGTGGATGACGCAACGAAGGCAACTCACGCGTGTAAAACAAAGGCGGAGACAATCACATATGTGCACAAACACTAGATTACGCAGTAACAACAACGATGAACCTAGCAAGTTTCCCATCACGAATAAGAAGTGACGTTTCGAGAACTGGTTTTCGTTATCTTCTACAGACAGGTTTCTGCGTTATTAACTTATGAATCGTTCGCATTTATGTTGCCAACGCATGCTCTTGGTTTATTTATTATCTGAGATTTCTGTGGCAACAAAGCTCAGGAATGGCGTATATGTGTAAGGATTTTTTAAATGAAAGGTTTAGTGTTTAAACGCTTCAGCTTCTTCGCTAGTAAGAATTTAAAATAATTACAAAATAATTTTACTTTGAACGATGTAATACAATCATAGCGAAATTTATTAAATAATTTTGATAGTCGATAACTTTTCTTTCACTGTACATGTAGGCAGTTATTATGTTGATAGTTAATAACTTGTCTTTCTCTGTACATGTAGGCAGTTATTATGTTCATAACATAGTTTCCACTGCGATATTAACCACAGGAGTTCCTGATGGTANTCTGTACATGTAGGCAGTTATTATGTTCATAACATAGTTTCCACTGCGATATTAACCACAGGAGTTCCTGATGGTATCAGGAAAATTAAGCACTGCCATAATTTTTCCAACCACTTTTTAAAATAAGTAAACGACACTAAGGTTTGTTGCAAAACTAAGCAAGTTAAAGANTGGTCTTTCACTGTACATGTAGGCAGTTATTATGTTCATGACATAGTTTCCACTGCGATATTAACCACAGGAGTTCCTGATGGTATTAGGAAAATTAAGCACTGCCATAATTTTTCCAACCACTTTTTAAAATAAGTAAACGACAGTAAGGTTTGTTGCAAAACTAAGCAAGTTAAAGGGAACAAATTCTTTTATTTATTACAAAAACATCAGTTACAACACAAATAATTCTGTACACTTTTCAGCTGGCAAACACGTAATTTGAAACCAACTGATAAATAAAACAACAAGACGATATATACATATTTTCCTTTTGGTTTGTAAATACATCTACCAGAAAAAAAAACTTGCAAGTGCAAGGAATAACGTAATACGAAGCTGTTTCTGGTATTCAGTTATTCAGTTGCAGAAGTGAGCGGCCACGCAGATATCACGGAGTGGTAGGTTTCTCTCTGTAAACACTTTTATGAGCATGCGAACGCAATATTTCACCGTCATTTCTACAGTGATTTGTTTGCGGGAACCAGGTTATTTAATTCCGACTCAATAGGCACGGGTAAAATATTGCTCTCAAAGTGAATATAAATTCAGAAAAAAATTTCAATAAATATCTACACGAGAGCACGCTGATACAGCGTTAAAAAATTGGAACAAAATTAATTCGGCACAGACTTATTGAAATTATCCGTGAAACTACTGGACATAAGTGAAAATAAAAGTCTATCTAACATTAATATTCCTGTTAAGTATAGTATGAGCACAAATAAATAAATACAAAATTCTCATGCCACTGAGGTAAAAATGTACCTTGCACACGAAATCGTTCCGAATTAAGCGTAGCACAAATCACCTTACAAATTGAGGGTTGATAATAAATAATTTTTCCACAATATAATTTGCTAGACGTAAGAAGAAAGAAAACAAAAACTATTACCATACTGCCACAGAATAGGTACGTACTCTGTGATACTGTTGCAAAAATAATAAATAAAACCCGTGCACAGAGGCTGACTCACAGTACAAGTAATAATTCCATAGCAAATAATAAAAATTGATTGATTATATGTTATGCATATACGTAAACCTGCTTCTCATTGCCTTGCCTGTACCAGCTTACAAAAATACTACTGTTTACTTGACAGAGAGTGGAAACCATAGACTACAGATGAGGTAGAGCGACATCGCATGCTGCGCACAACCAGTCTCCGTGTCTCAACATCGAACTGCTGTTCTGCCAACACGTCAAGCAAAAACGGCGTGGACTGGATTTGAGATTAGAATACTTTTTAGTAAACAGGTGCTTTGAGATGTGTATATACTCCCTCTAACAATTTTGTCATTTAAAAATTAAGGCTAGAATGAATACGTTCATCATTGTTGACCATGTGACATTAACAGTTGTGTTGGTGCGGAGTAGGTCAAAGTTGGGTACATGTGCAGAAGACGAATAAGCGGTCTGCCTCATATTTAGTCTATGTTTGAAGTAGGTGACGATGTGCGGAACAGGACGCGAGTATGGTGCATCACATTGCTACCACAGTGACTATGTTGGTGAACTAACTGATGGTGTTCCGAGTGTAAGCAGCCACGCACCACAGCGTCTACAGAACTTGCTGACAGCACTGTCCACACTAAGGTAAAGTTGCTCGAAGAAGCGTTTATTTGACTGCACCTGCTCTCGACTAGCACACCGGGAGCGAAAGAAACGTTTTGACTGGCGAGTGTCCCAAGGTGTTGAGTACTTGATAGACAGGAAGTGCGAGTACCCGACGTCGAAGTGCGCTCTCAGTTTGGCAGCTCGCCCTCCACCCAGTCGATCTTGACGAACTCTCCCGTCTTGGCAGACTTCGCGCAAGCTGCGGCGATCTTGCACACTGCCAGCGTCTCGTAGTCCTTCACCTTCAGCTCTGCCTGCTTACCTGGAAGACCACACCATTCACCGTTATCCCTGCGATTGGTCACGACAGTCTACCCGGGTGTTGTTTCAATGATTCATGCAACGGGGGTAAGTGATCCTTCCAACAATTATGGACATGAGTGTTTGCCTAACACTTTTAATTCAGCGTTAAGACGAGGAACTATTTTTCCTTCGTCGTTACAAAACTTTACCGGACTCGTGCAATCAGCACGAACATATGCAAGTAATGCTGGGGACATTTTTCAAACGTACATTTCAAAAGTACTCGATCAACTGTGTACAGCCCATGGTTGGGAGGATTGTCTGACCTTGAACGATGTCCAGGAAGTGCTCCATCTCGAAGCGGTAGGCCTCCTTGTAGCGCGAAGGGAAGTTGAAGTATATGGGGTTGGACACTTCGCCCTCCATGTCGTCCTTCTGGACGCTGACTCCGCCCATTGGCCGCTCGTTGCCCATGGTGATGAGTCCGCGCGAGCCGAACACCTGTGCAGTAACACAAGCCGTTCGTTCGCATATAGTACATTCACGGCTACCTACAACTGTTCTTCAACCCTGCTAAAGTTCTATTTCTACGATATTCCTCCGCCCCATACAATCAAAGCTTAATTAAGTCTAATAAATTACACCAAAGGGACATTGCACCGCATTCGTGCGCACTCACTTTAATAGCATTTTTCATGGGAACTATTTCTTACTAGGCGTTACCAAAACAAATATATTCTCTCTGTTTTTATTCATATTAATTATAAATAATCATTACAAATTACAGAGAAAATAAAAGTAATAGTTTCAGTTAACAAAAAAGAACACACTTTATTTCAAAGGAAGAATAAAACGCTTGCGATACGTGGCATATTAAGGAAACGACCAAACACGACATTCATGGTGCGATCTTTCAAAGTTTTGACGCACAAAATGTGAATATACCGCGAATAGACTACAATACTAAACTTCTGTGATATTTCTACAAGCAGTTAATCTCGCTCAAAAATGTGCAAACCAGTAAAAAAATAAGCAAGATCTTTTAGTGTTAACGAATATACATTAGCAAAAACAAATTTTTGCGATTTCCCGCCGTATTAAATGACGGAAGCAAGAAGGGATTGGCAGAGACCCTGTCGTTTCGTATTGTGATTCAATAAATAGCACAGTAGGCGGCATACAAGTATGTGTTAGTTTGACGTGAGTTATTGGACTTCCGTTCACCCGACATGCCCTGCAGGACTCGTGACCAATAGTAAACATTCAGCACTCTGGCATCTTCATTCCCTGTGGCCGGTTGCAACGTGAGAATGAGTTTTGTCTGTGGCAGCAGCCAATGAGAAATTGATCTCCGCTCGTGTGTGCAGATGAACAAGGGAGTCTAGCTTGGCATCATATTAAAAAACCAAAATGGTCAATTGCTGGTACGCGATGATATAGTTTATTCGCGGTTACTCCCAACTTGTGCGTAGCCCTGCTGAAGTTATACTTTCAGGATATTCCTCCGCCTCATGCGAACAAAGTTAAACTAAGTCTAGAAAATCACATCGAGGAGACAACGCGCCGTATTCGTGGGCATTCAGTTTAATAATATTTTGCTTGAGAACTATTTGTTACTAGGCGTTATCGACACGCCTGTTGCTAGGGACACCTGATTATGGGAAAAGTTTTCCATACTGGTTATATTTCGAAGCTCCAAATGCACAACTGCAACTTTACTTCGATTTGGGACCAAGTGTCTTGGGGGCAGACATTTTAGTATTTGACTGGGACAACCAGAATTATGCTGCTTCAGTGTTGAACGTCTGTGTTTCGCGGGCAGGCACATCAGACGCGTGGCAATTGAAACCAGCCAATCACAAAAATTAATCTGAGCTGAAGTTTTTTTAATTACAGCCTGAAATAAAATGCTTTTGCAAAAACCGAGTGTCCCTACTTGTTGTATCGTGGTGGCAGTCAATGAACGAGTGACCTCTGTTCGAGTGTGTTAGAGAAGAGTGGAGTCTAGGGTCTGTAGGGGGTAGAGAGATTTGGCCGGCTCTAAACACCGAGGTCTTGGGAGCCGATGAGTATGGGCACCTGTTTTTTTTTTTAGCGAAAATATTCCAGGACAAGTTGTGTTCCAAAACACTTAATTTCAGAACCACTTTTATGATTGCATCATTTGAATTGTTAAGCTTCTTATCTACTTTCATGCGAATAACGGATGGTCAATATTGGAGAAACCTAATTCTGATTGACTCATCATGTAACCGTCTGTATTCGCACAACGACAGGCGACCAATAGCCAAGGAAAAACTGAAAGTGTACACTTGGGCTGTTGAAGGCCAGCCTCCACGAGGTGAGAATGGAGCAGTGACGGAATGCAAGGACGGGGGAAAACAGTCTTCGTTCGGCACGATTCCCACGTGCGAAAATCCGGGAGCGACCCCGCCGGGAGTAAGACCCGGTACCGCCGTTGGTGGGAGGCGAGTGGTCCGACCATCACATCACCGCGGCCACCAGTGTCTGTGTGGACGGGCGAGGTCACCTCGAGTCTCTGGTCGTAGCCGAAGCGAGAGTTGCGAGACAGGTTGATGACGCCGATGGTGCCGCTGGCGAAGTGGAAGACGGCGGCGATGGTGTCGAAGTCTCCGACGGCGCCGATCTCCGGCACGTTGGCCTGTCCCACGGCGGCCACGCGCACCGGGTACTCGCCCACCGTCCAGCACATCACGTCGATGTCGTGCACCACCGTGTCCACGAACACGCCACCTGCCACACACCGGACACGTCAACAACACTCACACCCCACGGCTGCCGTCAAGGCACATCAGTAGGGGCAGTGATATTTCGAGAAAAGATTTCGAGACAACACACAGTCCAAAGCACTGTAGGGTCGTCCAGCTTCTTTGACTGGCTAAAAAATATTCTGGCCCATGTTAACAGTTTGCACACGAATCACGAAGGTTCAGTGTCGGAGTTACATAGTCCTGAGTGGCTTGGTCAAAGACGGACACGGCACCAGCAGCCAATGGAGGTATAACAACAGCTGAGGTGTGTATATAGTATTGAAGTCTACTGTGTGCTCCGATTTTTACGTGAAACGTCACTGGCCCTACACATCACTATCGCATAGAATAAATATGAGGTAGACAGCTTATTCGTCTTATACGCAAGTACCCAACATTCACCTAACCCAAACCAACACAACTGTCAAAGTCACATGGCCAACATTGATAAGTGTGTTTGTTTTTATCTTAATTTTTAAAAGACAAGCACTTGTATGTGAGCAAATTACATTTACCAGAACGGCATTTAAAGTTTGTTAGAGCAAGTATACAAACATTTCAAAGCACTTGTTTACTAAACAGTGTTCTAACCTCGAAACCAATCCACGCCGTTTTCACATGACGTATTGGCAGAAAAGCAGTTCAATATTTAGACACGGATGTTGCCTGTGTGCAGCCAGCGAGATCGATCTACGCTATCAACTCGTTTGAAAGCACTCTAGAAATTGGTTCTGCACTCAGCATAATGTGTATTTAATAAGCTTCCTAGTAATATAAGAAGTTCATTTCCCGATAATAGATAGAGCTAGCGATTTTTCGTGAAAAAAATTTGAGTACATGTTAGACTTCAATACTATAAGCACCCAAAAGCAGTTTGTCTATTGCCATTGGTTGCTGTCTGCTTGATAATACGTTTTCATATTTGACAGGGCCACTCAGAACTTGGCAACATAAACACGTCTCCTACGTGATTCGTGTGCAGGCAGTTAACACGTGTCAAAATTTAATCCAAACAATCAAGATAGGTAAACGACCCTACATTGTTTTGAAATATAACATGTCTTGAAATCTTTGCTCAAAAATTTCACTACTCCTAATAATAGACCATTATCAAAAACAAAGTTAAAATATTCTATATGGATGAAGTTTTTTATTCTGTGGAGGAATTTATGGACCAAGACAAGTGATTTTACATACTGTGTTGTGGGGAGTTTTTTATCTATGTTTTTGGGACTATTGTAATTATTATTTTGTTTATTCTTGTGTGCTGTCAAGTGATTGTTATTGGGTGTATATGTTAATTATAAAAATGTATATATCTTATTAATATTATAAATGCGAAAGTCTGTGTGAGTGTGTGTGTTTATGTTTGTTACCACTCAGCTCTATAACGGCTGAACGGATTTTGATGAAATTTGGTATGTAGTTACTTTAGGTCCTGAAAT
Source organism: Clitarchus hookeri (assembly GCA_002778355.1). Lineage (NCBI taxonomy): Eukaryota > Metazoa > Arthropoda > Insecta > Phasmatodea > Phasmatidae > Clitarchus > Clitarchus hookeri. The sequence goes on along the minus strand of NQII01003281.1, from coordinate 202,669 downwards.
AGGACATAGGATACTTTTTATCACAGAAAATTGTACGGTTCCTGTGGAATAACAACGAAACGGTTGGGAACGTGTAATACCAACATACACCAAGCTTTCTGGTGAATGTCCAAAATATTTTTTCCTCCGGTGTCAGAGTTTATCAGGCCGCCCAAAGAACTCTGAAATGGCTCAACAACCGGGACCGAATATTTGACGTGCCCTCCGAAGTCCGGAAGCGCTCAGATGTTATGCCACTAAACGGACACCCGTCAAAATGTGTGCCGCTGGGAACGTTGCTTAACTTTGGTGATCGATTAAGATCCCTCAGCCAAACGCAAAAAGTAGTAACTAGGTAAAGCTACAACTGGATGAAACTCACGTTTTGATTTTCATACATCGACGCTGGAAAGCGCTAATGTGGTAACTACGCGATAATTGCACATATACACTGTTTGGCTATCGGGTAAAAAATATTTCCTTCCTTTTGGGTTGCCGTAATCAGTTAAAAACTTAGGTCAACATAGCATAATTTTATAATTCTGTTTTCCCATAAATGAATTGTCTTTTGCCAATTTATTTATAAGTGTATCACTGTAAAACTCAATTGTACTCGGGCGAAACTGGGCCGGTTCGCTAGTAGTTTTCTCGGAAAACTGTTGATACAGATCAGATAATTAGTTAATATGACCAACGGTTGTATTAAAATGAATAAACATCAATAATCGACAACCCTTGGATATCAAAACTTCGTGTCGTAAAAAAATACTTTTTTAAAACAAAATATTTTAAACAGGAGGTTTCAAGATAGTTAAATTTAAATTAAATTAAGAAGGAAATTTACTTTTGATTTAATGATCTAGAGTTTTTAATTATAAAATGTTATAAACTTAAAAACAGTTACTTTTGTACATGTACTGATTTTAATTTTTAAAATACGGAGCTTTTAATGAAACTATTAAACATCTCCCCTTTGTGTTTATGAACGAAAATGAAACATATTCCATATGATAAAGGAATGGTATGTCGGGTTAGACTTATTCCTTGGGTGGTGTTGTGTCAAATTAAATTTAAAATAAATATGATGTGTGTTTTCTTGTAATGAAATAAACCCTTATAGTATAAAGTAAGTGTGATATTTGTCGGGCGTGCGAGTGAAGATTGCATGACAATCCTAGCACGCAGCTTCCTTTCTCTATGAGCGTGGCGTCTAGCAAAGAGAAAAATGACGCCACGCAAGTCGGCGTCCGTTTTGATTTATGCGGCGTGAGAAAATTGGCTTCAATTAGCAATTTGACTTTCAGAACTGTCAGAATATTTAACTTAAAACACAGGTAAGTCAACCCTGGAGCAACAGAGACGAATTAAAAGAATGTCCTTCACAGTACAAAACTGTAAAACACACTTACCCTTTTCTTAGCATAGCAGAGCACAAGAGACAATCTCATACAATTTGCATAAAAATTAATAATGAGACAAAACATGCAAATTACAGAATAAAGAAATTCTCACTACTTCAACGACTACGTGTTGCATTACACAGTAGGTAAGTGTAAAGAAATGTATGTTTTATTAATTGAAGAATTTTACTAGTAATAGACATTCATAATTAATAAGAAAAGTCATTAGTTCAGTGTGCTGTTTAAAATCAATTAAAAAAACTATGAAAAATAGCTGGTAAAATAAATTACGATCAGTTTGCAATGCATTAGCATAGAATTGACCAACAAAAAGATAACCAATGTGAGCTAATCATGAACTGGATCGTTAGATCTCTCATTAATAAAATCATTAAAATGTTTGTAGCACTAACTCGGGCTTGAACATAAGATTCTCTTTACTGGCTTCTGGTACTGTTCGTGAAAACTTAAAACGCCCTCATAAAATTTCAGATTAAATTTAACATCTTCCAAATTTACTCTCATTATGTTCAAATGTAAGTGAAATATTCAAAAACAAATTAAAATTACTAAAAGTCTGTAGCTCTCAAAACGTAAGACGAAGTTGCACACATTACGTAGCCTCTGTAGGTTTTAATTATTATGTAGTTGGAGATGGCAGTCGAAGTTCTTGGAAAACACCCAAAAACTAATTACAATGCTGTTCGGGCCTCTTCCTTCACGCCCCGCATATTTAAAACAACGTGGTGCCTCTCTAACGCCGTGCCTACTCTTACAATGGGCGGCAATATCACAATTATATGCTACTCTTGCAGACAAAATCTTACACTGCTCCACTCTACATGGCGTCTGAGGAGAGAGTAATTAGTTACCGGGGTTCAGATGATAACGCTAATTACACGGGAAATTCCTAAAAGACGACATTTCCTTCTACGTCAATCCTGTAATTTATACCTTTCTCCGTGTCCAAAACTGCTGGATAAAACCAGGTAGAAATGCAAAGAGAAAAATGATGATACATATAACATTAACACTGTCAAAGATATGTGAGTTGACTTCTCTCGTAAGAAATAAAAATAACAGAACTGTGAAAACGCAGAAAGTATTCAAACGAAAACATTAAGTAAATATTAAATTAGAGGAGCTATTCTGACTATACAAAACTAGCTATAGGCCCTACCTGGGGGTAGGAGCTTGTAACATAAATCAATAATTTCGTTTCCACAAATAAATAAACATACAGCTCAAAGAAAACTGAAACATAAACAAAACCGCAAATGCTGAAATCATTACAGGTACTTCAAAGTTATCGCGCGCGCTATAAATATAATTTTGGAGCCCTCCAACATCTTTAACGGCTTTTACGTATCTTAAAACATACTATCTGGACAAGAGCGAAACTACGATAGTGCCTGTATTGAAACTCGTTACACACTTTCCACCAGTAATGCTATGTGTGGTCACTGCTTGAAGTACACGCAGCACGAGAACACTGCACGCCAGTTCAGAGCCTTGCGCTTAGTGGCGATGGCGCACTTGACGCGCGCGGCAGTGTCGCCCTTATGGCTGCCGCATTTCTCGACCTCAGACGCGGATCACAGCTCCAGGTAGCCAGACCTCTAAAAGCCCAGTTTATGACTCTTTTCCATATCTCTGTAGGAACATTACTGTACAAGTACCAGCGGGTATCTATGTTACACCACACGCAGCTTCGGACAGGGAATTCTCTGAAGTTTGATTAGAACCGGATATAGTTTTTATGATACGAAACAATATTAAAGTCTTAAGGGGCGTCCCAAGTAAATCATTTTTAATGTATCGATATCACTCCCGGTCATAAGGAGGCATTGCAAAGGCGATGTAAAACATCCTAAGCAAATTCCACGCGTTAACTGTAGGGTTTCAACACAGCAATTTGTTCGGGAAAGACACAGTACTGTCGCTTTAGCATAAAACACTGTTTTACAGAAGAATAAATATCGCAAACAGAGAGCGACATACAGCGATTTTTTTTGCTGATTTCGACCGTTTTCAACGACCACGTTTATAATCGCACAGATCGCAGGCTTTCTCGGCAGTTGTCATTACGTACTAAACTTGTTCAGGCACGTCCACGATACGTCGGAGAGTAATTATTTGACGCTGCTCAAGCCCAGAAGTTGAGTACGTTACCACATTTGTGTTTCAATAACCACATTTATAAATTGGCAACAAAATATTAACTTTCATTTCTGTCCTGAAATAAATATTTACAGTAAAATATTCCATAGTTTTTTTTTTTAAATCACAGTTTTACGCTTACGACAACTACGCGAGGCTCCCGTCAGATCAGTTTTCGATGAAAAAACGTGTGCGTATGAGCGTATGCGTACCAGAATAAAAGAAAGTATTTTTACGAAACTGTTTATGGTAATTGCTTACGTGTCGTGTACAAACACTCAGAAAATACTGTTTCTAAAAGATAATTTATACTTTTATTATCCTTTTCTCATGTCAAATTCACATGTAAGTTGCCAAACTCTCAATAAAAAAAATAGCTTTGGGCGGCTGGCTACAAATGTTCCGAAAGAGCGAAACAGGCAAACACTTAATAGATGCCCGTCTATAGCGAATAATTTTTACGCTCGGCACCGAGGGTCCACGAATATTTCCGAGCGGTAGACGAGGTTGCAACCTTTGCGCTTTTTATGCGCTCCTAATACTCTTGAGCGAGCCGCGAGCGAAATAGGCAACGCGTAATAGATGCCCCTTCTATACCACAATAATATTTACACTCGGGGCCGAGGGTTGACGAACATTCCCGAGCGGCAGAGATAATTGTAACCTCTGCACTTTTTATGCGCTCCTAATACTACAGTCTAAAATTCTCGAGCGAGTCGCCCCGAAAGAGCGAAATAGGCAACACGTAATAGATGCCCTTCTGTAACGAAATAATACTTACGCTCGGCGCCGAGGATTCGTAACCTCCGCGCATTTTATGCGCTCCTAATACTACAATCTGAAATTCTCGACCGAGCTGCGTCGAACGAAACGTACGTAGCAGCAGCGAGAGAGAGCCGCCCCCCTCCCCCGGCCATCGCCCGGTGCTGCCGTTCGATCCGATCCGATTGTTTTTTTGGCTTGACTGTTCTATTCCGTATGTGTGTATTTTAGCGACATCTTATTATATTTTTGGAGCACGCTGTGTTCGTATTTACAAAATGGCGATCATTTTAAAATTTAGGCCCATATCATGGGAATTATTCAAACGAAGTCAGTCATGCAAGTAAATTAAATTACAAGTCTGTTAGTGCGCTTATCACTCGAGCGAGAACCACCTATCAGATTTACGTGTTTTTTTTTATTTATGGCTATGCTCTCTGGCTAGATTTTATTTAGTATATATTTTGTTACGTAAAGTAACATAAGGAATAAATAAGCAATGACGATAAGATAATTTTGAATCAAGTCGGAAAAAAGTTTCCCGCCAGCGCGCTGCGCTCTCTTGCAATAAATACGCTGTCTAAACCGTTAAAGATGGAACAAATTATATCACGTAGTATAGAATTGTGTAGAATAAAAAGACCTACAAAAAACTCCNATGCTCTCTGGCTAGATTTTATTTAGTATATATTTTGTTACGTAAAGTGGTAGCATAATCTATCTATAACAGAGAAATAGTAATAAGCGTTTTTACCAACGTCCCTGGACGCGATGATGGTTTACGTCCATAATTACGGCACGCCAGATATTTTCGTAACTTTTACCTGATAGGTAAAATATACGTATTTAGATTAGAAAAAGAAAAAAATCAACAAATGACTTCATGCAAAATATTAAAATGTAAAATAATAAAAGTATGTTTAAATTTAAAATATTTGTCTAATTATTACTTAACTTAAGTACTCTGTGGCAAGTGTCTGTTAAAGTATATGCATTTGGGGACAGGATTTTCTCATAGGATATTTGCTGAATCACTCAGTAAGCCACCATTAAATTAAGTCAGAACTGTAGTTAAGACATGCAAATTTTTGCATTAATTTTTACTTTAAAAATGCTAGAAATTCACTCTCTCCAGTTCAGCTGAAACTAATATTTGATAAATAACTGTTAGTTAATGTTATTTATGTAGCCATGGCAATAATCTTCTTCTGTACCTTAAAAAAAGTGCCTTAATGATAATTAATCCAAAAATGTGTACATTGATACAAGTAATAATACTTGTGAAATAAAATTGGGGATGATATCACGAAGTCTGCTTGCATTTATGTTCACGATGACCTAAAAACCCAAAACTCGGGTTTCCTTGAAATGCTTCAATTGTGGTAGATAACGACGTAACAAACAATTCGTTAGCAAGAAAAATAAAACATTGAGCATTTTTCTCACAGATTACACAAGAAAACAGACGTGAAACAACCACTCGTACCACGAACTCCATCCAGCTGCACGCGCCAGCAAAGTGACGTCATTGGCCAGAAAATAACTGGAAGGCCGTTCGCCACTCAGCGCGTAATAAATAACCTACTCTCCAGCCGGCAGCCGAGCCAATAGGGAACTTTTCGCAGCACGCAATAGCCAATCACGCACAGGACCCGTTCTCGGAACCTCGCGCAGCCAATCAGAGCACCTCCAACGCCATTTCGCCCCTGTATACTTATCTACTCTGTGGCATTGTAGAATTAAACTAAAATGTAGTCCGTTCACGGTTACTTCAGACTTTTCTGAAGCCTTGCTGAAGTTCTACTTTCTGGCTATTCCTCCGCCTGATGCAAACAAAGCTTGTCAAAGTCTATAAAATCACACCGAAGGGACAGCGCGCCGCATTCGTGCGCACTCAGTTCAATAATATTTTGCATGAGAACTATTTGTTACTTGGCATTACCCACACACACATATTTTCTCCTCGTATTAACTCGTATTAACAATAAATTAGACGTCATAATTTATATATTAAATAAGACTAAGAGTCAATTTTACCGGAAGCAAGTTACTTTCATGTCAACTTAAGTACAACACGCTTATAATACAAGATCTATTTAGGAAATTACCAAACACGTAAAGCATGGGGTGATTTTTCAAAGATTTTATTCAAAACATGTGAAGAAACAGAGAACAGACTATACTCACAAAAAAATTGTTGTTGGGTAGCCAAATAATGGTGTGCAAAATAAATCAACTTCAAATGTCTAGATTGAAGCATTTAGGCTCCGTGGCCAAGATAGGTAGACCTTCGTAGTATTCTGCGTTATAACAAGACATATCTTGATATCCCTTCATTTCTACTATTTAAAATCCTCTTATATAACTCCACATATGCACTTATCTCATTTATAATGCTGTCGACACAAGATTTTCACCAATGCAAATATTTCGTTCGGAAAAGGGGCAGCGGTGGCGTAGTGTCCAGGGCGCTCGCCTCCCACCACGGCGATCCGGGTTCGATACCCCGGTGGGTTCACTCCCGGACCCTCGCGTGTGGGAATCGTGCTGGACGATGCCGCTTTCCGGCGGGCTTTCTCGGAGTGCTCCCACTTCCCCCGCCCCTGCATTCCAGTGCCGCTCCATTTTAGGGCTTCACTTCTGTCATGCCCGGGGATGACGGTCACCTACGGGTCCCAGCTGGAAAGACCGTCACTCGGAGGGTGTCGCCTTGCCCTGGGTGCACTTCCCACACGCCATTTATTTATTTATTTTCGTTCGGAAATGTTAAGATGCTGAGCTACAGGTAGCATAACTCACCTGAGGTCTTGATGTACTCGATGGGAGCTAACGTGCAGTTCTTGGCAGTTATCTTGATGATCTGCACATGCCCCACTTCGCCGTTGTGCACTCGCCGTCTCACGTCACTAATGGACGGGTCGAAACGCCTGCGGAGGGGCAAACAAATATTTATTGCAAAAATGCAATATAAAGATAAATAAAATGTTGACGTCTGGATAAATTTTAGTCCCGAAAAATTTCGATACTTGCAATATTGCATGGGAAAATTTTTTTCGCTGACCGTTACTTTACCAATATCCAAATATTACTATGCTAATGATATGAAAAGCAAACTGGTATTATATTAGGATTATTAATATTTCGTTTTTTTATTTGATGCTTTTCTTTAATACCATATAACATAGTTTCAGGTGATAGGCCTACGCACGCAACGTTAATTTTATTGCAACACAATTACGATGTATATATTAAATAGATAAAATAGTAATGAAATAATAACATATATGATGTCGGCTATTGAACATCTGGATACTGAGGTTATGCATTTGTATAATTAAGTTCACACATAATTAATTAAGAAAAAAGTGTTGGATTGCGATTTAAAGTTTACTAAACCGATTTTTAATTACGTCTTACACGTTTAGACTATTCGTATTTTGCACCAAAATGATGTTCATAATTTTACTGGAAAACGCAGGAAAATAGCGCCCCAACTAATTTGTAAGTCATGCTATGGTTTCACTCATATTTACGTTCTATGTGATCGATTGATGGCTGTGAATTAAATGCGCACCTGTTTCATGTAAGCCTATTACCCTGATGCTGCCAGACTTCGAGCACTTTATTTGCTCTTTTGGTAATATTTACGTAGACAATCCCTAAAAAAAAAAACTTTTAGTTTAAAGAAATGTCACATGAATGTAGTTTGTCCTTGAACTCTGACATGTTTACTAACAACACGTAATCGAAATATGCTTCTAAGTTTAGAAATTCAATACAGAGTGGATCGTAAAACCGAAAATTTCCATTACATAATTAAAATCGACAACTAATTTTGTAGTGGTTTTTGTAGCTTTTTTTATTTAAACACTGGGAAGGAAATTTAGTGTTCCATCTTGAATACCCTTTGCAATAATTCGAATGCATTACTTATGTTTCAGTTCCGGATTCAAAGTCGCATTCAAAGTTAGTAAAAATATGTGATTAACTTTTTTCCTAACATATATGATGCCGCTGGTATAATGTTTGAGTTAAGAGACTGTTTGGTAAGATGTGTTTGGACGAAAAATTGGGGGATGCTATTCTCGCTACGATTTGTTTATTTGTAATTTTCTGCATAAATATTTAACCTGAGTATAAGCTGACATATATATCTTGTGCACTTGTTACAGTTATTTAGTTACAATAACCTAAATCCTCCATGTCCCAACTCCATCCACACCCAACCTTCCTCCATGACTTATCGCCTTACATACCATCATCAATGCATTTATACCACTCTCCAATCCCTACCTCCCTATTTTGTCCCAACTCCCATACTGCCCTAACTCCCATACTGCCCTAAATCCCATACTGCCCTAACTCCCCTACTGCCCTAACTCCCTCACTGCCCTAACTCCTTCACAGCTCCAACTCCATCCAGGCCTCATCGCTCTACCTCCCTCCGTCCACCAGTTGCATTTACACAAGGGCTGGATAACTTAACAAAATGCGCTGTAGTAACACCTTTTTTTTCGTTACGTTATCCACCTCATATCAGTTATCAAAACTGAGTCAATAACGTTATTTATCGAAGTAGCACATTGGCAAATACTCTTTAATACGCGGTACAGTTTATAACGTTACTGCGAAAACGGAAATCTGTCTGTTATTTCAATACCGTTACTTATTATATAACGTTATTAGGCAGAACCGATGAAAAGTTATTTTCAACATCTCGTTTCTCTGTATGCCGTTAACGCAAAAACAAACAGTGTTTTGTTATTTTTAGTGTGTTACTTATTCAGTAACTTTTTACGCCTTACCCGATATAAACGTATTTTGAATGTCCCGTTACAATATTTACCGTTTCCACAAAACAGAAATTGTTATGTTATTTCAGTGATAATATTTATCTAATTACTTCATTCGCCGGAACCTATATGAATATACTTGGAATAATTTTATTACTGTCTGTACTGTTTCCGCGAAAATGGAAATATGTCATAATTTCAGTGATGTTGCCGATCATAAAACATTATTCATCGAGCCCTCCATAATGGGCTATTCTGAAGCAACGGAGTGTGTTGGAGTTGGCTGATAACGTTATTCAATAAAATCAGAAGATATGAAATACGCCTATATATACATATTTTTTGGTGAAGTAAAAAATTAACATGTTTATTAAAAATACGATGCAAAATGTTTTCATTGGTCAATGCGGGAATATTTTGTTTAGCCTTGAAGAAGTATTATATTGCACTTGACGAACGCAATTATTTTATTTACTGTCAAAAAATTATTTTTTCGGGTTAGTAAAATGTGATTTAATATGATATATTTATTGTAAATAATGGTAGATTACACCAAGTAAGATCCAAGAAGGAAATATTTTTTAAACTTGTCATGCTGTATTCCAGGNTGTAAATAATGGTAGATTACACCAAGTAAGATCCAAGAAGGAAATATTTTTTAAACTTGTCATGCTGTATTCCAGGGATGTCAATGTCGTGCTGTATTTACGATTATTACAGATTACTTACAGGAAATTACGCAGCTCCCTAAATGTTACTGTAATTTAACGTTACTTTGTAACCACGAGCTAAAGCGTTTTGTGAATAACATTCGTAACAACACAAATATACTCATAACTTTTATTTTTTTATGACTATGATGCACCTTAAAGTTATCATGTTACCACAAAATAAAGCAATATGTAAATAACATTATTCACAGAAACGCAAATATAGTTATAACTTTTAGTGAGTTATGCACCGTGACCTCATGTGCACCGTAGCGTTATTTTCTTACCACTAGTTATAGTGTTATGAGAATAACGTTATTCATGGCAACAAAAATATATTAATAACCTTTACTTGGTTACGTTCCATGACGTTGTAGTGCACGTGACGTTATAGAGTCATCACATACTGTAACATTTTCGTACTGTATCTACCGAAGTAATGTAACAAGCCAGTTTGTCACTCCGTAGAATAACGTTACTAAAAGTTGCTGTTAAGTTATCCACCCTTGCTCTGACGAAGTCCTTCGCCCGTGTAATCGCGGGGACCACGCTGCCTCCTCTCACACACATGCTGTACGTGGATGCTCACTTGTTGAAGGCAGTGAAGAGCGTGCGGTTGACCCTCCTCGCCTCCTCGTAGCACCGTCGTGCAGCCTGCACGCTCTGCGCCACTGGCTTCTCGCACATGACGTGCTTGCCCGTCGCCAGCGCCCGTAGAACCAGAGCCTCGTGTGTTGACGTGGGGGAGGCGACCACCACTGCGTCCACCCTGTGGCACGTCACCACTCCTTCCTTAACACTCACTCTACCTCGCCACAGACTGGTCGCGGTTAGCCGAGCAGTTCACAAATCAACCTATGTATGTACACTGAAGAGCCAAAAAAACTGGTATAGGCGTGCGTATGCAAATAACAGAGGTATGGAACCAATCAGAGTAACGCGATGCGGTCGGCAGCTAGATCGGTTACTGCTGCTACAATGGCAGGTTATCAAGATTTAAGTGAGCTTGAACGCGGTGTTATAGTCGGCGCACGAGAGATGGGACATAGCATCTCCGAGGTAGCGATAACATTTGGACGCTCGCGTGCGACCATTTCACGAGTGTACCGTGAATATCGGGAATCCGGTAAAACATCACATCTTCGACATCGCTGCGGCCGGAAAAAGATCGTGAAAGAACGGGACAAACGACGACTGACGAGAATCATTAAACGTGACAGACGTGCAACCCTTTCTCAAATTGGCGCAGATTAGATTTGTGGACTGCCCTGCAGGATTCATGGTGTGAATTGCCTCCTGCATACCTTCAGACATTAGTCGAGTCCATGCCACGTCGTCTTGCGACACTTCTGCGTGTTCGCGGGGGCCTACACGATATTAGGCAGGTGTGCCAATTTTTTTTTGCTCTTCAGTGTATGTAGTTGCTGCACCTGCCGCTACTTACTCAGGGTCGTCGAATATCTGGTCCGACTCGTCCGTGGGGACGCACCGAGCCTGCTCCAGGCTCCAGTACTTCTTGCAGGCGGACATCCTCTCCTGGACGTCGTCGCATATGTAGAGCAGCTTCACCCGCGGGTTGTACGCCAGGTTCGGCAGGTGGAAGGTACCTGCAACAGCCAGCATTACTCAGTGCAGACCCGTCTACAACCCCTAAGGGCCGGCAGATATCCATTTTATTGTAGCCCCTTTCCTGTAGTCTGTTCACGATAAAGTGAGCACTTTTGAGGCCATAGCTACTTTTTCCTTCCAGTTAATTTTTTATCCTTTAAACACATTTTAAAATAAATATTGCCTTGTAACTAATAAACAGTATGTTTTTTCCACCGCATTCGGAAGTTAACGCCTAAGGCTACAATTAAATATATTTATTGAGTATTATTCAATGTGAGAGGGCTTTCAAAAGTGCTCACTTTACCGTGAATACCCTATACTTTAACGCGCAACTTTTCCAACCCTTTACACTACTTTTAAAAAAGAAACGTCAAAAACCGCGCTGTTTAAGGTATTTCTGTATGTTGCTATGCGAATAGCAACAACTAGTATAGGCTACTCAGGTTAATTAAACACTTTTGAAATCAATCTTTAAAAAATGTCACTACCCCTACGTGCATATATTTTAACGGGAGCGATGTAAGTCTTGAGTTGGTAATGGCGGAGAGAAAGTGGTTTCTTGTCTTAACGTTGTATTAAAGGTGTTTAGTAAATATTTGGAAATACTGAAATGATTTATTTCTGTTTATTTTCAGTGCATATAAGTATAATAATTGGCACCTTTCCAAATCATTTACTTTTCTAATAATTTCACAGATTCAATTGACCTACATATGACTAAAGTGAAGAGACCAATGGCAGTTTTAGTTTTGCATACGGTTTAAGAATACGCATTGTTCGTACGAGTAGATCTTAGGCAAGGCTCACTTTACTATGAACGGTCTTTAGATACGTTTTAAATTTAGCCTGTTTAAGAGCTTTTTTAAATGAGTATCATGAGAACGCACGATATCGATGACAGAAACGGTTCACGAAAAACTGAGCACTTTTGAAAACCCCGTTAAGATCTACTCGTATGCACATTTTGTGTTCTTCACTATATGTAAAATTATTATTGTCCTGGGCCCATTCACTTTATTCATATATAGGTCCATTGAATCTGTGAAATTGTTATAAAAGTAAATGTTTTAGAAATTTGCAAATTCTCACACTTATATTCACGATAATATTTCAAAAATACATTGAGCATTGAACATACTAACATTTGAAACAAAATACAAAGCAGAAGATTTTACATAATTAAATTTACGTAATGAAAATTGCAACTATCCCATTTGATTACATAGCAAACGGAAAAAATTTGGTACAAATGCAACACCAGCGCAATCTTGCGGTGAAAATGTTTAGTTGGCAAACTAAAATCCCTGAGCTTCCCAACTCGAGTAGAATACACAAGCAAGTAGCGTGCAAGTCGGCGAGTAACAAACAGTCAATGCCCAGTTCCCAGCATGATTCAAGTTTGAGTAACAAATACCCTGCCTGGCCTGTGCGTTCGGAGTCCACTATATTCATCAGTTCGTCTCGTCTAAAACCTTTATCTGTGGAACTGTGTGATGAAGAAACCTTAACTTTATGTTAGATTTGCCTAGGCATCCTAATAACAATTTCCTTAATTTTTATTACAAAAATATTCCAAGTAAAAGTATTTTTTTCATTTGTTTCACTGTCCACGTCCTGCGGCCCGGCCCGGCCTGCGCCATGATTTTTTTTATTTTCTCGCCAAGCAACTAAAATCACGGTCGTGTTAGTTTACTGCGTTAACACAGACGTCACGCAAGCAGATTAGTTACATCAGTTTTAATAACAAAAACGTCTACAAAAAGCTCGTGGCGTGACGTAACCGGCATAACTTGATGTGGGTTGGCATCAAGACGGTCGGTCATTATTCTCTCTCATCTTCGTATGTTACGTTTTTAAAGCCGGCCAAATATTTCGTAAAATGAGGAACGAAAAGTTGGTT
>NQII01003281.1:124701-189348 GCA_002778355.1 Clitarchus hookeri | reverse complement strand
GGGGGGGGGGAGATTGTATATTGACTCCGTCTGTAGTGCGAATGAAGTTTCTTGCCATCAATACAGTTTGTTTCTTTCACATCTCTAACCGTAATCAAAGGTTTCTTAAATATTCAATCATTTCTCTTCCACACGGAAAAATATTTATGTATTTAAAAACCGCACGAACTTCACAGATTCTTCTAAGTAGTCAAACAAAACTCAACTGAGTCTAGAAAATTACACCAAAGTGACAGCGCACAGAACTTGTGTGCATACAGCTAATAATATTTTGATTGAGAACTATTTCTTACTAGAGATTACCAACATAATTATGTTCTCCCTGTTTTTATTAACATCAATAAAAAATGAAATATTAGAGTTAATAAATAAAACATAAGTGAAAGTTTAATTTAATAAAAACAAGGACTTTTTTTTAAATGCAATCAGAAGTATAAAACGCTCGTGTTTTGAACGCCATATTTTGAAAACAACATAACACTTTATACGTGGGGTGTTTTTTCAAAGTGTTGATAAAAAAGTGTGTAGAAATCGTTAATAGACTATAATTAAGGAGGCAAAAACAGACTCACCCGCACGACCAAGGCCAAAAAGGGCTAGATTCACAGGCTTGCCAGATCCCTTATGGTCATCTCTGAGGTTCAAGTCATCCATGAACCTGTAACAAACCACGCACGGTCCTCCTAAGTGTGGGCACGTGCTGCGTTACCTTACCGCTGTGCCTGCCGCATGTTTACAGAAATGTTCACACGCTTTGACGTGCCAGCTGCACAGCATTGAAACATGAGTCGTCATGTGAGCAAAGTCACCAGTGCAAGAACAAAGTCGACATTTAATAAGACAGAGGATGGAAGAAAATCAAATAAAGCTTGCTAAGAAAACCATAAAAAATTAAATACAAATTTAATTAAGGAAACACGTTAAAATAATTCACCTAGAATTAAAGAAACTGCGTGCATTTTATAATGAACAAATTTTTCAGTGACATAAGTTTGCTTTCACTAGAAGTAACACTATATACATATATAAATATATATTCATTAAAAAGTAATAATAATACGAGCCTGAAAAAATTATATTCATAATACAAACAAATCCAAGCCTTTTTAAAGCAGATAGAAGGAAATTATTAGGTTATATGTACTTCACACATGTAAGCAAGTGTTGTACCATATACGTAAACAATATTAGTTTCTATAAGCTATTCGCGGTAGAGAGAGCACTTTTGAAAGCCCTCTTATTTGGAATAATAGTCAATGAATATATTTTATTGTAACCTTAGACGTTAACTTCCGAGTGTGGTGGAATATACACGCTGTGTTTATTACTTACATGACAATATTTATTTATCGTTAAAGGAAAAAAAAAAAATTGCTGAAAGGGAAAAGTAACTAGAGCCTCAGAAGTTCTAACTTTACTGTGAACAGTCTATACCAAGTAGACGCGTTTTGTAATCAAAATAAAATAGTTTTCATCACTGCAATAAAACTCTATTATCGCCACATAAAATCCAGCAGGGGCTTTATTGACAACATATTTCGTACCTACTGTAAACATTTTTCTGATGCTTTGAAGACTTCAGTGGCACGTGTACAATATTAAAAAACTTTTTTTTCAAGTCACAGGAGTGCTGTAAATATTTTTTTAACACTTTATTTGCTAGTATTTAGAATTTAAATTCTGGCTACACAAATTTGAATTTTGCTATCAAACACAACGTGAAATAATATGCAAATACGTAAGGAGTTTCCAATATATTTTTTAATGCTTTCAAACTGTAGGAAAAGATACATTTTATGTACTAATTTTAATTATGTCTGCCATGATAAAATTTAAATTCTCCCAATTTTCTTATTTCCTTTATAAATTAATACCGACATGCTAAAATGTGAGAAAATACATTTGGACAACTGAACTGTGTTAGTACCAACTGGAGCGGCTCGATTGTACAAGGTGTCGATGTTGAAATGTGTGATTCGCCGTTTGTGACTTGTAAGTCTAAACACCTAACTTATTCTCGATTTCAAGCAAAGGTTTTCCTAGAATGTTCTGTCTGGGAAGTACAAAATGCAGTTCTTAAAATATTGTTAATACTTTAAAAGTATATAATTATCTGTCTGTCAAAATATTTACTAAGTAGAACAATGTCATATTTTATTAATTTTTCTATGCTACCAGAGCTTTCGTTTTGTAGGTTTCAGTGTATATAAATCACTATCATTGCATTAACTTTACGTTCATAAAACTATTTCCTTTTGCTTCGAATGCACATCAGCTTGCAGTCATTTTAAAACTGTTATTAGATACGTGGAGTGCCACCGAACAGCGTCAAGGACTTGGCCCGAGAAACTGGACATTGAGGAATGGGGAAGGAAGAGACCAAGGTCAAGTAACATCCCGGCGTTCGCCCGGGCCGGGTGTCGGAAAACAGCGAAAAACAGGAAACAGGACTGCCGGACCGGGATTGTAACCCGGGCCCTCCAGAATGCCAAGCCAAAGTTTACAACTGCGCTACCTCGCTCGTTTGTGTTTCCTTACAAGGAAGAAGGAGGGACCAACAAGAAGCACGTATCGACTGCATCACTTCTTCAAGCACAATTATTATTTCGGTTTTATGAAAAGTTCGACCATAGTAAGGCAAGTTATCAAATAATTACGAGTATAGTTTATTCGCGGTTCCGTCACGCNGTCAAAGTTTACAACTGCGCTACCTCGCTCGTTTGTGTTTCCTTACAAGGAAGAAGGAGGGACCAACAAGAAGCACGTATCGACTGCATCACTTCTTCAAGCACAATTATTATTTCGGATTTATGAAAAGTTCGACCATAGTAAGGCAAGTTATCAAATAATTACGAGTATAGTTTATTCGCGGTTCCGTCACGCTTTTTTAAAATCAAACTTTTGCAAATCATCCCATATACGACGTTTTTGGTTGTTTTCTAAATATTTCCTGTATCACAAAAGTCTTCTGTTAACTAAAAATTATCTCATTTTTAGATGAATTGGAGTTTTACCCTATTTTATCTGTAAATTATAATATTTAATTTTGAATTTATATGAACAAAACGGGGAAAGAACGGGTGTATTAGAAATAAATTTTTATCATAGAAAATATTACTGAACGGAGTGCGGGCGAATGGCGTGCGTTTTCCATTTGGTGTAATTTTCTAGACCAGGTTCAGCTTTGTTTGCACGATGCGGAGGAATGGCCTGTAAGTGGAACTTAAAGCAGGGCTTCAGGAATGTTGGAGGCAACCGTGAACGTACTATGCCTTCCCCTTGATACAAACTCACGCACCACTCGAAGGTTCCGTTCCACAAGTCGAATACAACCGACGTAGCGCGACGGACAAGCAACACGACATGCAAGGTTGTGCGAATATTCGGTGCACCGAAACCAAAACCACAAATAACAACTTTATTTTTGTTAAAAAAATAAATAAATAACTTGGTTCTTGAAATTTGTAACGTAACAAAATTACTCGATTTTCGATGAATATTCAAGTGTTTAGTAAATGTTCGTTTAGTGTACCAGCAAAGAAATATTTTGTCTGTAAATCATATTGTTTGTTTTCATTATTTTATAATTAAAATAACTACAAATAAAACAGCAATGTAGGCAAGGATCACTGTAGTAAATAATGCATATCCTTTGGTTTGGTGTCACAACAATTTGGGTACAAATAATAATTTACTAAAATGTTATGAAATTCGATAAACTTCCATAAAGACCGAGCTCTTTTCAGTTTCGCGAGAAAAAAAGAGACATTCGAATACCCTACCAACACGTATTGCCATCCCTGTCATCGCACCGACAGCAACATGCCAATTGAGCTTTCAAGTTTGTTTTTTTGAAGCGGCTTGTTGACAAATCCGGACCAGCTCATATCCCCTCAGTCAACACACAACATGCGGGGCGACCGTGTGTATATATTTGCCTACCTTGCCCCATAACCCACAGCTGCGGCACAGAACAGCCCAGCGTCCAGAAACCAAGTAGCCACATGTGTCCCCCAACTACAGTCCCTTCTTAGTTACTTCCCACTTTTCTGAAGCCCTGCTAAATTTATACCCCACGAATATTTTTCCCCCTTATGCAAACAAAGGTTAACCGAGTCTAGAAAATTACACCAAAAAGAACAACGGACCTCATTCGTGAGCACTCAGTGTAATACTTTTCTGCATAATAACTTTTTCTTACTAGGAATTGCCAACATATCTACGTATTTTCTCTCTGTTCCTATTAACATTAATTCTAATGTAATATTAAAACTTATATATAAAATATAAGTAAAAGTTTTATTTAACCAACAATAAGGTACTTTTATGATGGCACGAGTATGAAATGCTTGTGATACATGGCAGAATTAGCAAACGCTAAGCGCGTCATACATGGGATGATTTTTCAGAGGTTTGATACAAAACGTGTGAAGGAGTCACTAATAGACTATACAACCAGCGCGGTATAGACGTGTCGTTGCAAGTCGAATACTTTTGACGAGAATACGTCTTTGAAATGAGACCGACGACACTTGGAGTTACCAGGACGGAAATGGCGATGTGACGTTTGCGGGATGATCCATTCCGACACTGTAACATCCTGACTAGCGACGCGATTAAAATAAACGTAGTATCATTATATCGGGGTATGCTAATATGCGAGCATGGCTTTCAGATGGTGCCACGCGTGCCCGAGGTGAGGGTGGGGGTCCGCGGTGACTGGTGTCAGTTTCGGACGTGGTTAGAACATTCCGGGCGGTATATCTCTCGACCCAGACGTGATAGCGCGCTGGTTTTGGCGCCAAACGAGGGCGCTCTTGTAGATCTGTCGATTTAAGCCACAAAGGCCTAGTATCAACTTCGTTACTTTCATTTCACTTACCATCCAACAGGAAATATTACCGGCTAACTCAGACGTATTCGCGTCTCCGTGTGTTCGAACCCCTACTTGGGATTTTCGCTCTACCGTTCTGAATTTTTCAACAGCGCCACTGACTAGTGGGCCTTCCTACCTGCTGTGTTGTGGCATGTTTCAAATACGGTTTGTTTTTAACGAAACCATTACTCGTATCCCCGTTATATTNTGTGTTGTGGCATGTTTCAAATACGGTTTGTTTTTAACGAAACCATTACTCGTATCCCCGTTATATTTACCTACTAAATGAAAACATTCCCCTAGACGAGGACGTAACTAAACTTTTAAGATATCAGACGTGTTATTAATATTATTTTGGAACCCTTCAACATCGTTGAAAACGGCTTTTTCAGACCGCTGTACCTTAAAACATACCCCCCCTGAGAAAAAGCACCTAGCCGCTATGGGAGCCTGTATTGAAATTGGCTGCACGATTTCCACCAAACAAAATGATAGGATCACCGTTTAAAAACGTAACAAGACGAGAACACTGCATGCCAGTTCAGAGCCCCCTGCGCTTAGAGGTGGCGGAACCCTCGATGCACGTGGCATTTTCGCCCCTTTTCGCTTTCTTCCCTTTGCCTCTCAAAAGCGGGAAATATGTTCAGATAGACGGGCGCCTTAATTCACAAGAGTGATGCGGCTTACCTGTGTATAAGTTGGTCGGTGTGGTGCGGTTTCAAGGCCGGCAGGACGTATGGGGAGGGATCTTTGAACTTGATGGTCGCCATGTCTGCAGCAATAGATGTGTACTCGGCGTGCTCGATGTTGACGCAGTGGGACCCGGAGGACGCTAGGGGACGCCTTTTATCACGGGCGTCTCTCCCCCCACTTACCACACCTCCTCCATTACTCCATAACAACTGTAACCCCCCCTCCTTCCTCCCCATATTCAGTGACTGTGTGACAGTCACTGAAGATGGGGAAGGAATTGGCCTTGGCTAGCGTTGATGGACCATCCTGACATTCTCTATTTTTTTTAAACATTTTCCGGTCAGTCTGACTTAAAAATAAGGAAAAGGGGTGAGGTACAAAGCCACTAGCAGCACAATTTTCACGAGCGCTGTGCAGAATACATTAAAGAAATCACCGAGGGCTGTCACGTGCAATCGTCAGTCATACAGATGTTTTATCCACCCACTCAGCGGTAACTATACATGTGTTTATACGTTACGCTGTTAATTAAGCACTTTCAAACTCAACATTTAATAAACAATTCCCTGCCCGCAATTGCATATAGCTTTATGTAAATACTGACTAGTAACCGCGCATAATTATACGCGGTATAGGGAATCAAGAGCTATTTTCTGTTTGCGTGTAGAACGTATTTGCAATGTGATCATCTTGTTAAATGTTATCTGCTTGCTCCAGGCTGTACCAGGTGTGCTGTTGCCACAGTTTATTGAATCTTCCTCTATACACGGGACATGTGTGCCGCTGGGAACGTTGATTAACTTTGGTGATCGATTAAGACCCCTCAGCCAAGCGAAAAAAGTAGTACCTAGGAAAAGCTACAACTTGATGAAACTCATGTTTTGATTTTCATACATCGACACTGGAAAGTGGAAATGTGGTAACTACGCGATAGTTGCACAGATACACTCCTTGGCTATTGGGTAAAAAATATTTACTCCCTATTGGGTTGCCGTAATCAGTTAAAAACATAGGCCAACACTGTTTAATTTTATAATTCTTTTTTCGCATAAATTAATTGTCTTTTCTCAATTTATTTATTAGTGTATCACTGTAAAACTCAATTGTACCCGGGTTCGCTAGTCAAACAATAAAGCGAAAATGTTAAGTTGTTCTTAAAATAGGGAGTAATATAACAGTTTTACCATGGGACTTGACTTAAAGCTAAGAAGATATACAACTTTGCTGTTTGATAATTAACGCTTTCCTTTTCATTCATAATGTGACTAGAGGGCAAAAAAACTACGCATACGTTGTTAGATCGATTTTCCAAAAGACGTTGCTTGTGCGATAATATCTATTACATTTTGGGTGAGTGGTATTATTAAGTATTTTTTGTATATTGCTCCATGTGTAAGCGGAAATGTCTAAGCTTTTCCCAGTTGTTACTGCAGATAAAATAACAAAGTATTTCGCCTGAAAATGGGCAACCAGCCTCACATCACTATTGTGAGAGTCTGGATTTGAAGTGCAACTACCAATTGTGCGGTGGATAAGTTACGTATCAGTAAATCCATATTTTACGCCAATCTATGCTTTAACTCGGTAGTCGTGTTATAAAACATTTTTAGAAGCGCCCCTTGCGAAATCTGTTTGGAAGTATGTATGCTTTTAACAATTTTTAGCAGTGCAAAAAAACTCAAAAACTTTAGAAAATTAGTACAGTTTAGTTACTGATTAATTTTATGAATGTAAGATAGGAAACACAAAAGAGGGATTTCTGTCATGTTGTCAAATAACTCACACAATATAGCACAAGTAAATATGATTCATAAGACGAACTAAACGGACAGTGTTCGGTAATGCGACGTAAGATATTTGCTATGCTATCGTCACACTTTTCTAATAAAATCTTTGAAAAACCACCTTATTCGTGACATGTTTGGTTTTTCTCGCAAATAAATAATACCACAAGTATTTTATACCGTACTTGCTTTTACTTTAACCAAGCTTACATTTTGGTTGAATGGCATTTCCATTTATAATTTGTCTATAAATCATAATATTTATTTCAAAGACAGTATAAATTTAAGCAGAGATAAAACATGCACGTAAGTTATACCTAGCAAGAAATAGTATTTCTGTAGAGTTTTATTAAACCAAATATGCTAATTTTTTAAATAAACATTTGTGTCATTTAGGTTTTAAGGAATGCGAATTTGTTATATTTATAAACGTTTATTTTGGTTTGTCTATCCGGTGATAAACAAGTNTTTAGGTTTTAAGGAATGCGAATTTGTTATATTTATAAACGTTTATTTTGGTTTGTCTATCCGGTGATAAACAAGTCGGAGTGGCTCCTCCTTGGCATTTTTATCCAGACTTGTTGAAGTTTTGCTTACGTGTAGTGAGAGGAAACTAAGTGGTCAGGCGGAAAGTAGTAATTAAGGTAAGTCCCTAGTAAATTATATTAAACGCCCCAAGGTCACATCCGGCCATAGGGAAGCAATACAACGGCGTTGGAAATTAGTACAACAAGCTTGACCTCTGTTACGTTTTCTCAGAATTCTAAGCGGAGAATATATGGTTTTAATTATGTTCAGAATAGACACAGCATTTTTACTATAGTTTAAAACACTGTTTTACAGAATAATTAATATCTTATAAAGATGGTTACTTACAGCTGTTTTGGCCGACTTTGACACTTTTCAACGACTACGTCTGTGTTTAAAAAACAAAATTTATAAATGGGCAACAATATATCGACTTTCATTTCTGTCGTGAAAAAAAATATTTACATAAAAATATTCCGAAGTTTTTTTTTTAAATGAGAATAGACGTAACTGCTTTCAGTGATACTCATGTGACAACTTGGGACAAGCAAGGTTTCAGAACATGAACAGCGTCAAAAGTCAAGAAAAATTAGTTCCCGTGATAAAATATTTCCCCTCTTCCGATATTTCAGTTGCTTCATTAATGATTTAGAGTTGCAGTTGTTTGTTCAACATTGTATCCTGGTTCAATATAAAATATACTCGATGTGACGTCCACTAACTTCATAGTAAACATTGCACCTGCGAAACATGTCCCGCGCACTCTTGCTCAAATGTACCTGGTGTGCATATGTTGAGTTTCACATGAAGAGAATTTCGTACTATAATTATAATTTTCTTCAGTAACGCTCTCTAGACCAGCAGGAACCGGAAATTAAGATATAAGATTTGGTTTTCTCTTACTAGCAATACGGTATATATATTCCCGAAAATGGGTTACAATTAAAAAATTATCTANCGCTCTCTAGACCAGCAGGAACCGGAAATTAAGATATAAGATTTGGTTTTCTCTTACTAGCAATACGGTATATATATATATATTCCCGAAAATGGGTTACAATTAAAAAATTATCTACTCAAGTGTTCCTCTACAAGCTTTATGATTTTTGAGTGAAATTTCGAAACAACGTGTATGACAATGATTGGCTATAGTATTCCAGTGTATTGGTGTAAAAGTTTTTTTTCTAGTATATTAACAATTTAAACCGCATGCTTCTTAGAGTACAAAATATTATTTGGATAATTAAAAAAAAAAAAAAAATTCCACTGAAGGACTTACCCTTTGAAAACTTTTAATTGTAAACGGTATGGTATAAAATGCAAATATTCCCTATAATTTTTTAGTTTGCAAAATCTTAGGCACGAGTTTTCTAAAGAAGCAATGAGAGTTGGAATGAAATATTATAATTATTTATATATTGGGTTACCCGGGAGCATAACCACTCTATTTACTGGAAATTANTTTAGGTTTTAAGGAATGCGAATTTGTTATATTTATAAACGTTTATTTTGGTTTGTCTATCCGGTGATAAACAAGTTGGAGTGGCTCCTCCTTGGCATTTTTATCCAGACTTGTTGAAGTTTTGCTTACGTGTAGTGAGAGGAAACTAAGCGATCAGGCGGAGAGTAGTAATTAAGGTAAGTCCCTAGTAAATTATATTAAACGCCCCAAGGTCACATCCGGCCATAGGGAAGCAATACAACGACGTTGGAAATTAGTACAACAAGCTTGACCTCTGTTACGTTTTCTCAGAATTCTAAGCGGAGAATATATGGTTTTANGCGTTGGAAATTAGTACAACAAGCTTGACCTCTGTTACGTTTTCTCAGAATTCTAAGCGGAGAATATATGGTTTTAATTATGTTCAGAATAGACACAGCATTTTTACTATAGTTTAAAACACTGTTTTACAGAATAATTAATATCTTATAAAGATGGTTACTTACAGCTGTTTTGGCCGACTTTGACACTTTTCAACGACTACGTCTGTGTTTNTTAATATCTTATAAAGATGGTTACTTACAGCTGTTTTGGCCGACTTTGACACTTTTCAACGACTACGTCTGTGTTTCAAAAACAAAATTTATAAATGGGCAACAATATATCGACTTTCATTTCTGTCGTGAAAAAAAATATTTACATAAAAATATTCCGAAGTTTTTTTTAAAATGAGAATAGACGTAACTGCTTTCAGTGATACTCATGTGACAACTTGGGACAAGCAAGGTTTCAGAACATGAACAGCGTCAAAAGTCAAGAAAAATTAGTTCCCGTGATAAAATATTTTCCCTCTTCCGATATTTCAGTTGCTTCATTAATGATTTAGAGTTGCAGTTGTTTGTTCAACATTGTATCCTGGTTCAATATAAAATATACTCGATGTGACGTCCACTAACTTCATAGTAAACATTGCACCTGCGAAACATGTCCCGCGCACTCTTGCTCAAATGTACCTGGTGTGCATATGTTGAGTTTCACATGAAGAGAATTTCGTACTATAATTATAATTTTCTTCAGTAACGCTCTCTAGACCAGCAGGAACCGGAAATTAAGATATAAGATTTGGTTTTCTCTTACTAGCAATACGGTATATATATATATATTCCCGAAAATGGGTTACAATTAAAAAATTATCTTCTCAAGTGTTCCTCTACAAGCTTTATGATTTTTGAGTGAAATTTCGAAACAACGTGTATGACAATGATTGGCTATAGTATGCCAGTGTATTAGTGTAAAAGTTTTTTTTTCTAGTATATTAACAATTTAAACCGCATGCTTCTTAGAGTACAAAATATTATTTGGATAGTTAAAAAAAAAAAAAAATATCCACTGAAGGACTTACCCTTTGAAAACTTTTAATTGTAAACGGTATGGTATAAAATGCAAATATTCCCTATAATTTTTTAGTTTGCAAAATCTTAGGCACGAATTTTCTAAAGAAGCAATGAAAGTTGGAATGAAATATTATAATTATTTATATATTGGGTTACCCGGGAGCATAACCACTCTATTTACTGGAAATTATNAGTTGGAATGAAATATTATAATTATTTATATATTGGGTTACCCGGGAGCATAACCACTCTATTTACTGGAAATTATTAACAACTTCTACAAAATCCTTTAAAGATAAGTCGCGATTCATTAGTCTTTACAGCAAACTCCTGAAGGATGGAAGAACTCGTGCGCCTGGCATTGTAGACCCGAGTCCAACATGGCAGCCCACAACCACGTCACTCTCGGCAAGTGGCGATCCTTACCTTGCGAGGGACACGAACACGTACTTCCAGAAGAAGTCCTCGGTACAAAGGCTCAGTCACCGCATACACGAGCGTAGGCGCGTTCACAACAGTCCAGTGACTAGCTTTAATTATCTGAGTCAAATAGATTCAAGAGACATGATATGTTTGAAGAATTTTGCTATTAATGAGCTTGTTGCTACATACAATTCTGTTATTTTTATTTCTCCTTCTCCAGCTTTGTATTCACGTCGTAGGCTCAAGTTTGAGCTAGGATATGCGATTAGGATATTTAGAAAGTTGGTTGGTACTAATGGTGATGTTCGTGTATTAGGTCATGAACGGTTGTATGATGTAACAAGTAGTTTTATTTCCCCACTCCAGATCCCTTTAACACATCAAACGACATCAGCATGTCAACACGCAAAAGGCTTAACCAAAACTTATGTTTGGAGCATAGCCCTATATGGACTGTAGGAACGGCAGAGTCAGTCGAGGCCCGGTGTTGAAGATCAGCTGGACCAATCTTCTCACTAATTACGAGGTGTCTAGACGTTGTGGCGAGGAACGCACATCTTGGAAGACCTCACGGAGAAGGAGAGACAGCGTGATAGGTCACATCCTCACACACAATGAACTACCTGAGGAAGAACCACAGAGGAAGAGGAAGACACAAGCCAAATTATCAATAACATAAAATGTAGCAGCCATGTTGAATTGAAAAGGAAGGCCGAGGAGAGGCATGCGTGGGGAATTGCTGCAGACCAATCGTTGGATTGATAACCGTGAGAGAGAGAGAGAGAGAGAGAGAGAGAGGTTCTACACAGAAAGGCATCAGCCTCCAGTCTTACTCGTCGCTAATCTGGGTTGTGGAATCTCCCACACCTCTTTGATATGGATGGAAAATTGTAATTATAGTAAATTCAAGGTCACTTCAAACTGTTTTGGAGCCCTGCTAAAGTTATACTCGCAGAATATTCCTCCGCCTCGTGCAAACAAAACTTTACTGCGTCTAGAAAATCACACCAAACGGACAGCGCGCCGCATTCGTGCGCACTCAGTGTAATGATATTTTGCATGAAAACAATTTTTTACTGGGCATTACCAACACACTTATTTTCTCCTTAATATTATTCATATTAATTATACGTGTTCAACATTATAACTTATATACAAATATGAATAAAAGTTAAATGTAATATAAAATACGGTATTTTTATGTCAACACAAGTATACAAGGCTTGTTATACGTGACATATTTAGTGAACAGCCGAGCACGTCGTACATGAGGTGATTTATCAACAGTTTAGTTAAAAAAAATGTGAAG
The DNA here is from genome assembly GCA_002778355.1 of Clitarchus hookeri. Classification (NCBI taxonomy): domain Eukaryota; kingdom Metazoa; phylum Arthropoda; class Insecta; order Phasmatodea; family Phasmatidae; genus Clitarchus; species Clitarchus hookeri. The sequence continues at coordinate 176,900 of NQII01003281.1, read as the reverse complement.
AAACCATGAATAGACTACATCATGGAGCGCGCAGCAAGTTGTTCGGTGGTTACAAGAAGATAAGTACTGAACGCGAGTACAGCGCAAGCTAAATAATTAACTCGGGGAATTAGTGTGAGACAGAGCAGCTTAAGAATACACAGGCGAAACTAAACCGGAGTGTTACCTGAAAACATCCACAGACAACGATACATATCCAAAGAACAAATACTACTTTTGATTTATATTTTTGGTATTTCTATACTAGACAATGCTGAGAGGCATCTGGAAAAAAATATATTGTGTTATTTTATATATTATGATTTTTCATGGCATAAAAATATCTTAAACATCACGTTTATTTATCCACTTTGTAAACGAATGGTGTTAAGAATGAAAATACCGGAAACTTAATCCTAATGAAGAAAATTGTTTGAGAGGAAAATAGGAGATTATAAAGCACTACCTATTAAAAAAAAATTAATCTGTATGAAAAGAATAACATTGAAGAACACAGTGAAATTACGCAAATTACAGTTCTGCGAAATGTAATTTAATATTCAACCATATCTCAGGGAGGGAAAAAAAACTTTCCTAAGTAAGGAAAAAAAAATTCCCTTGCTTGTACCAGAGAAAAAAATGTACCTACAGAAATTTCCCTCTTTCTTCCCCAATTAATATACATCTTAGATGATGTGCTGTACGAATTCGCACGGTGATCTCGTATTCTCATGGTGTATTACACGGTGATATAAAAAAAATGTAACTGAAGAAAACATACACGGATAAATACCCGCACATTAGTACCCTCGAACTTCCACTTGGTCATCATTGACTAAAATTAATAGTTTTAATATCTTTGTCACTTAAAACTAAAGTTGTGGGTAATATTGGTTATATGTGGTCGCAGAAGTATTTCTCAGTGTTCAGCGATGGTGAGGTGTTTCATTCTGTGATACTTGACTACATTGAGGAGGCGGTGCGCGTGCCGTTTGTTGACTGAGCCACAACATGTTTGCTCTCCCTTGACGAATTCCCTCCTCGAATCTTTGTGTGTGGGTGCTGCGAACCTTTTGTGCTGTGATCGTCGTAATCTCGCTTTTCTTTTCACGAATCNAAGAACAAATACTACTTTTGATTTATATTTTTGGTATTTCTATACTAGACAATGCTGAGAGGCATCTGGAAAAAAACATATTGTGTTATTTTATATATTATGATTTTTCATGGCATAAAAATATCTTAAACATCACGTTTATGTATCCACTTTGTAAACGAATGGTGTTAAGAATGGAAATACCGGAAACTTAATCCTAATGAAGAAAATTGTTTGAGAGGAAAATACGAGATTATAAAGCACTACCTATTAAAAAAAAAATTAATCTGTATGAAAAGAATAAAATTGAAGAACACAGTGAACNAATTAATCTGTATGAAAAGAATAACATTGAAGAACACAGTGAACTTACGCAAATTACAGTTCTGCGAAATGTAATTTAATATTCAACCATATCTCAGGGAGGGAAAAAAAACTTTCCTAAGTAAGGAAAAAAAAATTCCCTTGCTTGTACCAGAGAAAAAAATGTACCTACAGAAATTTCCCTCTTTCTTCCCCAATTAATATACATCTTAGATGATGTGCTGTACGAATTCGCACGGTGATCTCGTATTCTCATGGTGTATTACACGGTGATGTAAAAAAAAATGTAACTGAAGAAAACATACACGGATAAATACCCGCACATTAGTACCCTCAAACTTCCACTTTGTCATCATTGATTAAAATTAATAGTTTTAATATCTTTGTAACTTAAAACTAAAGTTGTGGGTAATATTGGTTATATGTGGTCGCAGAAGTATTTCTCAGTTCTCAGCGATGGTGAGATGTTTCATTCTGTAACACTTGACTACATTGGGGAGGCGGTGCGCGTGCCGTTTGTTGACTGAGCCACAACATGTTTGCTCTCACTTGACGAATTCCCTCGTCGAATCTTTGTGTGTGGGTGCTGCGAACCTTTTGTGCTGTGATCGTCGTAATCTCGCTTTTCTTTTCACGAATCCCACTTGCCCTTGGAAGTGTTTTTTTGCGGCCTACCTGCAAAGCCTTCCTCAAGGTGGAGTCGACCTTGCGCACGGATTACAAACATATCGCAGCACTTGAAGACGATGAAACTTCGACGCCGCCACGTGACTTGTAAAGTCTTACTCGTGATTAGTTCTACCTTTCCTAGAGCGCGCTGTTAGAGTTCTGATTTCGGGCTGTCCACTACTTCCCCATAACTCCATGTCGCACCTTGTATGCAAGACAATCGTAAGGAAGGAGGATACTATCCTTCTCTTGAGAGTAAATCACTTTCGGAACATTCTAGTTACTTTACTGCGCACCGGTAGCCCTACACATGGCCCGCTAAAGTTACATTATTTATGTGGGATAAGTAGAGACCTGAAGAACTCGAGGATTCATTTTGGGACAAGCTAGAATTCAAAACACGTGCGTTCATATAACTTTAGCCATTGGTCCACACGGTGTTTGACACCTACTGGACAACGGTGTCCAATTGTCGCCTTTCACTGTGACAGCAGACAACCAATGTGCAGTTGATATCGGCATATTTTTACATATGACTGTAGACTCTAGCTTACAGGTCATTGAACTCGCGAATTTTTCAGGTCTCTAGGGATAAGGCATTGATTTTCAAAATGGCGGCCATATAATATTGTGATGAGTTTGGCAGGACTATTTAAGAACTTAACAAAATTCAACCAAACTATTTATGCTGAGAGTGTGTGTAAGAAGCGCCGTAGCACCTTTATTTTTAAGCAATTTTGTAATAAAATAAGTTTTTATGCAATATCTCGGTGACCAATAAACTGATTTCCACCAAATTCTCCACAGAAGTTGCGCTACGGTGGGCCATGTATACTTACATGTTTCAAGTGGCTCAGACACTTATTTTCAAAGTGATGGCCATGTCAATATTTCAGATTGATGAATCCTATCTTTAAAAAATTAGATTGATTACATTTCAAGTGTATGCTTCGAATCCTACCCTAGAGATACAGTTTTTGCGCTCTACCTTATTTAAGACAAATGTGAATTTGCAATTCTTTTGGTACTGTTGCGTATGTTTCTTGTTTCATCTACACTGAAGAGCCAAAAAAACTGGTATAGGCGTGCGTATGCAAATAACAGAGGTGTGGAACCAATCAGAGTAACGCGATGCGGTCGGCAGCTAGATTGGTTACTGCTGCTACAATGGCAGGTTATCAAGATTTAAGTGAGTTTGAACGTGGTTGTTATAGTCGGCGCACGAGAGATGGGAAATAGCATCTCCGAGGTAGCGATAAAATTTGGATGTTCGCGTACGACCATTTCACGAGTGTATCGTGAATATCGGGAATCCGGTAAAACATCACATCTTCGACATCGCTGCGGCCGGAAAAAGATCGTTAAAGAACGGGACAAACGACGACTGATGAGGATCATTAAACGTGACAGACGTGCAACCCTTTCTCAAATTGTCGCAGATTGGATTTGTGGACTGCCCTGCAGGATTAATGGTGTGAATTGCCTCCTGCGTACCGTCATACATTAGTCGAATCAATGCCACGTCATCTTGCGGCACTTCTGCGTGCTCGCGGGGGCCCTACACGATATTGGTCAGATGTACCAGTTTTTTTTGCCTCTTCAGTGTATAATGATATTACTAACAACGAGATATCAAGGCTTACCTGTCATCTAAGATTTAAAGACCTTCATTAAAAATAATTTTGCATCCATGTAGAGCAGCGTTTCCTAACCTTTGTCAGCCACGGACCCCGAGGAAATCAAGCACAATTTTCAAGGACCCCCTTAATAAAAAACAGCACGTTCGTCGTGTTAAGTAAGCGTAGAGATTACGAGACTTTTGGTGGCATTTATTTATTATTGTTAAATGGTCCAGAGACGAGACTGCGGACCCCCATACATATACTCGCGGACCCCAGGGTTCCGCGGACTCCAGGTTAAGAAACACTGACGTAGAGGAAAGTAGGCTCATTAGTCATATAAGTAACTTCTTATTATTGTTTCGTTTACATTGAAGTACCTTATTTTCTAGTGACAAAAAACTGCGAAACAAAACATTTTAAAGTATGTGCCCAGGTGTACCGAGTTTAGCAAAATTCGGTCCACCCGTACAAAAATTGAAAGGACACACACACACACACGCACACGCGCACATGCACACACGCACGGGAAAGTGATCTCGTAAGCCTTGCTTTCCTTCAGAAAGTAGTTTAACAAACGTGTAGTCAAAATTTTTTATGGAACAATCAGAAATATGATAGATGGGAGACCTTTCCAAGTCCTAGATTTCAATAATGNATAGTCAAAATTTTTTATGGAACAATCAGAAATATGATAGATGGGAGACCTTTCCAAGTCCTAGATTTCAATAATGTGAAGATGGCGTGGATAGACTAAACAGGATGTTTTTGAACACCATCAACGAAATCCGGAAGGCTGTTCCTAACGAGATTATAAAACAAAAATTAATGAATCACTTTTCCCTCAATTGATTGATAAGGAAGCTATTCGCACCAAAAATCGAGTTTTGAAATGCTTTCAGTTAAAATATCGAAAATTACTTGGAATTAGGTAACGAATCGGCAAATATTGGTTTATATATAGAATATATTACACTTCTGAAAATGCAGTTAGTGATCATCCACTTTCATTACGTAAATGGCGGTTGCCACCATTTTACGTAAATGGCGGTTGCCACCATTTGTAACACTAAGCTGTAAAAGATTTGTTTGGACAAATTACGAATCAGCACGTTCTAAATTAAGAGAAAAAGTCGCCTTGTCGGTGCAGTCGTAACATCTCATTCACATGCCGCTGTTCCGTCAGTCCCGTGTAACACGACGAGAGTGGATCGGATATCGTAGGCCATGACTCCCCAGACCATGATGTCTGCAACGGGGGAAGTGTGCCGCTCGGAGATTGAGGCCTTCGCCAGGGGCCCTGCACACATGGCGCGATGATCATCTGTCCCCATAACGAAACGCCACCCATCACTTAACAACACTCATCTCCATTCTATGCCATTCCACACTGCTCTGGGTTGGCACCACTGCAAACGGAGCTATCGCTGTTGCAGAGTTAACGGCAGCACACGTAACGGACGCTGGGATCGCAGATTCGCCTCCGCAAAGCGTCAGGGAGATTGCTCGCGGGCACGCAGGAGCCCCAACACTTACCAGTACCGTGGACCAGGTCGCCTGGCGCGCGATCCGTCGATCCTCTCGACTGGCGATCGACCTCGTCCATCCTGGACCGGTACTGCGTGCGAGGGTGCCTTCGCGCGTCCACTGCTGCCAACAGTATCGGACAGCACGGTCCAAACGAACCGCATGGTGGGCTATGCGGTGACGTGACCATCCTGCGGTTTTCACCTCGATTATGTGTCCTCTTTCGAAGTCCGTCAATTGCGTGAAGTTACGTCTTTGGCGTCTTTCCGGGCATTCTTCTTCACTCTACACGTCTGCTTNTCGAAGTCCGTCAATTGCGTGAAGTTACGTCTTTGGCGTCTTTCCGGGCATTCTTCTTCACTCTACACGTCTGCTTGGTATCGCGTGGTGTTTCTCGCTTTAATGTGACTTCGACTACACGCCGGCGTATACGACCGCTGGCCAGTTCTTTCGACGCCACTGCTGGGTGTACGGTCAAATGCAAACGCGTCAACATGGCATCACGTGCATACCAGCCCGTTCTGTTTACATCGTTTNTGCTGGGTGTACGGTCAAATGCAAACGCGTCAACATGGCATCACGTGCATACCAGCCCGTTCTGTTTACATCGTTTGGTGGTGCGCAATTTTCATTGTCCAGCAGTGTAAAAGCATCTGGAACACATGGTAATCCGAAATATATCCCATGATGTGTAGAAATCTGAAACAGATTCTGGGAGTCGGCTGGAAGAAAGGCCTTAGCGATAAAATAACATTCTGAGATAAAGTTAGGCATGTGTTTTAAAGATTTGTATAGTTTGCAACAAAAAATTTCATTTACATAGCGTTCTCTTAGAAGATGATAATACATATAAACAGTAATTAAAGGAATAGCTACTATAAACAGACACGAAGATAACGACGTAATAGCTATTCGATAACAGTACCACAGTGTGTACAGAAAAAAATGCAAAGTTTGATGCAGAATCGAGCCATAGATACCTGATCTCGCGTGTGACGACTAGGGTTGAGGCTGAAAATTCCACAGAGGTCCTTACAGTCAGAGGATCCTTAGATCTGAATTTAAAAAAAGGACATATTTAACATAAAAGTTTAAGATCCCGGAGGAATGAAGATAAAGAGAGTTGCAAACAAGGAAAGAATAGTGATGGGTAAGAAAGATTAAAACATGTTCAAATTTTTAAACCTCTCATTTAACTCTTTATTTCCAGAAGCTCCATATAAACTTAAAAAAACAATATAAGGGATTTAATTCGGGAATTTTCTGAAGGTATTCGTTACCCTCAGCCTTAGACCTCTTGGCAGCTACTTCCCCTGTATTTCCCTTAAGAAAAATACTCAAGTCCAGACCCACTATCATTTCCAACAAAGGCCTCGATTCCTCCAGTCCGCCCCTGTAAACTAACGGAAGAAAGGCCTTAGCTTACTAAATGAATTTCTTGCAATAAACTCCTCAATTGTACATAAACTGTCGTTCATAATTTTTTCTCTTTACTTCAATTCTCGTATCTTCACACCAGGCCAGGCACAACTGACCTTGGCAGACGTGAGGGAGCGATAACACATATGTGTAAACAGCAACCTTGGGGCCCCACCCCGCGATACGCACATAGTCAGCATGAATAACAATGCTTCTGGCACGGCACCGCGGGGAAGTGACGACCCTGACCTTGAAAACACGGCGCCGCAGAGTTCACTTGCCACGCGCCACCAAACCAGATAACAATTGTTACACCGGGCTTTTAATCTCCTTCGTTCGTCAACGACAATGCGCACACAACAAATATTTGTGCTGCGGAGGGGAAAGACTCGAGTATGAACCGCAGGTTACAGTGCAAACAATCTATCTCATCGACCAGTTTATTTACTCAGGCATTCTTCAGCTCCGGTTACTTAAAGTGAAGGTCGTAGCGCTTCAATTGAAAAATTCCATAACCAAAACCATACACGGAGGCGTTGCTGCAGCATAAATAAAACTCGTTGCTGGAATTCACTGCAAGCGAGGGTCAATTCGTAACAAATTTGGGTGACTTTCCCCTATTACAGTACGATGTTTCATTCAGATATTCACTGGTGCCAACTGAACATTAAGAATAGCCTATTTTAAATGTAAGAAAATTTAAATAAGAGTGAAAAATCCTGTGTCACAAAGTCGCCCGCCATGACCCAAGTCACCTCCGCTTAAGATACGAAATGGGCACTTGGCACCAAGATCAGCGCGCTAGCACATCGGGGTCGCGAGATATCCTGCCCGGGAATTTTCGCCCGCGCCCAAGATTACTGCCAGTCGTCGCGGACCCCCACCCGTGCCACGCGCAAGCGCGTCGCCTGCTCATGTCCGTGCTCGAGTCGTAGTCGTATACCCGATCTGAAGAGACCATATTTATTTAGATCGTATCATTGGTGACGAAGTTATAACGTCGGAAGGGGCCACGGTGGTGGTGTGGTTAGACTGCTCGCCTCCCACCTGGGCGAACCGGGTTCTATCCCAGGCGGGGGTCGCCCCCGTATTTTCATATGTGAGAATCGTGCCGGACGATGCCGCTGGTCGGCGCGGGTTTTCTCGGGGTTCTCCCGTTTCCCCCCGCCCCCTCAATTGTGACGCTGCTCCACACTCACCTCGCTTCGCCCTCGGAGGCTCTCAAGACCTCGCTGTTAAGAGACGCCCGCATCTCTCCATCCACTCACTACCCTGACGGCGTTGGCGTGGATCACTCCACGAATGCTACATCGCCGTCTCCGTTCTGGTACTCCCTATGTCTGTCTGATTTTATTCAAAACGTACTCACATCGAAAAGTTTCAGAAGAAACTAATACGTCTACACAAATATAAACATGAACACAAGACAAATATTTTTTTGGAATTTTCTGAAAGGAAATGTACATGTAAGGGAAGCAAAATTCATATTCACAACATTAGAAGTGGATTGTGATTGGTTACCCATAGGTTCTTGCACAATAAATTTAATATTACATCAAATTGCTATGCAACTATGGCTTGGCTATGCGAATGGCTGTGGTAATGTTAATTGTAGCACGCTCGACTGTACAGATGTTAAATCTCGTAATGTTATTGGTATGGACATTGTAATTTCGGTTGCTGCAGCGTTACGTGCTGACATGATACGAACACATTTACGCTTTTAAAAATTTCACAGAATTGCTATGATGGACTCTAGTTGTCATGCCTCTGAAAGTTATATTACTGTGGGTGGTTGCAAAAAAAAAAGAAAAAAAGAAAAATCTTAATGAAGCCCAACACCTTACATGTCAACAAATGTCACTATGTGCTTACTTTACTGGAAACCACTTTAATTAGTGAACCTAATAAAACTTTTGAAAATGCCTTATGGTGTATACATTTGGTTGTATAGTAAAATAACTAAAATATCCTGTAACTCCATAATAATGGGACAAATATCTTACCTTACAATAACAAAAATTCTGTCTTATTTAGTTTAAAAAGGCTTAGGAACTGTCTCCGTTACCAGTACCGGCAGTTGGCAGAGTTTGACGGGGGCCGTGTAACAACCCGGGAAATGCCAGAATGGTGTCTCAAATTTTGTCATCTCACAGATCTGTATAGGAAGATGGACGCAAACGAGTAGATACATCCATACACTGATGCCATGGGTTGCATAATGCTTAGCAGACAGTACCTCGATGCTCCCTTGGTGTGGTCTGTCTTGGTCAACCGGGACTTTCGGTACGCGTGAAGGTGCCTTCATGCACCCATTGGTTTCAACATCTGGCCACTGCGACAGTAGAATGGCCTACATACCTGGCAACTGCACGATAACCTCCAATCAACCTCGTGCAGACCCACAATTTGAAATTAGCTTTGAACAGTCTCTGGGTGCCTATGCCATGTTGGGCTATTCACGGTAAAGTGAGCACTTTTTAAGGCCCTGCTAAATTCTTCATTCCAGCCTATTTCTATCCTTCTGCCACTTTTTAAAACAAATATTGTCATGTGACTAATAAACAGAGCATATGCATTTCACCACTGTCAAATTTTAACGCCTGAGGCTGCAATAGAATACATTTATTAGAGGTAAATAAATACCTGTTGTGAGGGCCTTTAAAAGTGCTCACTTTACCGTGAATAGCCAATAATGTTACAGTCTTTCCGAATTTGATAGGCATAGTCAGGTTATTTAAAGGATGGAGATATTAATTAAATAAAAAAGTTAATAATAATGTCTTAATTTACACATAAACAATAAAAAAAAAAACTCCAAAATTAACATCTTGACGACGGCGGCTATCTCTTGCTGTCAACAGCTAATATTTACATAATCATCCCTCACCTCATATAAATTGACACAAACTCTTAAAACTAGTATGTATAAATTTTTAACACCTACTGAATTTCTATTTAATATTATATATCTGCTATTTGACGGTTACATTATTTACAATCAATTCTGTATCACTCGTCTATTCAGTCTCACCTTATTTCAACCCATGTATCACCAACCTTTCCTGTCCAGAACGTTCTAGAGCACCCCTGAGCGCTTCTGTATACATTTGCACACTATAGGCTGTTCACGAGTGAGAATTTTTTAAATCAACCATTGAAAAATGTCACTGCCACTACCTGCGTATATTTTAACTGACACACTGATGCGCATGCGCCCGGTAAAGTTGGTAACGATGGAGGGAGTAAACATTTAAGAATAGTGAAATTATTTCTTTTGTTTTCAGTTTGTTTAAATGCATATAGGTGTAAGACTTATCAAACTCGTAAAATAGTTACTTTTCTAATAACTTCAAATATTTACTTGGCAGACGTATAAACAGAGTGATCAGGCCCATGGTAAAATAGATTTTACACGTAATGGATGAATACAAAATGTGCATACAAATATATCTTAAGAAGGGCTCTGAAAAGTGCTGTTTACCATGAACAGCGTTTACTCGTCGAGTATAGACCATTCACGGTTACTTCCAACTTTTCTGAAGCCCTGCTCAAGTTCTACTTCCAGGATAGTCCTCCGCCTTATGCAAACTAAGCTTAAGAGAGTCTAGAAAATTATACTAAAGGGACAATGTACCGCATTTGTGTGCACTCAGTTTAATTAATATTTTGCACAAGAACTATTTGTTACTTGGCATTTCCCACACACCTACTCTCTCGCCGTTTTTTATTCATGTTAATTATAAATGAAAAAATACAATTTACTAATAAAATAAAAGTAAAATAAAAACTGAACAAAAAATAAGAAACTTTTATATTTTTGATGTTAATATAAGTATAAAATGCTTGATCCATAACATAATTACAAAACAACTACACACGTCATACAAACAATGATTTTTTTTAAGGTTTGATTCGAAATGGGTGACGAAACAGCGAATGGACTATATCTCGCCATTCATAGCAGTATCAACTTCTCACTCATAGTCGCCCCACACACACACACACACACACCCGTCCGCCGCCGTCTCTCTCACCTTCATTCGCAGTCGGTTCACTCTTTGTGGCACTTCGCAAGATGGCTATCACAGACTGCCAACCCTCCGTCCTCGCCAATATTTTAGCATCAGGTGCCCTGGCCCTGAACGTACTTCAAATGTCGGCTTGCACAGAGGGGACAAATGACCAGAAAGTTCACGTAAGAGCCTGCAGCCGCACACCCCTCCAGCAGTGAGGAAGGTGAGGAGCAGTGACGCCAAAAATTAAAATGCCTCGACATAAATATCAATTAATAAAAACTTTGATGCATAAAATGGATGATTTAAAAGAATACACATTGCTGACGAAAGGAAGTTGCAGGAAAGCTATACTTGTCAGCTATGGTAGACCATAAAATAACAGTACTTGGAAATGTATATTAAGAAGTGGCCATACCATAGGGAGAATTACCACTTTCTCTGATAAGGAAAGAATTTCCCAACATAAATTACCCAGGTAACAGTTTGCCTGACAAGGGGAAGTGGAGTGCTTTCTCCAATAGCCCCTCCTCCCCCCGCCAGCCCAAATTGATTTGCACACTGCCTGAAACTACCGGTAGTAGTTGTACTGCAGTTCTTCAATTATGGTTTCAAGTGTGTATAGTTCTCACATACAGCTAGTGCCACTGATTACTACTGATACAGGAGCCACCCCGGTGGTGNAAAATTACAAACTTTGTTTAGAAAAGAGTGTAAGTTCAGCATCTTTTCCATTGCCGTCTATGGAGTTTAGTAATAAAGAAAATACTGTACTAATGTAAACAAAACGAGTGAATATGTAATGAAATACTTTCCGTTGTGAATTGAAGTTATGTGGAATGGTTTGGTGACAAGAAATATATTACTGAATCGGAAACAGTTTGCATAATTTGCGGGAAAATGAAAACATTATTTCCGGGAATATTTGTTATTGTTCTTACGGAGAAACGTTCGGGACAACAAAAATCCTGCATTATAGACGGGAAAACCCTTTAAACGGGAACCTTATAAGCGGGTTCTACTGTATACAGAGAACAAAAAATCTGTAGGTCTAGCAGTATATATGCTTTGCTTTGATTAGTTAAATCACACACAAATGTGCAATGTGAAACCTGAACTAGGAGCAAAACATGAGCTTAATCTACATATTGATTACCCCAGTACACTATTTCTCCCCTATGCTGCGTAAGCAGTAACAATAGTTCCGTCTATTATCCACGAAATGTTGCACAGTTTTAGAAAAATAATCTTGTCAGAAAACATGTAAATTTTGTTAGTGAAGTCAGTTAATTCAGGTTAAATGAATCATGTTAAAAAGCAAAGACCACGAAGTTGTATTGCAAAAAGGTGTAGGGCGTACTATGATGCTAATTCTATGTTCAAAGTTATTAGATATACCGAAGCAAGTTACAACAATGCTACTTCACGACACTTTAGCAAATGTGAAGAGAATGTGCGATGGTACCATTGTTTAAAAGAGAAATTACAAAATGTAACCTCAGCTCGTAAAGCATTATGGGGGCGCTATGTTTGTCAAAAACATAAAGAAGTGCTTGTTATAACCACTGTGTACGTCAAAAAGTTTAATTCGTTATTTCTTCTAATGCTCTAAATTTATTTTTTATCCAATAATACTTTTTCTCCTTAGAAAAGGTTCAAATGTAGTGTTTCTCATGCATCCGAGTAAACGCGGTACGTAGACCTGTATCATTGCTTAAACACTGAAACCGTGTAAATAATTAACCAGTGTTTACAAAATATAGGATGATGAAGTCTTTGCTCGCAAATTGTTAGGCTTACACAAAATGTTGCATATTACTGGTCATTTTATTCACACCTATCTTATGCTGAATAGCATTTTTATGGTAGCATTTTTTTGTAGTAGCTTTACTTTTTGTGTGGGAATCATGCTGGTGCGTGCTACGGCTTGTGTTTTATCTCAACAGTTTCTATTACATGCAGATGTACATATGGTATACATGAACTGAGAAGTACTTTTCTCATTCTTTTAGCAAACTTTGGCCATTAAAATAACATATATTGAATAAAACACTTCAATTTAATATTTCTCCAAAGGAAAATCGTACATGTCCTTTATTGTATGAAATATTTTACGACATTTTAAAAATCGCCAACATTTTTGACGAAATTTTAGAAAAGGTAGTGAAATCCCTTCATCAAAAGTGACAAAAACATGGAAACATTTTCACCAAAAACAAGTGTGTCTACAGATCTGTTATCAGCTGCTAAACACGAGAGTAGCAACTTTTTGCCATTTTAAGATAAATACAGTAGAACTCCTTTTTTTTTACACCTTCCTGCATTACACCCACTTTATTCGGTCCTGTTTACTGTTTATAGATTCTCCCTTTTTACATTTTGCAACAATTTTTCAAGTCACTTGAAAAGTGTAAAAAAAAGAGGATTCACTATATATTTATTTTGATTATGAATCATAATACAACCACAATATAACCACACCTCCAAGCAGTTCAACAAAACATTAAAATAATTGACATACAGCAAGACTAAGTACAAAAATACCCTCAAACACTGAATCATTTATACGCTGATGTTCAACAGAACAATCTGTGTAATTTCTTAGTGGCTCATTAATTAATGTCGTCAATAAAATATACTAACTTTGACAATAAATTCTTTATTAACACTGAATGTTAATATACGAACATTGAAACATTACATCATAAACATTGGACGCTGTAGCTATAGACTAAAAAATAAACGACATTCCGAGTTCACTTGGTATCACGGACCTGCAATACATCTCGAACATAACACTTCACGCACAGGCGAGCTATCCAATGTAACAACAAACACAGATCACACAAATACGAAACAAAGTTCAATATTATTAGATTTGATGGAAAATAGTTTTAACTATACACATGCTATAAAATGTTACAAACACGCTTTCTGGATAAAAATACCTATAACCTCCACAATTTGTGACTTTACATGTAAACACAGTTTTATAATCGTTTAACAGTTTATTTTGGTTAATTTCAGTCAATCTGGACATCACACACCATTTCATTATCAAAATGAGCAATGCACACATCACTTAGTGTCTCTCTTAATGGATGCATTTTTTTTAACTATGCAAAAACGACACAATATAGTAAAAATGCAACATTAACATGCGTATATTGCTAGTGACATATCTAGGGTATATATCGTCCAACTTGTTGTTGTGTTATATTTGAGGTTACGTGTGTACCGAGGTTAATGTTTCAAGGTAATGAACTTTGATGAGCACCAAACCAACTCTGTTGCTATACATTTAAAGCAGTTGCAGGATACTTCTGAGAAACATATCTAGACAATGTCTGTTTACAAAATACTTGCAGTATAATGCTACAATCCTGAAAAAATTAATGTTCCCCTTTTTGTATTTTTCTGTCCCGTCCTGTGGTCCTACCACGAGCTAATGTGTGCGTGTATCACTCGCAAGCCGATACAGTAACTACATGGTAAGTTTTGATATTGTTCATGAGACATCATCGTGCTAATAAAAAACTTAACATAGTGTTGGGTTTATGTGGGGAACAAAGATAATGGCAAATGTACTAAAACTAGAAGAATGCCACGTTTCCTTGGTAAATAAAACACTGCTACCGGTCCTTAATCAAAGCCAGGTTACATTAATATTCCATTACAGTTTCATCTTGTGTGGTGCGGGCGATAAATTTTTTTTTAAGAATATAGTCATTTTCTCATAAGGAAAGCATTGGTTCAATGTCAGTGGCCTGCAAAATTTANGTCAGTGGCCTGTAAAATTTGAAGAAGCTAATAAACACTACACAACATAAAATAAATTATATAAACTTTACACAAAAATGCTAATTTCTATCATCTCTAATTTTAAGAACACCACCAAGTAAATTATATAAAAACATTAATATTCTAGCAGAAATGTGATGCATAACCAAGTAGACATTTCTTCAGTTACTAAATTTTGCCTTATGGTCATTCCAGCCGAGATATCCACTTCACTGTACATACGACAAACAAAACAGAACACTGAAATATATTCCATTTCTTCCCCTTGTTTGCAGGCAGCGACTACGATTTCAGACAAAATGTCACTAATGTTTGCAATTCACAATCGTTCATTCTCAGGATTACTACGGACAAGATTTTATGGTTTATTAAAAATGCACGGTCAAACATATATTNATTAAAAATGCACGGTTAAACATATATTAATGTATATTATTCGTTTGAAGAATTATATAATGAAGACTTGGCATTTTATTTCAAATAAAGTAAAAGCGTACCACTGTATTATTGTAATTCAACTATATCCAGGAACAAACAAAGTTTCTAGACAATGTGTATTGCCTTTGGTCAAGCCCCTAGCCGGTCTGCTTGCAGCGCTAGCCTCCTCGTCTTCTTCTGTTCCCGTCTTCATCTTACTTCCTTACACATTCCTCCACACCCTTTTGCCCCGCATGCGCATTTCACGCATCCTACACAGCAGTCTCCCTTCTTCAATTTCTCTTCACATGTCCTTTACATTTGAGTCTCGACGTTTCTATTTTATTCTGTACATTCTTTAAAAATCTCTCTAATCCTACCATTTTGCACCCTGTCCATTTTTGTTATCCCTAATATACTTCTCCGAGATTTAATTTCACTTGAATTTATTACTGCTAAAAATAATTAAAGAATTACAGTTAAAATAAAAGTATTTTTGTTAATTTACTTTAAATTTGTGTCTTAACTTAAATTATGGTTTTATGTGGTGTATTAATATGCATTTCGGTGTTAATTTGGTGGTATCAAAATTCACCATATAATCTTGTCTCCATTCATAAAACATAAGATGGCAGAGCATTTGAAACAGATGCAGAGTTACAAACTATCAAAATTCTTTGGGGGTAAAAAATACAAATAAATTTAAATGGCAACATTAATAGCACACTGATATCCTCAAAATTACAGTATTTGTGAGAGGGTCACAAATCTGTAATTTACACTAATTTTATCATTCACAGCATATTTCTCCAAACGAAAAACAAACATGTAACAGCATTAACAAACTATAACTCATGAGAATGTGTAGTTAGCTCATTTCATAAACTTCTTGATATGCTACTCAACGAACAAGTAAAGATTACAAAATATTTGAGTAGACCATGATACCAGAAGTTACTCTAAACACTTTATATATTAAGTAGCAATTCCTCCTAAGTACATCACACATGTTATCTTACACAATGCCCCATACTTCCAACTACATCACAATACAATTACTGTAGCTATCTACATTATGTAATACTAGAGGTAGAGAAAGATTTTTATTTTATTTACCACCTTGCAGATTAACTGGAAATTACTCTAAGTGGTTTTTCGAACTTCAGCTCTTAACACGTCAAAAACCACACTGGATCACTCGCAAAATCAAGAAGTAATAAAAACTTGACATGAATGGGTAAGAACAATGACAGCTTCAGGCTTCTTACATGAAGCTATAAACAAATGATTGTGAACTTTGCACACAAGTTGACATTCACCATGTCAGAGCTAATGTGGTCAACATACTATTTAATCACATTCTTGAAAATGAAAAANCAAACACGCTTTCTGGATAAAAATACCTATAACCTCCACAATTTGTGACTTTACATGTAAACACAGTTTTATAATCATTTAACAGTTTATTTTGGTTAATTTCAGTCAATCTGGACATCACACACCATTTCATTATCAAAATGAGCAATGNTCATTTAACAGTTTATTTTGGTTAATTTCAGTCAATCTGGACATCACACACCATTTCATTATCAAAATGAGCAATGTACACATCACTTAGTGTCTCTCTTAATGGATGCATTTTTTTTTAACTATGTAAAAACCACACAATATAGTAAAAATGCAACATTAACATGCGTATATTGCTAGTGACATATCTAGGGTGTATATCGTCCAACTTGTTGTTGTGTTATATTTGAGGTTACACGTGTACCGAGGTTAACGTTTCAAGGTAATGAACTTTGATGAGCACCAAACCAACTCTGTTGCTATACATTTAAAGCAGTTGCAGGATACTTNCGTTTCAAGGTAATGAACTTTGATGAGCACCAAACCAACTCTGTTGCTATACATTTAAAGCAGTTGCAGGATACTTCTGAGAAACATATCTAGACAATGTCTGTTTACAAAATACTTGCAGTATAATGCTACAATCCTGAAAAAATTAATGTTCCCCTTTTTGTATTTTNACAATGTCTGTTTACAAAATACTTGCAGTATAATGCTACAATCCTGAAAAAATTAATGTTCCCCTTTTTGTATTTTGCTGTCCCGTCCTGTGGTCCTACCACGAGCTAATGTGTGCGTGTATCACTCGCAAGCCGATACAGTAACTACATGGTAAGTTTTGATATTGTTCATGAGACATCATCGTGCTAATAAAAAATTAACATAGTGTTGGGTTCATGTGGGGAACAAAGATAATGGCAAATGTACTAAAACTAGAAGAATGCCACGTTTCCTCGGTAAATGCAACACTGCTACCGGTCCTTAATCAAAGCCAGGTTATATTAATATTCCATTACAGTTTCATCTTGTGTGGTGCGGGCGATAAATTTTTTTTTTAAGAATATAGTCATTTTCTCATAAGGAAAGCATTGGTTCAATGTCAGTGGCCTGTAAAATTTGAAGAAGCTAATAAACACTACACAACATAAAATAAATTATATAAACTTTACACAAAAATGCTAATTTCTATCATCTCTAATTTTAAGAACACCACCAAGTAAATTATATAAAAACATTAATATTCTAGCAGAAATGTGATGCATAACCAAGTAGACATTTCTTCAGTTACTAAATTTTGCCTTATGGTCATTCCCGCCGAGATATCAGCTTCACTGTACATACGACAAACAAAACAGAACACTGAAATATATTCCATTTCTTCCCCTTGTTTGCAGGCAGCGACTACGATTTCAGACAAAATGTCACTAATGTTTGCAATTCATAATCGTTCATTCTCAGGATTACTACGGACAAGATTTTATGGTTTATTGAAAATGCACGGTTAAACATATATANGCACGGTCAAACATATATTAATGTATATTATTCGTTTGAAGAATTATATAATGAAGACTTGGCATTTTATTTCAAATAAAGTAAAAGCGTACCACTGTATTATTGTAATTCAACTATATCCAGGAACAAACAAAGTTTCTAGACCATGTGTATTCCCTTTGGTCAAGCCCCTAGCCGGTCTGCTTGCAGCGCTAGCCTCCTCGTCTTCTGTTCCCGCCTTCATCTTACTTCCTTACACATTCCTCCACACCCTTTTGCCCCGCATGCGCATTTCACGCATCCTACACAGCAGTCTCCCTTCTTCAATTTCTCTTCACATGTCCTTTACATTTGAGTCTCAAAGTTTCTATTTTATTCTGTACATTCTTTAAAAATCTCTCTAATCCTACCATTTCGCACCCTGTCCATTTTTGTTATCCCTAATATACTTCTCCGAAATTTCATTTCACTTGAATTTATTACTGCTAAAAATAATTAAAGTTTTACAGTTAAAATAAAAGTAATTTTGTTAATTTACTTCAAATTTGTGTCTTAACTTAAATTATGGTTTTATGTGGTGTATTAATATGCATATCGGTGTTAATTTGGTGGTATCACAATTCACCATATAATCTTGTCTCCATTCATAAAACATAAGATGGCCGAGCATTTGAAACAGATGCAGAGTTACAAACTATCAAAATTCTTTGGGGGTAAAAAATACAAATAAATTTAAATGGCAACATTAATAGCACACTGATATCCTCAAAATTACAGTATTTGTGAGAGGGTCACAAATCTGTAATTTACACTAATTTTATCATTCACAGCATATTTCTCCAAACGAAAAACAAACATGTAACAGCATTAACAAACTATAACTCATGAGAATGTGTAGTTAGCTCATTTCATAAACTTCTTGATATGCTACTCAACGAACAAGTAAAGATTACAAAATATTTGAGTAGACCATGATACCAGAAGTTACTCTAAACACTTTATATATTAAGTAGCAATTCCTCCTAAGTACATCACACATGTTATCTTACACAATGCCCCATACTTCCAACTACATCACAATACAATTACTGTAGCTATCTACATTATGTAATACTAGAGGTAGAGAAAGATTTTTATTTTATTTACCACCTTGCAGATTAACTGGAAATTACTCTAAGTGGTTTTTCGAACTTCAGCTCTTAACACGTCAAAAACCACACTGGATCACTCGCAAAATCAAGAAGTAATAAAAACTTGACATGAATGGGTAAGAACAATGACAACTACAGGCTTCTTAAATGAAACTATAAACAAATAATTGTGAACTTTGTACACAAGTTGACATTCACCATGTCAGAGCTAATGTGGTCAACATACTATTTAATCACATTCTTGAAAACGAAAAANTACACAAGTTGACATTCACCATGTCAGAGCTAATGTGGTCAACATACTATTTAATCACATTCTTGAAAACGAAAAATTATTTAACTACATTTTTACTATTTCAAAATATTAATAATTATAGTCATCTACCAACGTCCACGTTTCTGAATGGAAAATGTGTTTGTCAGACTTTTGTGTCTGTACGTGTCTGTCCAAGAGTACCTTCCCGTTAGTACTTGTGTTTTTGTCTCCTTTTTAAAGTGTGATTAGTTACTGGCAGCCTATTCCTGCCATTCCTAAAAAATAAAGCTAAGACAGACTTCACAAATATTAAGGTACAATATATCAATAACACAAAAGCAAGGAATAACATGAGATTACAATTTTGGTCCCAAGACAACTGTCATATGTAATATTTCAGCAAAAATACAAAACACCTGCTATTGATTAACAATACAGACAACTATAAACACTACTTCAATTTTTGCAAAATGCTAATTCTTCGCTAACTGTCAACATTTCCAATGCACAAAAGTACACACAACAATATTTTGTTTTGCAGCTTCTTTGCAGGAGTAACAATATGTAGAATGAAGATAGGCCCTAAACCCTTAATTGTACCAGTCTACTGCAAAGACATCAATTTTAAAACATGTATATTTTTGTTAAAAACCCCACCATAACTACTTTGCTGGCTTTCCTTCATTTTTCTGTACAAAGGAATAGACGAACAACAATCACAATAAACATTCATTTTTCTAAATATTTAAAAAAATATTTTTTTTTAATCCAACAATAAAATGTTATACAAATTTTTATCATTACAAAGATTAAACACCATAAAAAATTTTCAAAAAACAAATGTAGCCTACAACAGATATATAACTATTTTTTTCAACTAGTACATTCAAGTACATTTGCATAACAACTAAGTACCATGCATATTTAAGAACCCTTGCAAGTTGCACTTGTCGCAAGCATAAAATATATTCTTACAAATACAAATATTAATTCGGGATTCTGTCCCAAAATAACACAGTAGTATTTTTTACCATAGTTTTCTGGCCAACTTCAAATAACTGCACATCCTTAAAACAATATTATATTGCTATAATAAAAACATGGACAATGGCACCCTATCTGCTTTTGGGTTGGTTAAATGTGTTCCAGCTTTAGAGTTTTATATTAAACATCCTACTNGGACAATGGCACCCTATCTGCTTTTGGGTTGGTTAAATGTGTTCCAGCTTTAGAGTTTTATATTAAACATCCTACTTCTTTATACACTTTAGTCTCTTTCACTGAATTAGTGGATTGACTAAAATGGTAATGGGCTTTCATTACACAATATCCAAAAATTAGATGTTTACTTTTCATCTGTGAGCATACAGTCTCAATAATTACACTATGAAATCACAGAATGTTCTAAATGAGCAGCCAGCATCATTTGCAAATGATGATCGAGCTTGGTAGCTATAAACTCAATTTGTTAATAATAATAATGTTGACATTTAATAACTTTTACCATTATATAATCGATGGCCAGCAGAAATTAAGCAAATAAACCTACTCTATGTTCTAAATCCTTGGATATAACAGACTCTACCAAAATATGGTATGATACTGAATGGCTATCAATTATTTCACATGTAAAAAAACCGGTCATGTAGTTTCTTTTATGAGATTACGTAAAATGCAATGAAAAATATGCCAAAATCAGTCCAAAATATTGAACTAACAGGCACTTATTATAGACATATGAGATTCAAAACCACGCACTATGAGAAGTTAACACCCACAGGGCACTATGAAAGATTTTTCTAAAAATAGCTGCTTATAAAACAAAGACATCACAGATTAATATTTACACCATACTTGAGGAGATTCAGTGCTAATCATACAATATTATGTTTCTTACAGGGTGGGTACGTTATCATTACGATGCTCGGAAGACATCTGGAGCTCGTGTCTCCTCCACACGGTTCTACTGATAGAAGTGGTCTGCCCTCACGACGATGCTGAGCTAGTGGTCTATGAACTTCTGGATCCTGCACGCTGCCTCCTGCGTCAAGGATGCTTCACGCAGTGCCTGCGAGACACAAATCGCACTCGCACAATCTGCACTCTTCACCTCCCTTCACAACCATTCACAAGTCGTCGAGTTGAGAGATTTGGGCGGCTCTTAACAACGAGGTCTCGAGAGCAAATGAGGGTGAAATGAGGTGAGAATGGAGCTGCGCCAGAATTCAAGGGCGGGGGAAACGGGAGGTCCTCCAGAAAACCTGCCAACCAGCAGCATCATCTGGCAGTAGCCCACTTGCAAAAATCCGGGAGTGACCCGATCAGGGATTGAGCCCGGTTCCCCTTGGTGGGAGGCGAGCAGTCTAAGCACTCAGCTGCTGCAGCTCCTTCATGCGTAAGTCAATTAACTAACAAATAAAATGAGAAAAAAAACTTATACTTATCCTTACATATGCAGTTTAAACCTATACATGTTGTTTCAGGGGTGTGCGCACAGAAGGAAATTTCAGGGTGTAACCTCTCCCACGAAGTTACAAGAAATAAAACTAAACAGCATTTTGAAAATTATATGCACACTTTGCCAATCTCAGATTCAACTATCCTCAAAAATGTAATGATATTTGGTTGTACCATGAATATTTTTATAACTGGGTTGTACCAGAACATTATGTACGTTGTGAAACTGAAGGCGAAGTTGAAATAGCTTCGTCCCTACCAGAACACCTCCACCCACTCCAGTCCTTTGCACGGGCCTGAGTTTTCTCAACGAGTCCTGCAACGGAGGTAAGCGGAGTAAATGCATCCACCAACTCTCATGATGTTATGCTGTACAGCTCACTATCGCATGCAACACCATCTGAGAGGTAAAGTTAAGCAATTGAACTTGTTTGTTTATTAACTAATTGATTGAATAAAAGAGTTTTAATGTCTGGTGAGAGCATTAGCCAAAAAGAAACGGAAGAAAAAACAACAAAAACAGGAAAAAACATCCGTGTAATGACCATCACATTATTGAACAACATTTTAGATTCAACTAAAGCCTATGCCATAAAATAAAGAATTTTTGTTTCACTTGAATAATTTTTCATGCAATACCATTTAAGTAAATTATAAAATTGTTGATGCTTAAAATATTTTGGCATGCTTTTAACTAACCTAAGANAATGCAATACCATTTAAGTAAATTATAAAATTGTTGATGCTTAAAATATTTTGGCATGCTTTTAACTAACCTAAGAACTGAAAATGAAAGACTTCTTTCACAGTAACCAACCATGCAGAATATTGATGATTCTGAACCTGCAGACCATAGAGAAGATGAAAAATGAAAGGTGGAAAAGTGTGCCGGAAGTTCTTTAAATGATCATAGAATATTTTTGGAAAAAAGAAAATGATATCACTAAATATAAGAACTTATCAAAACAGTTTCTGATGACAACTTCATTTTGCATACTGTAATGTAAATTGATGTGCTAAGAATTTTTATTTACAACAGAATAAAATTTCAATCTCAGTTTATGGAAATATGGCTAACAAAGTCATTGGAATATCGAACTATCAACAAGGCAAGTAGACTAGAATGATTCAGGACACTTCAGTAATGAGCTTAACTGAAACAAACACTCACTACCATAACTGTGGCTACGTTAATAGTTGCCAGCACTGACCAGCAGATGGTGCTCCATGCAGGCGAGACAGTCGTCGATCCAGTCCGCGCGGGCGCTGACACCCTGGCGCGTCACGAAGGCCAGGTGGGTGACCGCGAGTATGAGCGCAGCGGTGCGCGCCTCCAGCAGGCATGCGTCCAGAGGCGGGTACATGCTGTGGATCATGTCGTCCACACGCGGCGTGATGCGCCTTGTCGCCTGAAGACACACAGCTCCGTCAGCCTTCCCTCTTCGCCACCCGGCAACAATCTCACCAGACTCACCAAGAAGCTTGGCAATGCAGAGATTTGGATGGATCTTCACAATGAGATCTTGAGATTCAATGAGAATGAAGCACGATGGATACGGAGCAGCACCGAAATGTAAGGGTGGGGAAAACGGGAGATCACTGAAAAAACCAGCGGACCAGTGGCATTATCTGGCAAGATTCCCATTTGCGAAAAACCTGGGAGTGACCCCACCACGATCTGGGGCCCATTTTTGACACTATCAGAATTATCTAATATATAAAATTCTCCCGTCACAGTGTTAGTCACTGAACTCCTCCGAAACGGCTGGACCGATTTTTATGAAATTTTTTATGTATACTCGGTAGGTCTGAGAATAGATTTATATCTATTTTTTACACCCCTAAGTAATAAGGGTGGCCACCCCCAAACAATTTTTTTTTATTGTTTGAACAAAATTTTTATTTTTTATTTTTTTATGATGTGGCATCAAAAAATACATACCCTCCTAAATTTTCACCCTTCTACCACCAACCCTTATTTTTTTATAGCGATATTAGTAATTTAATAAATTTTACCCTAGGTCGATAACTGATCAATTATCATCGATCATTTATCGATCTAGGTTACAATTTATTCCCACCAGGTGTCTCCCAGTGACACAGCACGGAGTAGCCGGTCTCCACTTTCTCTCACACAATAACCTTTCTCTTATTCATTTGTGCTCAGATCGTAGTAGTGACGTGTTTACAATTATATTTTCAATAATTAAGTGTACTTCTTAATTAACTTTATTATTGATCGCAAAGCTGTAATTGTTTGTATTTCCATTTTATTAATATTTATTAAATTATCTAATTTTATATTCCGTCCTCTTCCACTTATATACCACATCCTCACACACTTACAATAAGTTATAGTTATTTTTTTCTAATACTATAATCACTAGAAATACTTTTTATGGCAAAACAACGTTTGCCGGGTCAGCTAGTTTCTCTATAGGAATGACATCTTTCTGCTATTGGAATGCTTAAAGCCAATTTTTAAACACTCATTAGCGAAATTTTAAACCAGAATTGTGAAAGGAAGCATCTAAATGAATCCGACAGCACGGTAGCTGCCAGAATCATCATTCCTCTAGAGATCTGTATGTTAATAATTAGTGTGTGATGTAGACAACTTGAAAATAGACACTCCCTTGTAGTTTAATCTAAGTATAATTAATAAAGAAGAGCAAAAACAAAGTAAGTTACCACACATCAAATTATAATAGCGTTGTGTGTGTCAAAAAATTGTGTAAAAAAAAGTTAAGTTGGTAAATTAAAACAGATAGAATTGTTACAAATATCATGTAAGAAATAACACAAAAAAGTTGAAATAAACAGGGTGGCTAGCAGTATGCTTATAGCAAATTCCCTGACTTTTCCAGGTGTCCTCTTTCATTTCCCTAACCAACTTACACGGTAAATATTAAAAATATTGTAATGTTTTTCTTTAAATAAATTACAAGTTTTTTTATAAGTAACAATTAACAATTACATAATACATAGCCTTCATTTATGGATGCTTTCCTATGCAAAAACAAATATGTACAAAACTAAAAAAAAAGTACACAGGTACAAATATGGCAAATGGAAAAAGGTGACAAGAGACAATAGAATGCATCAATTCAATGAGAATCACTAAAAGTGTTTAAATGATTATTTTAGTAAAATAAAAAAGATCAGCTACGAAAATGTGTGTAATAATAATTACAATTAAAGGTACAACAAAATTGTCCCAAGGCTCATAAATCTTCATATGAAGGTGGAATAAACTAACTAACAGTACAATTCATAAGACGACATGTAGCAGAAGTGCTAGAAACTAATTAATTTTCTTATTAAATGCATTTTAAACTATTTTATCTAAATTTCCTGATCCACACAAATTTTCCTGCCATTTCCCTGATTTTTACAGAAATGTAAAATTCCCTGACTTTCTATATTCTACCTGATGCTAGCCACCCTGATATAAAACAAATAATGAAATCAATTTTTGCAAGAAAAACTGCAGATGTGAAAATTAGTTTACAGCTATAGCTGGAATCTCAGCTTTTGTTTTGTAGTAATGTATATTTGCACCAGAAAAATAAAAATTGTAATAACTATTCATTTCGCATTGTGTTATTTACTATTATAAGGTACTACGTGCTTCCGTTCTTTCTTGTATATGGTTACCAAAACAATATTTCAAATATTAAAGTCTTTTAAATATAATCTTAAATATTTTAACGGTATCTAGTGACGTGTTAACTCTTAACAAGGTCTTTTGCAAGTTTAGCTATTTTATTTGGTAATAATTGGGGTAGTTACGTCAAGTACGAATTCATTAAGGAAAAACAAACTGCATGGTAAATAAACGTTTCTGTGGATTACCTACACCTAATCAGCTTTATTATTTATGATATCTATCAATTACACGCTTTGTCGCTACTCTAGATAGTTTAGTATTTTTTTTAACGGAAATAGCAATTTCTTATCCTGGATTATCTACACCTAATAGATAAAATATGTATTTGCATATTTTAAAACAAATTTTTCTGCCACAACACATTTAAAGTGATAGGTTCAGCTTCGGTGATGACACAAAATGTAATGATGCCAAGTTGTAATATTGATTCTAGAAAAATCTGATACATTTAATTCCAACAGTCGCTACAGCAGTCTCAAAAATAGACATTTTGGCATTTCGACACTTGCTACTGGAATGGAAGTATCGAATCAATCAGCTAGTGAATTTATTCTGATAATTTTAAATATTAGGTCCCTGAACCCAGTTCGTCATAGTGGCAAGAGCGTTCTAGTTGGTATACAGACTGCGGCCAATCAGAAAACAGAAGCTGGGTTGAGGTACCTATTGGAAGGTTTACTGGCATAGCTACAGGAGGGGGTACTGATGACATCCCCTCCCAAACGTCAAACATTTGTTTGGATCTTAAAACATACACAAATTTTTATGTTGGATAAATAAATTAACACACTTTCCCAAACAAAAGTTTAACTTGATTGTGTTATCTAACACCCAATACCTATCTCTGAATGAAACTTTCTTTCTTCTAACTTTATCTTGAGCCACATACCACAAAAGAACATTAAAACTGTACCATCATACAAGTTCAATTTCTGAAACAAACTGCTGAGATAGTTTGTAATACCACACATGAAAGCAGTGAAATAATAGCTACTAAAACGACTCATTTAGAGACCTCCATTAGAAAATCATATCTACACCATTGTAGAGAGTGCTTAATAACCAGATTTTTAACATCCACGACGGTGATTTGAAATGGGAGATTTAATGGAATGCAATGGAAGGGGAAAAATAACCACTCTTCCCTCAGAGGCCCCTCATCATGGGATTGAGCTCTCGCTGCCCAATAACTGGCGAGGCCTCACCTCCCAATTCCCCAGCCACCCCAGAAGATCGCCGGAGAGCCTGACCCGCTCGTAACGCGCCTACGACTGGGACTTCCAGTGCCTTTGGGTGTTGCCTGCCTCTACTTCAGGCATGCGAGGACCGGCAGCCAGCCGCTGGAGCCGACCAACCCTGCCAGCAGCACCACCGCCGTCCCAGGACAGGGCCCCAGTTCCAGCCAACAGCAGCCAAGCCAGGAACTACCCCAGGTGAAGTCCGCTGCAGGTACAAGAGTGCCTTTGTCAAAACCGACTGTGCGTAGAGTCGTCATCGCCACACTCAACTTCGTGCCGTGCCGGAGGGCTACACGCCCCACCCTACACCACAGCAGGGTTACCAACAGGCAAAAGATAACGCAAACTCCCCCTCAGCGAGTTTAACAGGTGTCTCTTTCCGACACCAAAGGAACCTATATCTGACGGTGACGTCGCCGCCATTTTAACCAGACGTCACACATCAAACGTATTAAAGAAACAAAATACAACAAATAAACTCCTCATAATAAAAAAAGCTAAAAAATAAAATTCTCTATAACTTGATTAATATACAAAATACTGTTTTCTTTTACCACAAGCACAGGACTACATGTATATAAAATACTGTACAGCAATTTGAATACTAACTGGGCTACTCGAGTTACAGTCAATAGCCATGCTGCATTTATCAACACTCAGATACTGATAAAGACAATAAATGGTGTCACACCATCGTCTTATATTTATGGCTATTTAAGATGACTGTGTGTGGTGGTTCTGTATTTGAGAGTAGTAACATTAAAAAATTCCCCAGTCCTGAAATATTTCCCATAAAACTAGTTCACGTGTTAGCACATTTAATCCACCTTGGAAGCTGGGGGCGACTCACCTCGACTATCTCATGCTCAATGCGAGGGTTGGCGAGGCCGCCCTGGGCGAGCTGCAGCAGGCCGTTGGCGAGCGTGTGGCAGAGCTTGAGCACGTCGAGGCAGTGCGGGATGAGGCCCGTGGCATCGCACAGCCACTCCTTGTCCGCCAGCACCCCCTCCAGGTCGGGGTGCAGACACACCTCGCCCAGCTCCAGCTCCGGGGCCAGGCAGCTCTCCTGCCTGCATCACCACCATACTCGTACATGATACAGGATGTTCGTGGAAAAGTGAGCACTTTTGAAAGCCCTCTCATTTGGAATAATAGTCAATAAATATATTTTACTTCAGCCTTAGACGTAAACTTTTGAGTGTGGTGGAATAAACACTTTGTTTATTACTTACATGGCAGCATTTATTTTAAAAAGTGGTTAAAGGATAAGAAATGGCTGAAACAAAAAAAAAAACAAGGGCCTCAAAAGTGCTTACTTTACCATGAACAGCATATACACAAGGTACACCAACTTATATCTTCCACACACATCCCCAGCATTCATTCAAGAACTGCCATGTAAACACATGTCACATCAATGCAGTAAAAAGTGAATTTGACAGCTGTTTTGTCTAGTCTTGGGTCAGTGTCTGGGGACATGCGCAGAACACAAAAATCATCCCACCTAATATTTAAGTGGTTTTAATAACTGTGCAATGAGGCACAACAAGCTTCAGCCAATCAGAGTTTTGGCATTGGCAATAGGCATCGAGAGCATTGCATGAGTGGTAGACATTTGTTTCGATACTTGTTGCCAGGAACAGAGAATAAGAACAAGAGTAGTGTATGTCTTAATGAATAAACTGGCAAGTAGCTGAGGTACAAAAAAAAATATAACCTACAAAATAAACTGTTTACAGAAATACTGATAGGGTTCCAAATTAATAGGCCTAAAGTCATTGCCTACGTTTACAGGAAAATAAAAGTAGTCCTATAATGTTTTCTGATGCCTGATGAGTCTTCATATTCTGAACAATCATTACACATTTTTTTTTTAAGTAAAGAAAGAAAAAATTTTCTTGGACAAAAATAACACATGTTAATTACTTTTGCATCCTTCACTTCAAAATGTGAAATCCATTACATAACAACAGAGGGCAGTATGATCTATGTCGCCAGACGATGACTAGAGACAATCCATTGCTCTATTGTGAAAGCAGGAATGACATTCATCGTTGGCTGCCTGCATAGAGATTAAATAAAAAATTACTTGGGACATACGCGACTATTACAGAGCTCTGTCGCGACGGTAAACACAGAGGCCTGCGTAGCATTGCATAGCAGTGGAAATAGCTTTAGTCTATGGGCGAGCGAGGTGGTGAAGTGGCTACGTACTCGACCTGGTTGTACCCCCAGCCAAGCATGGAGCTGGCGATCTTGTAGCGGTGGCAGAGGAGCAGCAGCAAGATCAGCGCTCCCACGAAGACCGCGGCCAGGGCTCCCACCGCCATGGCTATCATTGTGTCCACCGGCTGCGCGTGCATCACCGGGACACTCGCCGCGATGGCTGGCTGGGGACTGCACGCAACACACAACACACTCTGTCACCACCGCCACAACACAACTACCATTACTCTAAATACAGCGAAACTCCTTTCTTGCAATTCTCAAGGGACCTATTAAAAATGCTGCAAAATGCAGTAAAGTGTAAAAAGGGGGAACCCTATGATGTATGAGATTTTCAACAGAACCAGAGAAAATTGGCGTGAAATACAAGATATTGGGAGAGAAAAGAAAGAAAAATAAAACATTCCACTCTAATTATACATTTATTGAAATATTACAACGTAACTTTCCAACTCGTCTGAAAACAATATACACATATATTTTTTCCAATGTCAAGAATAACATTTCCACCATTTTATTAGAAAATAACTATTTGTAGTACATTCGTAGTATAACATTTCTTGAAATAAATTTTCTCTTAAAATTACTTTTTTGAGAGTTACAATTATCTTTTGCTCTGGATGCAAGAGAAATAAAATAAAAATAAATTGAATACAAAATTAGTTTTCTGGAACAAAAACATAAAACACATTTGTGCAGCCATTTCTTTAAAGTTTTCAGTTAGCACAGCTACATATCTCCGCAACTGCAGTCTACGAAAGCTGGCGTTGCATGCGTTCATCAGTCTTTTCAAATTTGCTCACATGATGGAGATTTTCGTTTGAATGGTGTGTGAAAGTTTTGGTGTTTCGGAAGCTGAGGATCAGTAAATGTGTGTTTTTTTCTATGAATAAGTCTAAATTTTGAGTTGTGACCAATGTTTTTACTTAACCGCTTTGAATATTTAATACATCATGTTGTTATGGAAATTGAATCGGCAATAGACTGCAATTTTTATCCAGTGGTAACTGTTACCACTAGTACAAAAAATAATTAGGTGCAATGAAATATTAAGAAATCTTTTTGGCCAAGCAAACAGTTTGCAAGAAAATTTTTTTATGGTACGTTTATTTGTAAGTTTACAAATTGTCGCTTCCTTACAATGCATTTCTCGCATACTTATTGTCGTGCATTTTTGTACTGTTTTCTGTCGCAAGGTGAGTACTTTCAGTTTAATGACTGAATCTAAGTTTATATGGAGGGGACTTTTTTGTTTTCAGTTTATTCTATGCCTGGAACTGTTGGGGATTCGTATCGACTGCGGTGGTTCTAGTGAAGTGAATTCAATCAATTCAGAGCCACTCTGCTTCCTGAATCATGAGCACATGAAGTATGGAAGCAGCACTTACTTACATGTTTCATACGAACCTGGTAAAAATGTACAAAGCAGGTAAATATATGTAGCTCGCTTCAGTCACACGCCAGGAAGCAGCGGTGCATATTTGTGTGAATTCACATTTCTGGAGCTATTTCAGGAATATTTAACATTTTCATGCCCATAAGCATTTGTTTCATATTACAGGTTACGTTTACGATTATTACCCCGCAGATTCCCTGATCTTCATTGCCATTATCACTGAAACATTTTGTTACAATGCCAATAAACACACAAATGTGAATATGCACATACATCGCTAACTTCTTTAAAGCCTATAAAATACTTTTTTCATCCCAACTCTTAGCAAAAGTAACCAAAGTTGTGTCCAAATTTGCTTCAAGTACATACTCACGTGTATATGTACCTGATAGGACATCATCAGTAATATTTGTGCGACGCTAGCTCTGCCAAGTCGTTCGTCTTCGGAATTTTTCCTCGGCCAGGTGGCCTTTCCTTGACCAGCTCGGCCCCCCTCCTGTTTCCTCACCTCATTTCCCTCCCTTGATTACCCCTCCTTGTGCGCCATCATTTTTTTAGTACGGGGGAAAGTGTGACGTGTGCGCTATGAGCCGCATTGTGGAGCTATTTGAAACGGTTTGTCGTGGTTGCATCATTTTCTTCTTTGGGTCTGTTTAGTGTTTTTAATAATTGTGTGGCGTAGTTTTGTGTTGTTTTGGGCAGGCAGTGAGTTAGTCCTTTTCTAAATTGTGGTTTTGGTCACCAGCCTAAATTGTGATTTCGGTTAAACTTAATTCTTATTTGCTGTGAGTTCCGGTTGTTTTAACGTGTAGTGTATAGTATTTGTCTGCTGCCCATTTATATTTATTTAAAATTTAACTGTTTTTACTGTACTTCCACGACTCATGCGTTGGGCATAGTTAACTCAATATTTTAAACATTGTCGTCCTTTATTTCTTTATTCGATGGAGCTTTGATTGGGTCTACTGACTGCCTCCACCGAAATAACCTTTTAATGTAAAATTTTTAAGGCATCTTTTAAATTGTGTTTTAACGTAAAGGAGGCTTTACTGAACTTCTAAGGCCACCCTCCTTTAGTTTAAGGGCTCCTTTTAAAATCACAAATCAGTATAATCAATAATTTGTATTTTGAATGTTTGAAAAATATTACTTGTTTCAACTTGATTAAACATTTTGAGTAACATTAATTTGTTGGAGCAATTCACTTTATACATTCATTTTTGTGAAATTTTGGCGTTACGAATTTTAACTTACTGTATACTTTGTGGCTCTTTAAAACTTTTGGTAATGATCAATTCATTCATGAATCAAATGGTGCTGCAGATTCGTGCAAACTTTGATCAAAATATACATAATTTAAACTTGTTGTATTGTTCGTTATTTGTGCTGCGGAACAAATAATTCTGCGCTACTCTGCTTAATTGTTACTCACATCTGTATTTTGTGTTTGTTGCATGAAATTGCCGAGGTTGAACGTATCTATGCCTTGAAAACGGACGAACTCATCACCTTTTTGCACGACCTTGAGTACGACGTGATTGAGGCCTTGACTGTAGCTGACCTGCGCTGAGCGGCCATTGGCTGTTGGTGCAATCAGGGTTTGATGGCGCTACCTTCTGAGCAAGCAATACCGGCGAGTGTCAAGAATGGCCCACCTAAAGTTGATAAGTTATTCGTGCTTTTCCTCCAATGTAATTTCTCCTCTGACTTCCTTAGAACCTGTCTTCATTTTGGAATTTTTTACTGCGATAAATAAATTAGCTAGTCTGTAATTGAGTTCTGAGGCCAGTCTTTAAAAGGCCATAGCGATTAAATGTGAAGGATATATATTACAGCTCCTCTGTGAGGAGATTGTGTCATTAGAAGGTGACTTTTGTGGGCTTTGAATGCTGGGTGATTCAGGCTTTGCTTCCCCCGTGCCTTAAGCGCCAGTGTGAACGTGACTTTATCTTTAGGTTTCAAAGGACGGGTGAGCCAATGTGTGAGTTTGTTGATATCATTTGTGCATTTAATGATGCCTTATGTTTGCACATGAGCGAAACAGAATTAGTTAGCGTCATCGTCGATAATTTGGCACCCATGTACATACGGCAATGCACGCTAATTTCCACTCCACGTAATTTTCGCGAGTTACGCCAGCTGGCTGTAGAGGCTTAAGGTCGCCTTGTGGCCTCCAGTGAATATCGCGTTTGTTTTCCACCTCCCGGGTGAGCAGACTGCAACGGTAACTCCAAGCTGTCCGGCCACATTTGCAGTATAAAGATCGTCGATCAACGCCGTTCTCCAGTAAGTTGCAGTAATTGTGCTGCTACAGTTCAAATAGCTAAAAATTATCAACTTAGATGGCATTCGATGTCAGAAAGGAAGTGTTTTCGTAGCGACGTGCTTGGGCACCTGCATAGTTCCTGCCAATTGATGGGAAACGAATTGTGACTGCAAATGGGCGTGGGCGTTCGAGTCGCGCCAAAGATTAACGCCCCGCGCACTGTCAGGAAGCGTATGGTGTTGATCACCAGGGGGAGCAAAATTATTCCGCCCTGGTTGACATCGGGGCTACCCATTGTGTCATGAGTGATTCATTTTTGAAAAATGTTTTGAATTCTAAGATCATTTCTAAAGGGCGTGTCAGTTGTATCTCAGAGAAACGTTTGTGTATCGCTGACGGTGATATCGTTAAAAGTAACGTAGCGGTGAACCTACACTTTAAGACCTCTTTCCCTGCTCTGTCAGGTGCACCTGGTCCCTTCCTACACTTTCCCAGCCTACCCATTTCCTACTACCTATAAATGTGACCCCCAACATACTCTCTCATAAACCTCACTTACCTTTCCCCAGCAATGTCTTCGAACATTAGGAAATTACTTCAGTAATTAATTAAAAACGTCTGATAACCCTTAATTGCACTTCAAATGATAATGACGTTCATTATTTATATAAATTTAGTACCAAACAAATTTCAAGGTTAAATATGGATTTGTTTATATTGGCGGTGTGGGTGGGTGTGACTCGCAGGGTTCCAAAATTGCGTTAAGAAATTTCCCTTACATTACGTCAGGCACCAAGTGGTCAATACAACACACAGATAGGTGTAGGTACAATTGTGATGGGGGATGTATAATGATCCGAGGTTTTGCAAGCAAAATGTTTATTTAATATTCAGCTGTTTTGTAAAGAGCAAAACAATTTTATTTAAGCATGGTAGTAATCTACCCCAACACAATTATTTATAATAGCTGTATACTGTCAATGAACCTTAAATAATCAATGAACCCAAAACAATGGGCAAGAGTTGTCAGTTTGAAACTAGTTAGAATGACGAAACTGTGAATGTGGCATGCGGGATAAGTATGCTAAGACAATATTATGAAGCTAATAACCAAAGAATTTGCATTTTTGCTTGAATGTCTATTTCTTTAACTTAATAAAAGAGGTTTTTTTTTTTTTAAATTACGAATCCATGTATCACACATTTGAATAGTAAGTCATGTGGACAAGAGAATAATTTCAGCCAAATTAATCATCGCATAACTTACATCACAGCATGCACAGTACACATCACTGATGCTGATGGGCTGTTCTGGGCTCAGGAGTGGGTAACAGGTAGTGAGAATTTTCGATGAAGGTTCCAGAAAGGTTGGTTTAGTGGAATTTAGATTATAAAGGCGCCAACTTGATTGAGCAGAGACTCTTCTCTAGGTGCAGTCTCTTCGCCCAAGCGGCTGCTCCTGGACTCACCCTGTGCTGACGATGATGTCGTACTGTTGAAGGATAAATCCTCAATGCCTGCCTAATAAGGATGTAGGCTCCCCCATATGCTGCTTATTTTCTGGTGAGATTGTTATGGCTATCTCACACACCGATAGAACTTGCTTGCCCAACAATCACTTCACTTATGGGGTTCAGTAGTTGAGTGGGTAATGAGCCCAAAATTACGTGGCCATTAAGCGGCAGGCAGTGAAATAAAAAACATAATTTGTAGAACAGGTTCTTTAACTCGCTGCGGTAATATTCCTGTGAGGAAATCACAAATTGTCCAACGGCATTGGCAATCTATGCAGTACAAATCAGCGCACAGCCGTTAAATTATTTTCGTCGTGAATATGGTCCCGGCACTTTTGAGCTGGTGGGACGTGGGTGTGGCACTGCCTCTGGGCTAAGAGAAAGCTACGGTAAGGTTCCATACAAGACTAATGACAATTGAAAGCAAATTATGTGTATGACAAACAATGAAGGCCCAGATACACGCAATGTCTGACCACTCCCAGTGACCACTAGAAACCAACATAAGAAAATGGAAAAGGACCGCCAAGAGCTCAGCTCAAAAGTGCAGGAGAGGCACAAGAAAATGCAAAACACTAATAAGAACAAAAACAATTATATATACATTACATAACTCTTAATCACACATCACAAGAACACGAGGTAATTAACTTAAATATACAATTTGTAGTAAAAAATAAAATGTATTGGCATTACATTAATTGTGCAATATTTTAAAAATGCTTCAAAGTGGGCTCTTAGTCTGTTGCTTTATCAATTTGTTTGAAACATAACTAACACTGAATAAAAGAGCTTATTAAAACAAATTGCACCTAAAAATTTGTATATTGCAGTGTGGCATTGGGTGGCTCGAGCTGGGTGAGTCCACTTTCACCCCAGGAGTAGTGTGGGTAGTCATGCATAAATGACTATAAAACAATAAAAACTTTGTGTACAGACTCTTTTGGTAGGAATGGCAAATGGTTACACACTCGTAAAAATAGGCCTAATTTTTTTTTACTATACCAAGAGGAGAGCCAACCGTCCTCTCACCAGAGATCTTAACGCAATCACGTATAAGCCTAATATCACATTTATTTCACACTAAGGTCACCAGCAGGCCATAATGCTAGGTCCATTTTCATGCATTATTCACCTGTAGTCAGAACAGTGAATAAACCGCTTTACAAAGTTCAATGTGTGTAGAGTCATTGTAGGTTACTACACCTGTGTAACATCAACCACATTTCTTTAGCATATTTCAGGCGTACGAGACAGCCTACAGCCTCGTCATAGGGTATAAAAAATGCAACAGTAAGTACGTGACAACACCATCAACCAACTGACGGAGATTACCAGGGCCCCCTGGGCCATCGACTGGACGACCCTCATCATTAATTCTCCACTGGGTTATGGCGCTGGGCAATTCAACACTCGACCAGCCCTGGGTAACCTCAACCACGTCAAAGTATAGCACCAACTGCAAGCGATCTGAATGCACAAGACTCCCTATCAACAGTCATTGGGACAACATATATGGCCGCCTGAAGCGAACAGGTTCTACAGACATCAACACCGACTTTCTGATGACCATGTGGTGAGTGATAATTATAATTCACTTATAATCGTAACATGAATAGAAGCGGCAAAAATGGTGACATGTAGGATTTGATGTGTGGCAGTGCGGAAAATGGTCGCTTCGCAATGCATTTGATAGTGGCCTCGCAAAAGATAGGCAAAATTAAAGTACTTTGAATTCGCCGACTCTAAATAGCAGATGCCTTATTGTATTAAATAACGATTTCACATCAAGGATAATGAAAGAAACATGATCTGAAACCAGAGTACCAGCTGTTACCTAGAACACTCGGCTGTTACCATTTTGGACATGCTACCAGGCATTTATAAAATCAGCTATGAAAACATTAATGTAATATTAAAATTATCACACAGCTCATAGAAAATTATGTTTAATTGCCAGGAGAGTGTTGTTGTAAATGTATTTGTTGTGTGATTGTGTAGAAGTGTTTTTGCATACTCTTGCGCCAATGCGGTGGACACGATCTACCTTCCGTGTCCACCATTTTCTCAGCCTCGTTCGGAGCTTCACCTGGGTAAGTTGCACATCGCAGCGAGATGCCTTCAATTTTCTGTGTAATTCTATTAGTGTACTGTAAAAGTGCTTATTATGCTGGGAGCCTGTTTTTATAACCTCTTGTTTTACTCCAGTGCACTCCCTTGTACAACTCGTAACAAGGGTGCTATAATTGGTTTTTTTCGGGTGCGGCCGACTATGGATTCGTGATTGCCCACTCCCCCCATCATGGTGGGCCACTGCAAATTTGTTCCCTAGTGTTTTATTACACTCAAAGTTAATTCTCTTTTAATCAGGTTTAGAGACGAGTGGGAGAGAGTGCGATTGTGTACCAGTATTTGTATTTGTGCTGCTGCTCGATTTTTGTCTCAGATAATGCCATTTACAGTGATCTATGTGCTGTCAACTCAGGCATTACTGCATCACAGCACGATAGAAGAAGGGATACTCCATGATCTGAACAGTGGTAATAGTTAGTTTTGTGGCTGCTGGTTTCCCATCTAGTTTATATTGAATGTATGTTAACATATCGCAGCCGAGAGGATTTGCCACATCGTCAATCCGCCTGAGAACTCATCTTCCTGTCCTAGCTGGGATATGCTATGCGGTGCCTACAAGAGCAATTTGTCATATTAGGTTCTCCATTCTCCCCTTGGCAGAGCAATTGCTGCTTGTCCACTGCTTTGCAGGCCAGGAACACCACAGTGGCGACGAAACTTGTGTGGCTACAAAAAAACCATCAAGGACTACAGGACGATGCTACACCACTCAAAACAACGAGCCAATACATAGTCAGTGTGCGCCATTGTGGGCCATGTCCGAAGCACACATGGAGCTGCCATTCTGAGCACCGCAAATTAGGGCCCTCAAAAGAGTATTGCCACCCCCATAATAAGACAATGGAAAGAGCTCATGTGGAGTGCAATAACAATCACTCCAAGCACGCACAATCTTTCCAATTGACGTATAGGGGGTTCCAGGGACGTTGATTTAGGTTCCTGCCTTACCTGGCTTACCAGTTTAAGGCGAAATCTGGTGAAATAGCTTGGCGCCATAACTCAGTGAGCATGAGTTAGTGAGTGTCGTGCGGTCGACGGCCCATGGGCCCCTGGATCCCTCTGTCAATCTGTGGTGCTTATGAATGATGAACTTACCAATAATTGTGCATACCTAGTGGTTTCACTCTTTATGCTGGCTAGGCTGTAGGCCACCTCGCATGTCTTACTTACACTTGTTACTGCTGCAATATGGTGCAGCACCCGAAGTACCGAATGGGATAAAGTAAATAAAACAGTTGTGGTTATTAATTACATTTACTTACTTCTTTGATACATATGTACTTATGCTGGTAGGTGATAAAGTTATGCGGACCCGGCACTGTGGTCTGTCAATGACCATTGCTGCTCAGTAAAAGCCTAAGCAATGAAAATTTGGTGCAGTTACGCTGTACATGTTAAGTCATGTTAAAGATGACAGGAAGACAGAATGTCGTCCCCTCGACATGAATAAAGTAAAAGTTGCGGGGTGCCTGTAGCTTTAAGGGGGACACCGTGTTGGACCACTTGTTATTTCCTCCCAAGAGTTACCTCTTGAGGTAAATAAAGCGAGACAATCACTTGAGTCATGTAGTACATGACGACGATGCGGGTGTGTTCCGTTCTCGCCGACCCATACTGACATACTCATGGCCGAGTGTTCACTTCTGCCTGGTGTCGGCTAGGTGGTGAAATTGACTGCGGAAGTGCAAGTGGTCACGAGAGCACACATGGATGCATGTTTCACATCACAATGAAGGGAATGAAATATGAATGGTGAATGCTACTGCAGGACATGGACTCGCTCACCAGGGACATTGCATCAAATACCAAGTGCAAGTGCAGCCTTGTGACCTTTGGTCACGAGTGAGAACAGTTAATAATCGAATTATTTATGTAAAAAGACCTAACCAGAATAGTGTGTAACTTCTGTGATGCTCCGTGACTTGAGGCCACAGTGTGTGTCACATGCAAATCAGTATGATACCAGAGATGTGTGCACACGATGAACTGTAATGTTCGTAGAAGGAGTGTTCGCATAACGAATGTAGGCTAGGAATAACGAGCAGAAGATGGAAACCACACACCAATGTCTGGTAAAGTGAGCGATGTCGCACTACCAAACACCCATACCGCGACTACCTTGCTGCAACTAGGGGCAGCCCCTCGCACCAGATTTATTATCCTGAGATGGCACGGGCCAACGAATAAAAGTGTACAGGGACGACATGAGGTGTGCAAATACCAGACCATAGTATAAGAGTGGAGACCATCAAATGCCAGGAAAACCAAAAAACCCCACATGGAAACAGAACTCCGCATCACCTCAATGGGGAGAGATAAATGCCCGCTCCGAGCTAGATTCAATTGCCAGGTGGCTGTTTCAAGACCCACGATGAGAGTAAAGGAAAGCAATCATCAATAACCTGCAATAAGAGGGGCAGCACACTATTGAAACCCTTAGTTTAGAATACTGGGAGGCAGACCTATCACTCCACGATGCCTGCTTCACAGTTACGATAGAGGAACTAGAGGGGGATCACTATACTCCGAGCCCCCGACACACACGGCGAGCTTCGCGTCAATTCTCTCCAGAGGAGACAACACCAAGAG
Source organism: Clitarchus hookeri (assembly GCA_002778355.1). Classification (NCBI taxonomy): domain Eukaryota; kingdom Metazoa; phylum Arthropoda; class Insecta; order Phasmatodea; family Phasmatidae; genus Clitarchus; species Clitarchus hookeri. Next base: position 138,296 of record NQII01003281.1, on the reverse strand, counting down.
CAATCAGCACATCCACCGACCCCATCGCAACCACAAGGCACCAAGGTGGTTCTTGCTAGCGGGGGAAGTACGGCATACACCATGGTGCTGGTCCGAATAACGAGGGTTTTGGCAAGGGCCCCCAGTGTAGCAGCAGTGGACGAGACCAACTAGAGGTCAATGGATCTGTTGCAGCCCAAGAACCACCCCACCTCCAAGGATGTGAAAAGGGACATGTACATAGTCACGGTAGGGTTCTCTGGGGGAAGCGGAGAATATGGTCGTCTTATCTCCACCTCATCATGTTAGACCGAATCTAACAAGCCCACCTGTATGTCAACACCAGCTGCAGCTGATTCGTGATGCACACAGTGCACCACGAGTGCACAAGAGCAGAGAGAGCACGGGAGCCGAAAGCACCAGCCTGCCAAGCAACAGCCATTGGGGCGACGGCCACTTCCACCAGAAGATATCAGGTAGAACCAGCAACAACACACTCTTCCTGCCGACCCCATGGTAGTGATAATTTCGGTTTACTTATAATCCCAAAGTAAAATGAGGTGGCAGATATGGTATTGTGTACGGTTTGATTTGTGGTTGCACTGGAAATAGTCATTTCTCTATACATAATATAGCGAACTCGCAAAACCTATGCAAAGTGCAAAATTAAATATTTAGTTTTCACCAACTGTAAAGGGCAGACACATTATTATATTAAATAATGATGTTTCATCACAACTGAGCTACATTCAAATGTCAGCTGATTTCACAGGCGAGGTTTATGAAAGACACATGAACTGATGCCGGAGTACCAGTTGTTACCTGGTTCACTCGGCTTTTACCATTTTGTGCATGGACCCAGGCATTTATAAAATCAGCTAGGATATATTAACATAATATTATAGTCGTAACACGTCACATAGAACATTTTTTAATTGTCAGGAGGGTCATGTAGTATATGTGCTTGTTGTGTAAGAAACTCTTGAAGATGCACGCTCCGCAATCTTGTGAGGGGTAAGTCTTGTGTTGGCAAGGATGAAAAGGAAATCCTTCACATTTTTAAATAATAAAATCAGTATTAACCATTATTTCGATAACAATTTTTAGTTTCGTATAAGTGTATTTGTTACAATAAACAACACATTATAAAAAAAAAAAAATCTTTAAGATAAAGTTAATTTCGTGGTTGTTTTTACATACATGGGTATGCATTTTGTTCACACTACATCTTGCATTTAAAAATTTTTTTTTTATTACTTTTTAGTTTATTATGTATTTGAGTATGTAGGTGTTTGGAGGAAATTATAACTACATATTCTAAGGAACCTCTTATTTTAGAATAATTTTTTTCTTATACATTTTTTTATTTGAATTACCGATTATATTTAAAGTTAATTATCTCTTTTGTCTAAATACTTAGGCATTTTGCATGCAAACGTAACTCAGAACACTGTTACTTGTGACNAATTTTTTTTTATTACTTCTTAGTTTATTATGTATTTGAGTATGTAGGTGTTTTGAGGAAATTATAACTACATATTCTAAGGAACCTCTTATTTTAGAATAATTTTTTTCTTATACATTTTTTTATTTGAATTACCGATTATATTTGAAGTTAATTATCTCTTTTGTCTAAATACTTAGGCATTTTGCATGCAAACGTAACTCAGAACACTGTTACTTGTGACACAGGTATCGATCTAAATAAAAGATTTTAGTAAGTTTAATACACACAGTTTTTTCACATGAACCAGTTATTTATATACAAACACACACTACCAACTCATAATGTTTGCAACTTGTAGTTATTTCATATTCATATTCAATGCACAGCTTAACAAGAAATAATGACACATAAACAAATGTGGTTGGCATTTAGAACAACAGTACCTTTCTTTTGTCCAGCAGCAGCACAAATGCACAAACTTCACAGATCATCGATTAACTGACCAAGGACGGATCACATCTGGAAGCATGCCGGTTGCCTCTGGAAACAGTAAATTCACTGCGTCACTGATGCTGAGGTTAGTTTCAGATGTTCGTCGATGTTTACCCATTTGGGAGGAGCTGGGTTCGGGTACAGTCTTGTGTTTGGTGCGGGGTTTCTGAGAGGCTGCTCGTTGATTCGAGGTGACAGGTTACTGTACTGCGTTGGCTGAGTCTACCAACACCGACGAAGATGGATCTGTGATGGTGGCCTTCGAGGTATGCAAATTCGATGTTGATGATGCACAGATTGGCGCACAAAAGGTTGATTTGTCTCGACATATTGCAGCAGCTACGACGTCGTCAGGCGATCGCAGAAGATTGGTTTCTTCGCGCATGTAAAAACACAACCCTTGCCATAGCATGGGGTAAAGTCGATCACCTGCTGGCAAGGCTCGAGTGCGTCGGGATTCCCAGCACCGACCCAGTGCAAACTACCGCCGCACACCTCTTCATGCTCCATGAGCTGGCTACCGGGCTAGTAACTATAGGCAACGCGACTTAGTCCAGGTTTTATGTAATGATACGTTCGAGCTGGATGGAAGCCATCCATGTTGTCTGTCTTCCTCGAACTTGATGCTCGTCGACGTAGCAGGGCCTGTTTTATACAGGACTAGTTACAAAATGGCGACGCCGCCTCCATCTCGGAAGTCGGAGATGACGTCGTTTCACGATCTCGGCAAGGAGTAACAGGAACTCTGAGACGGCCTCGCTAAAAGTAACGGGACATTTACATTTGCTGCAGGTAACTTCGCTTTCCACGTCCGCACTGTCTATCTCGTTGTTGTTGGACGGCGCACTCGCGTGCTCTGAACCTAAGTCCGTGCTCTGTCAATTACATACATATTACATAACATGTACCTGTTTCATTTATATACCTCACAGGCGATAAACAATATTTGATGGCTTGAAATTAGCACTGTGTAACAATTCGTCTCTGTACACAGAACACAAATGTGATGCACAGGACGTGTCGTGTCTAGTGTCAGCTTCCACTCGCCCCTGTCGTTACTACATGCCTTTCGTGCCATATACCGTTACAGTTTTAGGTAATTTCGTCCGGCCAGGGCGGTGTGCAAAGGTGAACGTAGCACTCACCTTCACATAGGAAGCTTTCTAAATGCTGGGAGGTGTCTTGCGGTGAGCATATATTCCACCTGAGCCGGAAGTGAATATTACCATTGCACATTTTAAAACAAGTCAAGCTGCAAATCTCACCACACTCATCTTTGAAACAGACGCCATATTATACGCAGTGTTACTTTTTATAGACTTAATCATACAACGAATAAGGATAGAACGTGCTGTAGTCGACATCTTCCACTGGGCGAGGATCTGGAAGCAGGTCAATTTCCTCTCATACAGATCCTCTGTAGTCATCGACTTCTATCTGGTACTTTGCTGACTGTGGCGGCTGGTAGCCACGAGTCTGGTAAACTTCTTGCGACCATCGCATATGCAGACTGGAAGACATGCTTGCTGGCGAGGCCGAGAACTGGCGATCGGGCCGGCTGCCGCTGCTTATATAGTCAAAGGCTTTTCAAGATGGCTGCCAGCTCACGACGTCGTTGCTAGATAGGCATCACACATGAGTGGTGAGCACAAGGTCTGCCATACCATCTTACCACGGTTCAGGATGGTCGTGTGCTGGTCGCAATTACCATGCACCATTCATCTAATTGCATCATAGCGACCTTCTGTCTTTAGCTCGTAATTGAATGCTCGTGCATCCCAAATGTGACACCGCGGTTCTTCTTCCGCACGCGATATCAGCTGAGTTGTAGTGACAGTCGTCGGTGCCTATATCAAATTGCCTTGGCCAGGCCAGCCACGACAAATAATGCAAGCGTTGTTACCGAGATCATGGGTTTTGAAATGTACACGGAAGCTCTATTGTAATAGATGAAAAAAAAAAAAAAACTAGCACACACTGGTCTGTCCAAGTGTGGAAAAGAAAACACATGTGTTAAAGGTGCAATTTCGTGGCCGATGGTCTGATACAATTGATTGGTATAGGTGGAGGGATAATTTATTGCATAAGGACAATGATCAATTTGTGACGATGATNGGGTGAGTAAGGGAAGAGGGTCTAATGTTATATGCTATTCGATTTTTAATATTTTTTTTTGCGACCTTTCTCAATTTTTTTTGTTTGGTTGGCGGTTGGGTGTGGAGAGAGGGTGAGGTGAGTGTGGTGGGATGAGTGTGAGGTTAACATTATATATTTCTCGATTTTTTTTTTTTTTTTACTTTTTGTGATTTCAAACAAAAAATTGGGTTCAAGGCATTCAAGGTCACGAGAACAGGGTCAAATTCAAGGTCACCAAGATCTAATATGGTGATCGGTTGTCATCACAGCATGTCTGCCCCAGGCCGCCTCGACAACCGACTTGCTTCTACTCATGAATCCTGCACCCGACTTCGCCAAACCTATCTACTGTCAAATATTCACTTTCTACCTGTCTCTGCATCGCTATCACCCTACCCAACCCCCCTTGTCAAAACGAAAGTAATTCTCATTTGAAGTTTTGTGTTCTTGGATTCTGTTTGATTTTGTTTCGTATTTATTACGTTTCAATAGTAAAAGGCGGCACAGTAAATCTAAGTATCAAATCCTGAATAGCAACGATGCTGAAATTGCGCAAGTCCCAAGCAGTACCAACGGGTCTGTATGGAACCGAATCGTGGATTCTTACTAATAAAGACGAAAGCAGAATCCAAGCTGCGAAAATGAGGCTACGAAACAAAGATTTAAGAAAATCGCTCAATACAGTATGAATGCCAAAAATCTCAAAATGCCGCCGAAATTGGACATCCCATGTACGACGGATGGACGATGAGGTGTTATCTACAATGTTCTACAAATATCAACCCAGAGGTTCCCGCAGAATTGATAGACCCAAGCAACGCACGGAAGACCAGTAATAAATGAAGACTGAAGTTCGCCACAGATCGAAGGGCCTACCTAATACACAAAGAAGAAGACTTAAAACTGCTGTTAAGGGGAAAATATCGCATATTTTTTGGAGTGTCCTGTCATTTGTCTGCATCACTCGTAAACGTTACAACTTCCTGCAGACATTTTGGACAGTAGGTACTTCACTTTGTAAACTGAATTAAATTTAATATGTATTGATGGGTCTGTAAGCTACACTTGCGTCGAGGCTAGTTCTGTTTTGTGATTGACCAAAGGCACCAGAGTAACATTCTTGGTTCCACTTGTATGATGCACGTATACATATCTGGCAACTGTAATCGGAAGGATTAGTCATGTTAACGAAAATAATTTACTCAACTATTTAACGGTGTCCATTTTAATTATAGTTGCCTTCCTTCAACGCATTTTGAGGATTCACACTACTTTAACGGGAGAAAAAGTTTGTTTTAAGGACATCAGAGACTTAAATATTTTGTGATATTAAAAAAATCACTTCAAGCATAACCGAAATATTTACAAATACTATTAAAATGGTTACAAGAAAACTTAATTGCGCGGAGTGAATAAACATGTATGAAATATCTTAAGATTATTGCAGAATTTAATTTTATCAGTGCGTCTTGATGATGTGCGTATCTGTGCACCGTGTAATTGTATATTTATTGATGATACGCGTAGAAAATGATATCTCAACATTAAAGTACTAGCTATGAATCTTATCTAGCGATGAAGGTTATTAGTTGTGAACAAGTGAATCTGGCAGCAGTGCGGCAACTGGGTCCGCCATGGCTTCGAAGTCGCTGTTAAGAACAAGGTGAGTCATACTAGGGAATTGAAAGGAACACTGGCAAGGACATTCAAGAAGCTCAAATTATCTCGGACATTTTTATTAAATCACATCCTTTTTTCATTCTGATATGCAATAATAGTCTGAAAAAAGTATGAAAATGCAAGGAAATTACTTTTAACAAAAGAAAGAAACAAGATGCAGCAATTAAAATTCTTTGTTCGTGGAAATGTCTAAATGGAACAGTATTAAAACGTTGCGCTAGAGCTTAAAATAGTTGTCGCGCAGAGAAGAATATTTCTTGGAGATTTGTTATGCGCCTCGCCCATATTTTAGTTTTAACTTTCGAGATTAAATTTGAAGTTAAAATATTTAGAAGTTAGACACCCACCGAAGCTGAACCAAGTTTTAGATTTCAAATTAAATGCAAACTGTCATTTCTGAGACTTCAAGTAACAGTTATCCTGAAACCAAAGTTAGTGCCAAAATAACTTCTGAAGTTTGTACAAATAAACATTTAAAAATAGAAATTTCATATTTCTGCTTAAAAAAAATGGCAGAAATTATTTAAAGAATGGTTTGATATTTTTGTCACATTATCATTTATATCATGTCACGAAATCATAAAATACTCTGAAAATTCCATAAAAAAAGTGTTGGCTCCTTAACAGCCTTACGGGGCTCGCCAAATGGACCTATTTTGGGCGTTTGACTTCGAGAAGCACGGAAGCGATAAGGGCGAGTCTGCCACGCGCATTAAGTGCGCCATCGCCACTAAGCGCAAGGCTCTGAACTGGCTTACAGTATTCTCGTCGTGCTGCACTTACTTTCAGCGGTGGTCCTATCATTTTATTGGTGGAAAGTCTGTAGCAAGGTTCAATGTAGGGCCCTTGAGTAGTTGTATGTATCTGGCGCATATATAATCAGATACACTGAAGAGCCAATAAAACTGGTATAGGCGTACGTATGCAAATACCAGAGTAACATGATGTGGTCGGCAGCTAGATCGGTTACTGCTGCTATAATGGCAGGTTATCAAGATTTAAGTGAGTTTGAACGTGGTGTTGTAGTCGGCGCACGAGAGATGTGGCATAGCATCTCCGAGGTAGCGATAACATTAGGATGTTCGCGTACGACCATACCACGAGTGTGCCGTGAATATCGGGAATCCGGTAAAAGATCATATCTTCGACATCGCTGCGGCCTGAAAAAGATCGTGAAAGAACGGGACAAATGACGACTGACGAGAATCATTAAACGTGACGGACGTGCAACCCTATCCAAATTGACGCAGGTTGGATTTGTGGACTGCCCNCGGACGTGCAACCCTATCCAAATTGACGCAGGTTGGATTTGTGGACTGCCCTGCAGGATTCATGGCGTGAATTGCCTCCTGAATACCTTCAGACATTAGTCGAGACCGTGCCACGTCGTCTTGCGGCACTTCTGCGTGCTCGGCGGGCCCTACACGATACTAGGCAGGTGCACCAATTTTTTTGGTTCTTCAGTGTACATCGCTTTGAAAAGGCCGTTTTGAGGTACACTGGAGTGCGCTGTGATGGCGTTTGAAACATGCGTGACGTGACGTCTTGAAAACACTCAACAGGCATCGTCTGAAGTGTTGTGTTCTCTAAGGAGATTGGTACATTGGATGCGCATTTAATTGCTTCGTAATAAAACGTGCGGGTATTTCAAACACTTTGCAGCGCAGTTCAAGCGCCAGGTAGACGGGGGCCTTAACAGAATGAAGCTATAGTCCATTCACGGTATCTTCAGACTTTTTGAATCAAACATTTGAAAAATCACCCTACATATAACGTGTTCGGTTGTTTCCGAAATGTGTTATGTATCGCAAGCGTTTTGTACGTCTGTTGAAATAATAGTATCTTATTTTTGATTAAATAGAATTTTTACTTATATTCTTACTGTAAAATTAATATAAATAAAACAGGGAGAAAATATGTATATTAATAAATACCCAATAATAAATAGATTTGATGCAAAATATCGTTAAAATCACTGCGCACGAATGCGGTGCGCTGTCCCTTTTGTGTTGTTGTCTAGACTTAGTTAAGCTTTGTTTGAATAAGGTGGAGGAATTGCCGGCAAGCAGAACTTTAGCAGGAAGTAACCGTGAATGTTCTATACAGTGTGGCAGGTAATTCGCGGATACGGACTGCACCACACGAATCTGAAATCAAAACCGAGTAGAAAATACATTTTGGTAAAATTTCATAAGGTCCTTCGTTAGTAGTTAGAAATGGAAGGTTCACCTCCAGGGGATTGGGGATGCGGAGCCACAGCACCACCACCGCCATATTGGATGACGTCACGTGGAAACATCATGCTCTGTCATTCCTCGCCCTTGGTGGCCATTTTCCCTTTTTCCCTCGGAGTTTCCCTTTTTTCCCTTCAAAACGCCCAAAATTTCACGGCTTTCCCTCAAAACCAGAAAAATTTCCCAGTAGAAATTTCCCTTTCCAAAATTTTTATGAGTCACTCAATCCGAAAATAGCATGACTACAATGTAGCTCGGTGACTCTTTTTATGGGAATGAGGGGTTGAGGATCTCACTAACATTCACACTCTGTCGTTCCATGCCAGCACCATCCATCTTGTATGAAGAATGTTCGAGTTCATTGCCCTGTCATGCAACTTCTCTCATTCCTTCCTGTCTCTCTCTCTTGTCCGTTCTATCCCGGGGAGTGGTTTCCTCATATTCGTTCCAGTCTCCTTTATTTTTTCTCTTGTGTCTGTTTTTTTNTCCGTTCTATCCCGGGGAGTGGTTTCCTCATATTCGTTCCAGTCTCCTTTATTTTTTCTCTTGTGTCTGTTTTTTTTATTAACACACACCCTCATTCCTTCATATGTCTCTCTCTTGTCCGTTCTATCCTTTGGGTGTTTTCTCANTTTTTTTTATTAACACACACCCTCATTCCTTCATATGTCTCTCTCTTGTCCGTTCTATCCTTTGGGTGTTTTCTCAAATTCCTTCTGGTCTCCTTTCACCTGGCGTCCTTGCAGGGACGAGTATCATGCTCTGTCATTCCACCTGTGCGTCACGGAGCGAAGTCTGCACACGCACGCTAGCCTAGAGTCGCAACGCGTGCGCGCCAAGAACGTCCTAAACATACTTATAAGCATAGATGGCTGTCATTTCCAAACCGTTTAAAATACAGCCACCAAATTCATAACGTAGGCATCACTCCCGACGACAAAAGGACCACGGGGTCAAGTATGACATAGTTCGTTGTAATTTCCGAAGCATTTAAGATTAGTCACCAAATACATAACATAGGCAGCACCCCTACAACGAAATAGGCCGCAAGGTCAAGCATGCCCTAAGCCCACTTATAAGCATAGTTGGCGGTAATTTTCGAACCATTTAAGATACAGCCACCAAACTCATAACATAGGCATCACCACCGACAACGAAAATGACTGCAGGGTCAAATGGGCCTTAAGTTCACTAACAAGCATAGTTGGCTGTAATTTCCGAACCATTTAAGATACAGCCACCAAATTCGTAACATATGCTGTTTACGAGAAGCATAGGTTGTTGGCATTGCGTGTACTCGGTATTGGGCGAGGCATCGCAGGTTGGTGGCAGCTGTGAATTCACTGCTACCGTCTGGATACGGGAATTCCTTTGGCAGAGGATAACCCGGCTCTGGGCCGGATAGAATCCAGGCGTAGCATAAAAAAATGGCACATTACCAATAATATGAATATCACCAGTAGTACCAACTAGTTTACGAAACATCTAAATTTCATCACCCAACTCAATCTTAACTTTTTTAAAGTGAAAACAGTACAGGTGCTTGAGCAATAGACACAATAGCAGTTTGATACATTACACTCTCATCAATTGCAAAAGTCTTCCAACGTATAATATCACGAACATCAATTTGGTTAATATAGTTAACAGTAACACCAGGATTGTTATGATATGTTAACAACCCACTACCAGCATTAGCTGTCATACCTTGAATACCAAATCTATACAAAAAAGAAAGAAAAACACAACTTTCTTGAGATTGAGAAACAGACTTAACAAACACATTATCATCTTTAGCAACATCATTACTAAAACCACCAATATTACGGAAAACAGATTTTGAATAATATATCTTGTTATAATGAAGTGCACGCCGTATACTGGATGTAAACCACTGATTCAGTTCACAAGCACGTCCGAACAGGCGCGCGACGGAACTAGCAATGCAAACTCCGCGGCAACGCCCCGTGGCTTTAGGCGTTGCCGCACCCGGCGGCCCGATACCAACCACGTACTTCTTATCACCGGAAGATTTCTTTTAAAAGACAAAATGGAGTGACCAAGAACACAGCTTGGACGCCCTTTGCATGACTTTGCGGTGACTTAAACTCACGAGGGACCACGACGATGTAGCGGGGCCGATGTCCGCAGCATAGGCGGCTACACACTGGCTTGCGATGCGAGGGTTTCCGGGTTCGAGTCCGGGTAAGCCACGGGTACGTCTGTGTGAGTTGCCCCCATAGACTAAAGATGGGGCAGAGAGATCCCGCTGGCTGCGCAGAACCAGCATGTATGTCACAACATTCCACTGATTTTCTTTCAATACCTTCAGAAAAAAACGGCGGGGGTTTGATTTGAGGTTAGGATACTGTTTTATAAACAAGAGCTTTGAGATGTTTGTTTATATCTTCCAACCACTGTGTAGTGCAGTTTGATTACATTCAAATCGATAAAAGTATTTCATTCATATACAAGCGTGTGTCGTTTAAAAATCCAGCTGTAAACAATCACGTTCATCGCTGTTGACCATGTGACTTTGCCAGTTGTGTTCCTTTGGGGTAATTTAGTGTTGGGTACATGGTAAGAAGACGAATAAACAGTCTGCCTCATAGCTAGTATATGGTTGCCCTCTATGGAAATAAGTCAGCCAACATCGTGAACGCTATGAGGTGATTCTCTATACAAATCGAGAAATAAAAGGTTCTATGATCCGTGTCCTACAGTAATTCGTATGCGAGGTTCTTGGCNGATTCTCTATACAAATCGAGAAATAAAAGGTTCTATGATCCGTGTCCTACAGTAATTCGTATGCGAGGTTCTTGGCCATGAAAATTGATATTAGAGATTAAAGGAACAATTTTTTTGTTCTTGTTGTTCTGAATTTATTTACATTCCTTCGAAATTCCGCGTGGATTGTATAGTATGTTAATGGCACATGAATAAAACGGAATTTCAAGTTTCAATTTTGCATGCGTGTGTTTGAATGATGAACAGATTAACGATCTCAAAAACGCCAAATTTTAAGANTTTCAAGTTTCAATTTTGCATGCGTGTGTTTGAATGATGAACAGATTAACGATCTCAAAAACGCCAAATTTTAAGATGATCTCCGAGCGCAAAAAAACACATCAGTATAGGTGGGAGACAAGGTTTTTACTGGCGCATATATGCAATTGTTTGAAATATTGTTATAGTAATTTTGTACGTTTATTTCGTTTATATATGCAAAAATAAATGCTCATGCACGAGCGTTTTACAGATCCCAGGTACAGCATGTTTTAAAGCACTGCAGTAAGACTTAGCAGACAAGAGCCATTCTGAACCAAAATGTAAAACTTATACGATTTAAAAAAAAAATCGTAGAATTCACCCAAAGTTAAAAAAGCGACAGACTTTTTCCTAACCTACCTTAAGACTGAGAGGATAGTTGGAGGTCCAAGTGGAGATGGGACCTAAGCGCATCTCAGGGCTGAGCCCCATACGCCCAGGTATGCAGGGGAATCTAACTGCATGGACACATGCTCGTGGCTTGATTGGGATTGGGAAACATGGCCGCGATTGTAGCCATGGTTGTCTCACATGCTAACTTGTTCTTTTCTGTGGTCACGCTGGCGTTGTTTATTTGAATGTGACCAGGGATGGGGAAAGTACAGCAAACTCCTAGTGGAAAGGGGGGATACGAAATTGGGCATGCTCCCTACCGTGTCCCCAGTGGAAACCTGAGACAAAAGAGAGGAGAGACGAGGAAAGGGCATAACGAGCCGCATATCGACACTCGGCCTTAAGGCTCCCCGCCTAGCTGGCGCTTGAATTGCTTTGCAGACTCAATGGAATACTCGNGCATATCGACACTCGGCCTTAAGGCTCCCCGCCTAGCTGGCGCTTGAATTGCTTTGCAGACTCAATGGAATACTCGCTTCCCCCTCGAAACTGTTAAATGTGCGCGTCCAATGTGCTGATCTGCGAAAACAACACACACTTCTGACGAGGGCTGTTGATAGATTTCGAGACGTCACGCACATTAGAAACACCATTCCACAGCAGTCCACCAACTCATTGTTGCGAGAGTTTTCAAGACGTCACGTATGTACATTAGGAACACCATTCCTCAGCAGTCCACCAACTCATTGTTGCGAGAGTTTTCAAGACGTCACGTACATTAGAAACGCCATTCCACAGCAGTCCACCAACTCATTGTTGCGAGGTGCTCCGACCAGTATATCTAAACCAAAGAATGTTTGTCTTTGTTAAATATTAAGATACGTATATTTTTTCAGCCTTCTTCTGTTTCTGGCTGCATTCTTCCCAGACATTGGCCAGTGTTTCATGGACCGGGTAGACTGCCAAGGTAAGAATATTTAACTAAATGCTTGCCGCTTCATACTATGTGCACTTTTTTTTGCAAATGAAGACTATGCGTAGAATGCTAGCGTAATTAAGGAACGTGCTATCAGCTTTACAATAGCTGAAACAGAGTGAATTTGTGTCTCAGACAATGTTAAAATGCTATGTTTTTTTAACCGTTTGTTTATGAAAATTTCTTATTATTGGTATTTGGTATCATGAATCCAACGAAACATACGCAATTGCGTATTTAAATATAAAACCCATTAAGTTTTTATCAAAAAACTGATTTTATAAATTTAAATTATATATGCGGTAAATCAATTAAATTATTTAAAACAAAATAATATTTTTGCCGTTACGAAGCACGTTTTGATAGCAAATTACCGATGACTTGTTAAAATTAATCTTTACCATTATTTCCTTTATAATACTTAACCCACGTTTTAAGCAACAACTTACTTAAATGTGTTACATTACTTACTAAGCCATTTCTATGTGAAGAGCGACAAACATTAAATTCTTGCTTGTATACGAATTGAAACTCAAAAAACAGAAACACATTAAAAAATTTCAGACGCTTTCCTCGCGTTTTGTATTCCGATTGGAATACCGGAGAACTAGCTTCGTATTCAACCTTTAGAATTCTGCACCAGAACTCGAAATACAGTTCAAGATACAGTTATTTAGTATTTGCTCTTTATNATTCTTGCTTGTATACGAATTGAAACTCAAAAAACAGAAACACATTAAAAAATTTCAGACGCTTTCCTCGCGTTTTTTATTCCGATTGGAATACCGGAGAACTAGCTTCATATTCAACCTTTAGAATTCTGCACCAGAACTCGAAATACAGTTCAAGATACAGTTATTTAGTATTTGCTCTTTATTGAACTGTAAATTAAATCTGAAACTTAATTTCGGTCAAATGCAGGTAGTGTAAAATATATATGAATTTCGTACCACGCAACGCACTGGAATAAAATAAGAAACTACGAAATACAGTTCGAAATAATACAGTTACATTTTTGGCATTAAAAAATCTTTAAAATAAGAAAAAAAAAAATGGTTGCCTGTAAAGTCGGTTTTACGGGCGAAGATTTTACGTGACAACGTAGTGCTGCGCGCGCGGCAGACCGATCATAGTTGAGTGGGAGAGAGACGCAAGGCATTCGGCGGGCCTCTCTCTCGTTCGGTGACTCATCGTAACGTTACCGAGCGTTACACTTTTTCATAAGTGACTCCCAGCCGCAACCTAATTTAAGACGTTGTCACGTCAAAAA
>NQII01003281.1:114033-124685 GCA_002778355.1 Clitarchus hookeri | reverse complement strand
AATGGTTGCCTGTAAAGTCGGTTTTACGGGCGAAGATTTTACGTGACAACGTAGTGCTGCGCGCGCGGCAGACCGATCATAGTTGAGTGGGAGAGAGACGCAAGGCATTCGGCGGGCCTCTCTCTCGTTCGGTGACTCATCGTAACGTTACCGAGCGTTACACTTTTTCATAAGTGACTCCCAGCCGCAACCTAATTTAAGACGTTGTCACGTCAAAAACACAATATCTGTCACTGCAACGAATATTCATTAAACATATTTTAATTTAAATTTTAATTTTAATTAAAATTAATCTTTACCATTATTTCCTTTATAATACTTAACCCACGTTTTAAGCAACAACTTACTTAAATGTGTTACATTACTTACTAAGCCATTTCTATGTGAAGAGCGACAAACATTAAATTCTTGCTTGTATACGAATTGAAACTCAAAAAACAGAAACACATTAAAAAATTTCAGACGCTTTCCTCGCGTTTTTTATTCCGATTGGAATACCGGAGAACTAGCTTCATATTCAACCTTTAGAATTCTGCACCAGAACTCGAAATACAGTTCAAGATACAGTTATTTAGTATTTGCTCTTTATTGAACTGTAAATTAAATCTGAAACTTAATTTCGGTCAAATGCAGGTAGTGTAAAATATATATGAATTTCGTACCACGCAACGCACTGGAAAAAAATAAGAAACTAAGAAATACAGTTCGAAATAATACAGTTACATTTTTGGCATTAAAAAATCTTTAAAATAAGAAAAAAAAAAAAAAGGCTCAATTCCAAGTTAATTTTCACGAGAAACATTGAAAAATTTCGAAATGCCCCATATGACTGTTATGAAAGTGTTTTAAGCTAATTTCTAGGACAGTAACGTTATTCTGAATTGGTTCCAGAATAGTAGTTATACACGACGAAAATTTGCAAACAGAAAATGAACATACTGGTAGAGCTTTATCATATTTATATGCGCATCACCACTTTGAATAAAATTACGTGATGATTACTATTTCAATGCGTAGGCCGTCCTAACTAATTATATTTACAGTTAAGATAATATTATAATTTATAATGTTTTGAATTCCATTATATTATTCCCAGTAACACAAATCATATACAAGATCTTTATAAGCTGTGACATCATAGTGTAGCGCAACGTTATTTTTACCACAAGTTATATAGCGTTATGTGAATAAAGTTATTCATGGGAACACAAGAATTTTTCAAACTTTTACTGAGTTATGTACCTTGACTTTATCATGCAGAGTAACATTACTTTGTAACCACGAGCTACTCACAACAACGCAAATATACCCGTAACTTTTATTTTGTTATGACTATTATATTNATTACTTTGTAACCACGAGCTACTCACAACAACGCAAATATACCCGTAACTTTTATTTTGTTATGACTATTATATTATAGTGCAACTTAACGTAATCACGTTACCACGAACTAAAGAGTTATGTAAATAACGTTATTCACAGAAACGCAAACATAGTTATAAGTTTTAATGAGTTATGTACTGTGATCTCATGTGCGCCGTAACGTTATTTTATTGCCATTAGCTATAGTGTTATGCGAATAACGTTATTCATGGCAAAAAAAATGGTTGCCTGTAAAGTCGGTTTTACGGGCGAAGATTTTACGTGACAACGTAGTGCTGCGCGCGCGGCAGACCGATCATAGTTGAGTGGGAGAGAGACGCAAGGCATTCGGCGGGCCTCTCTCTCGTTCGGTGACTCATCGTAACGTTACCGAGCGTTACACTTTTTCATAAGTGACTCCCAGCCGCAACCTAATTTAAGACGTTGTCACGTCAAAAACACAATATCTGTCACTGCAACGAATATTCATTAAACATATTTTTTTAGTAATGCGAGAGCGTCTTTATTTATCAAGCGCGTTATTAATTTCCTTGTGGTTCGTCTAATTACATTTATTAATTGTAAAACTGCGACGCTAGCTCCACCGCGTCGTTCGTCTTTGGAATTGCTTCCATGCAAGGTGGCTTTCTCCTTGGCCGGCTCGGCTCCCCTCCTGTTTCCTCCCCTCATTTCCCTCCCTTGATTACCCCTCCTCGGTGACTCATCGTAACGTTACCGAGCGTTACACTTTTTCATAAGTGACTCCCAGCCGCAACCTAATTTAAGACGTTGTCACGTCAAAAACACAATATCTGTCACTGCAACGAATATTCATTAAACATATTTTTTTAGTAATGCGAGAGCGTCTTTATTTATCAAGCGCGTTATTAATTTCCTTGTGGTTCGTCTAATTACATTTATTAATTGTAAAACTGCGACGCTAGCTCCACCGCGTCGTTCGTCTTTGGAATTGCTTCCATGCAAGGTGGCTTTCTCCTTGGCCGGCTCGGCTCCCCTCCTGTTTCCTCCCCTCATTTCCCTCCCTTGATTACCCCTCCTCGGTGACTCATCGTAACGTTACCGAGCGTTACACTTTTTCATAAGTGACTCCCAGCCGCAACCTAATTTAAGACGTTGTCACGTCAAAAAAAAATATTAATAGCCTTTACTCGGTTACGTTCCATGACGTTATAGTGCACGTAACGTTATAGAGTCATCACATACTGTAACATTTCCGTACTGTATTTACCGAAATAATGTAATAAGCCAATTTGTTACTCCGTAGAATAACATAACAAACTATACTGTTAAATTATCCACCTTTGGTAAGTATTTCTACGAGATAAATCAGTAAATATAAAATTCCACTGTCATTGAATATTTCCAGTATGAGACCTAGCATATTTGTGAATGCTGTGGTAAATAAAATAAGTACGTACGTTTTAATTTCACTCTATGATGACATCGGTTTGTGGGCTTTGGTTGGTGTTTATGATATATTTTTTATTCAAGTATGTCGTTATTCTGTGTGCCATCGTTGTCAGGCCACAAGATTTTTTGTTCTTATTTTTACTGGAGATATTCAGAAAAGGGTCAAGTACCGTTCTAACTATTTCCCTCTATAAACACGGCACGTTGTCCGTTGGAATCTTCGTCTTTAAATATGTGATTAATAAGGCCGGTATGGGATCATTTTATTTTAGAGCTAAAACGCGAGTTTATTTTAAGTTTTATATAAGATGGTACGTTGAAAGTTAAGCCAATTTGTAACTGGACAAATGCCTTCAGTCACTGCTAAACATGTCGTTGTACTCAAATTACACTCTAAACATGGAACAGTGAGGATTGAGCCAAATCAGTGAGGATTGGGCCAAATCAGTGAAAACAGTGAACATTCAGCAACTGATAATCAGTACCAGATAACTAATTAATATTGTGGCTGAATTTCACTGATTTATTTGTGATTCCCACTGAATGTCAAGAATTCCACTGCTATAAATCACTTGTTCCCAGTGAAGTTACTTGATAGCTAATCAACTGACATTCAGTGAATTTTATTTCACTGATTGATATCACTGATTCGAAATTAGAATGTATTTCACGGGAATAACTGCAGTTATCGACCGGTTGTATTTTTTGTGTTAGATTTTGCATAGAGGGAACACAATTGTTGTAAAGCGACGGATTTAATTGGGAATGCGGAAAATTAAAATAATTCAACTGGTGCTGTTTGTCCAAGGCCGAAATAATGGATAAATGTATTATAGAAGACGTAATTTCCGTATTGTAAATTGGTAACGTGAATTACACCAAAGGTTTGTTGTGATTTGTGCCAATGTTTTATGATAGCCCACCTGTTACCTCGGTTGTAATGCCCGTTGCCCGTTTTCAGGCGAGGCACGACATTTTTAGTATTCTAGTGACAATATACAACACCTCTGGAGCATTTTGTGTCAGAATGGTTACATTTGCCGAGGTACGTCATCGTGTACTCTAGAGTAGG
Organism: Clitarchus hookeri; assembly: GCA_002778355.1. Lineage (NCBI taxonomy): Eukaryota > Metazoa > Arthropoda > Insecta > Phasmatodea > Phasmatidae > Clitarchus > Clitarchus hookeri. The sequence goes on along the minus strand of NQII01003281.1, from coordinate 120,817 downwards.
TTATTCATGGTTGATTAAGCATTTTTTGAAATCAAGATTTTAAAAATACCACTGTCCCTACCCACATGTATGTATTTCAACGGGTTCATTGACTGGCATGCGCTCAGCAAAGTTAGAGACGACGAAGGAAAAATAATTCCATGACTTAACGTTGAACTGAAAGTGCTAGGTAAACACTTCTGAATACTTAAATGATTTCTCTAGTTTTCCGGTTTTTAATGCACGTAAGTGTAATAATGAGTAAATTTGTAAAATATTAACTTTTTTTATATTTTCACAATTCTACTTGGACGACGCGTGAATGAAGTGATAAGGCCTATGGCAATGTTAACTTTACATATGGCACAATAATACATAACCAGCACACAGACCGATACTAAGCTGGGATTTCAAAAGTGTCTAACTTATCGTGAACCACCCATAGGACCATTACACTTTCTGAATACCAGCTATGTACTATATTATTTAACACCGAATTAACCGAGATAAATAATTGAGAATATTACTAACACAGTCATTCAAACCTACAAATTCCTAATCCGTTAAACAAGCCTTTGATGCGTAGCCCAATACCCTTAAACTTTGCATGGAATGTATAGCAGTCAAAATTCTCTGTTCAGTAATGCAAAGGTAATAACTGTTGGTATGGTAGGCACTGAAGTTATTCTATTTATATCCAGTTTACATTACAATTAAAATAAACATACGGAGTTAATTTAAGATTGCTAGCACAATTTGTCTTGAATTTGATTGGTATTTTATTAAAAAAAAACTAATTTCCGAGAAACATTACGAAGTAAACTAAGAACTAGGGTCACTGTTCATCAAACACAAATAAATTAATTTAATGCCAAGCACACTTTGAATGATCTCACTCCACGGAAAATGTCACAGCACACTGGTGTAAATATACCACATGGCTTATTTAGAGCAAGGAAATTGCAACATAAACGATAAATCTTTTAAAATGATGACATTTTTCCTTACTTTAATCGAGACACAGATGAACTATTGGTTGAGACCCGGAGATTTAGCGAATTCATTTACAGGACAAGTTAAACTCCAAATCACGTGTAAATTTGTGTTTCTACTTCTGTTGGGCCAAGGTTTATTAGATACGCCCCGGACGGCTTTCGACCAATAACAAACTTGCAAGTAAAAGACGCCACGAACACCGTGCTACCTGGTCTGAGGTAGAACTGGCGCATCAGCCAATGAACAACTAACTGAAGCTCGAGTGCACAAAGGATTGCGCAGCCTAGCTTGTTGCTACACGAGTACGCGAAATTTCCTGATCTCTGTCTATTGGCAGTTTTAATTTTCTCCCCGTTATGGAAGACACTACGGAGAATCAAATATATTTTACGTCGGTGAAGGAATCAGACGCATAGTTTTGTAAATCGGTTGGTGATTTCCATTGTAATATTTCTGATGTCTATTGATCGTCAGAGTTTCTCGAGTGGGGCTTTTATCTTGTTTGCGTTGTTGCGATTCTGGCTTGAGATAAGAAAGGTATCGCGGTCATTTCTAAACAAGTTTGGAAATGACGTCTTAAACTGCAGTAACTCGAAGGTGCTGGGGGACCACAGTGGCTGAGCGGTTAGACTACTCGCCTCCCATACAGGCGAACCGAGTTCAATCCCCGGCTGGTTCGCTCCGGATTTTTGCAAGTGGGAATCGTGCCGGACGATGCCGCTGGTCGGCGGGTTTCCTCGGGGAATTACGCCCCCCCCCCTATTACATTCCGGCGCTGCTCCATACTCACCTCACTTCACCCTCATCGGCTTTCAAGACCTCGATGTTCAGAGCCGTCCAAATCTCTTCACTCACTCAAAGGTGTGGTGGGCTACCCATGAAACATACTTCTATGCTGAGTTTAGTAGAAGTATATTTTCTTCACACATATTTTTTTTCAATAAAGCTTATAAAATAGTTAGGAAAACCTTTTTTGATTGCAGACTGCGATAGAGGATTAATACAGTCTCAGTGTTTACATCAGTGGCTGTCAAAATGTGGTCCGCGGACCACGGGTACTTCTTGGGAGGTCCGCGAGATTTTCTAAATGTGCCAAAACCCGTATGGTCACAATTTAATTTCCTAGTCTAAGTGCTGCAATGACATAAATTTTTAGCATGCACTGTACTTATGTCCATCACATGTCTTGAAGCCAGTGAACAAGGTGCTGTAGGTTCCAGTAGAGTTTAATATAATATGGAATAAAAGTAATTTTTTTTTAAACAAAGTAGGCCTACCCACTTTGTTAATAATTTAGTATTGTAACACACACTTTCAACGGTAACAGAAAATATTTTTAAAGTATATATATATGCGATCCACTAATTTCTAATGTGTAAATTAAGCTTTAAAGTTAATGCTTTATGGTAAGCATGAGATTTTAACATAATACACCGTATCCCACATCAAGTAGTACCCTCCTTAATGGGTATCTGGATCTGCCTCTGAAAGTGTAGAGAAAAGTAGAACATAAGAAGGGCTTTCAAAAAAGCTCACTTTATCATCAACAGCCCATACACTCTATTCGCGGTTTCTCCACACTTTTTTTTAACCAAGCGTTAAAAAAAATCTCCCTATATACGACGTGTTTGATTGTTTTCTAAATATGTCACTTATCGCAAAAGTTTTATATTTCTGTTAACATAACAGTTTCTTATTTTTAGTTAAATTAAACTTTTACTTGTATTTAATAATTATAACATTTCATTTGTAATTAATATGAATTCGAACCGGGTAACGACTAGTAAGGAATGGTTCTCATGTAAAATATTATTAAACACCGAGTGCGCACGAATGCGGTGCGATGTCTCTTTGTTGTAATTTTCTAGGTACGGTTGGACTTTGTTCGCACGAGGCGGAGGAATATGCATGAAGTAAAACTTAAGTGGACTTCAGAAAAGTTGGAAGTAACCGTGAATGGACTATAGCGCGTGTGTTGCATAGACTAAATATGAGGTAGACCGATAATTCGTCTTATGCGCGTGTAGGTACCCAACATTCAACCACCCCAAAGGAACACAACTATTGAAGTCACATGGTCAACAGCGATGAAGTTTGTTTGTTTATATATTAATTTTTAAAAGACAATCGAATTTATATGAATAAAATAACTTCATAAATTTGAATTTAATAAAACTTCATTACAAATTGGTTAGAGGAAGTATACAAACATCTAAAAGCACTTGTTTACTAATCAGTGTTCTAACCTAAAATCCAATCCACGCTATATTCGCTAGACGTGTTGGCAGGTGAGCGGTTGGATGTTGGGACACGGAGACTGGTTGTGCGCAGCCAGCGAGGTCACTCTACCTCATACTAGTGTGCGGTGTGTTGTGTACAGACCCAAAGCCGCCTTCCTGGCTGCACGCCACCGCGCTCAGCGACAGCACCTTCAGCCTGACGTGGGGCGGCGTCGACCAGAACCCCCCGCACTGCGTGGCCGGCTACAGGTTGTGCCTGCACCAGCCCGCCGGGGACTACGACTGCATCTTCGTCAGTTGCTTCAGCCTGGGCGGCTGCACGGCCAACAACAACGCGTGGGAGAACGGCGACTCCAAGCTGCGGACCGTGCAGTGCGCCAAGTTCACAATCAGCGTCGCCGCTGTCTTCGACGTCCTCGGCGTCGACGGCAGGATCTCCGAGTCGCGCGTCGCCAGCTTCCAGGCGGGTGAGTCGCTCTCCCTGAAACCGCGCCGTCGTTCTTCCTATCTGACGCTGTGGCGCAGCGGCTAGAGCACTCGCCTCCCACCTACGCGAACCGGGTTCGATTCCCGGCGGGATCGCCCCCCAGATTTTTGCAGGTGGGAATTGTGCTGGAGGATACTGTTCTTCGGCGGGTTTTCTTGGAGATCTCTCGTCTCCCTCGACTTTGCATTCCTGCGCTGCTCCATATCTAGCTTCACTTTCATCGTCTTTCAAGACCTCGATGTTAAGAGCCACCCAAACCTCTTCACTCACTCATGCCTGTGTGTGCATACTTTAAAATCAGAAAAGTTTAAGCTATGCCGAATCAGCGATTTTGACCACAAATCTGTTTAAACTGCTTCTAATTAATCGGTAAAATTCTACTGACTAAAACTAAAGAACTGAATTGTTTCTGCTGTCCACTGATCAAACAATGATTTCTACTGATTCCAAGCGGATTACTGGTTTGGCAGAAAAAAAACTTTATTGAATTCCAGGTCATTAATGGTTTAACAGTCATGGTGGAATCAGACAAGTTCTGTTATCGGCTAACAGTGTAACAGCAACCAAACTGTTTTACTAGCATAAAAACAATCCAAGTACTGCTGAATTTAATGTTGAAAGTAAGTACGCTAAATAGCAGGAACAGTTATTTGCTGTAGGAACTTTATACTTGCATTCAGGACCACAACAAATAGTTCCGTTGGAGAAACTATCTAGTTTNAGTTATTTGCTGTAGGAACTTTATACTTGCATTCAGGACCACAACAAATAGTTCCGTTGGAGAAACTATCTAGTTTAACAATGTTAGATAGAAAAAATCATATATGTTTATAAAGGCATTGCTTCCTACAACCATTTTTCTTCTCTGTACATTTTAGAAATCCTGCTTGCTATTTACATTCTGCCTAGCACATATCTTAGTAAACACGTATAACTTAAAGAATCATGTACACCTGAAGACAAGTATCATGCATCTACTGAACGCCACCAGCAAATTGTTCCTGCTTTTAATAAAGGGCCAAAAATGGATTTGACAAAAGGAAGCTGATGCTCGGCGAAGCTGATTTCTCCTTTTGTCGTTCCTCGTCAACCTGTAGAGTGCATGAAACAAGACGAGATACTGGGGGAGAGGCGACGAAATGTAATTGGGAAAGGGCCGCGGGAGAAGAAATGCTCCCTGAAAACACACCAGTCATCGATGATGTCTGCCATGTGCGAGAAATCCCATTTAAAATCGTATGGGATGAATATTAAAGATTTAAGTTTTTCATACTTTAAGCATATAAGACAAACATGTCTATCAGATTGTAAGTCAGGACTATGCTCATACACGACCGACATGGCCACCACAATACTCAACATGGCCGACATCCAACTGGAATGATCGAGTGTAAACATCTTATCGACTTAATCTTCATCCGAGTATCCTATTCAATAACTTGCTAAATTTTACTACCGTCATAGAACTACGCTTATAACTTATGAAGTTTACTTTTAAATTCTAATTATTTTCTTCAAACTTTTCCTCTCCAGTATTTCAGTCTTAATTCAGCAAAATTCATCTGACCCTATATTCAGGTTGACCCTAAACTACAGGTACACACGCCAAACTGAGGTAGAAAACATTATACGACTTATGTCCTACAGTAATTCTCAAAGGAGGTAGTTCCCTTTGAAAATCGACACTTCAAAAGGTTTTCATTAAAAATAACAAAGCCTACTTGAGATGAAATAACAATTTAGTAAATACTGATGTCTAAAATCTAGATCTGAAATCTGCAAACTGTTTTTGGGTAATACCATTCCCATTCATTGATAAAATAGGGAATGCCATTTTTTTATTTAACAAATCTGCGTAACCCTTGTTTGTTTATAGTGAGCGAGTGAAGAGATTTGGGTGGCTCTTAACAGCGAGGTCTTGAGAGCCGATGTGGGTGATTGAGGTGAGTATGAAGCGGCGCTGGAATGAAAGGGCGTGGGAAACGGGAGATCCCGAGAAAACCCGCCAAACAGCGGCATCGTCAGGCACGATTCCCACATACGAAAGTCCAGTTACCCGACCGGGGATTGAACCCGGTTTGCTTTGGTGGGAGGCGAGCATGCTAACCGCTCAGCCACTGGGGCCCCGTGTGTTTATAGTTTTTAATGACATCTTAAACATGCCTAGATTAATGTACAAAACAGTTGCCTTGGGTGTAACTATCTCAGGCGAATTGTTGACGAGAAAACAGACAGAGTTTGTAAGGGTGCAGTTGGTTGCCTACCAGGTTTCTATGTTCTGCTTGTGTGGTCAGCTGGTAGCATCTGTTCAGTCTGGCCAGTCAGTTGGCCTGATGGGTTTGGGTGTTTGGTTGTTCATATGGTATGGTCAGTCTGTATGGTTGGTCGGTATAGCTGGTCAGTCTGGTCCATCAGCCTTATTGACCAGTTGGTCTGGTGGGTGGGTATAGATGTTCGGTGTGGCCAGCTGTCATGATCAGTCTTTATGGTTGGTTAGTATTGCTGGTCGGTCGGAATGAATGCTTGGTTTGGTATACCTTGTCAATATTCGACATATAGGAAATTAATGAAGACTAATTATAAATTCACAAACAGTGGACTGCATACAACATATGAATGCAGCGACCAGGTACAAATTCGGAGACAGTCTGTGAACGAAGTTTTATGCGTAGCTATGGATGGCGGTCAGACGAAAAACCAACGGAATGACTATGAATTGATGACGACTTGACAGATTACTTGAAAGATTGATTGAAAGATTGAATGAGTTATTGGAAGATTGATTGAAAGATTGATGGAATGGTGGATTGCTGGCCAAGAATATCGCGGATGGTAAAACTGCCTGTCACCCGAGTTGGCCTAGTACATTCCAAGTCTCAAGGGCCTAATCCTTATGGTTTGTGAATGTCCTCGTTGACAACATAGGCAATTCAGCTGGAGTCAACGATAGTATCACCAAAGAGTAATCGAAATGTTTCTCGCAGGCTCACCTTTAAAATAAAACTTAATATTTATATCTAAACACCAATAACTCGCTGGTCCGAATAGGTACTTGATATTTGAGCAGATTGTTGTATTGGGA
>NQII01003281.1:101421-113332 GCA_002778355.1 Clitarchus hookeri | reverse complement strand
AGACGACTGGCAACTCGACGCGCCTGGAGTGGAGGGCGTCCACCTCGCCGTGCGCCGACCACTACGCCGTGTTCTGGTGCTCTGTGGCGACGCCCTGGACAGCCAACTGCACCACCACCACTAAGGCCCTGTCCACCGACCAGACGTCATTCTCCATCACTGGCCTGCGGCCATGCACCCTCTACCGCGTCGGTGTCGCCATTGTGGCCGGCAGTAACGGCCCCAAGACAGACGTGGCGATGATCGTGACCACTCCGTCAACAGGTAAGCCCGCTCACCAGCATCCACTACAACTCTAACAGTCTTTATCTGCATGCATGCTCCAAGACAGTGGTAATGTAATCATGCATGCTTAAGTGTATTGTTCGTATGTCGAGGAGGATTTAGCTATAACTCCCTTCTTGTAGTTGTTCTATCTACATAAAGAATATAGAGCATAGTGCAGTGCAGTAACCCGTTCCCCGAATCCCAAAACTTAGTGACTAGTTTGCCAATAGACCCATTATAACTTCACGGTATTATTAATTGATAATTCTATGAACTATGGTAGACTATCCAAACTTCGGTTTGTAGCTGCATTTTTTCCCAAGCTCATTTACAGTACTATTTCTGCAAAGAGAGGGATTTTTTTCAAAGTCCCATTTTTCTGATGTCCCTTATGCGAGTCTTGGAATGACATTACCCGTAAAACTTCACTTTCGGTCAATCACAACACATGACCAGCCTCACGCCAACCATTTAAGACAAAGTGCAAAANCCAAACTTCGGTTTGTAGCTGCATTTTTTCCCAAGCTCATTTACAGTACTATTTCTGCAAAGAGAGGGATTTTTTTTTCAAAGTCCCATTTTTCTGATGTCCCTTATGCGAGTCTTGGAATGACATTGCCCGTAAAACTTCACTTTCGGTCAATCACAACACATGACCAGCCTCACGCCAACCATTTAAGACAAAGTGTAAAANGCCCGTAAAACTTCACTTTCGGTCAATCACAACACATGACCAGCCTCACGCCAACCATTTAAGACAAAGTGTAAAAGACAGTTCACATGGCCCCGTTAATCAGTTTTGCCTCAATACGGTGCAGAATATACTCCTTTCCTCCACTAACTTTATTTCCGGCGAGGATAACCATCGAAATAGTAGCATTAATACAATGATTCATCCCGAAAGAAAATGCTACATAAACAATCCTAAGTAAGCCATGCACATNGAAATAGTAGCATTAATACAATGATTCATCCCGAAAGAAAATGCTACATAAACAATCCTAAGTAAGCCATGCACATATAACTTATTATACCCTCTGAGACAAGATTTTGGTTAAAGAAGATATATTTAACTGCGTTAGTACGAAATTTAGTTTTATAGAAATGCTCTGCTGGAAAGATAATTCAAATAACAACAGGGTATTGAGAGCCGATGNAGTACGAAATTTAGTTTTATAGAAATGCTCTGCTGGAAAGATAATTCAAATAACAACAGGGTATTGAGAGCCGATGAAGGTGAAACGAGGTGGCTATGGAGAAGTGTCGGAATGCAGGGGCGGGGGAAACGGGAGATCACCGAGAAAACACACCTACGAGCGGCATAGTCCGGCACGATTCCCACATGCGAAAATCTGGGAGTGACTCCGGCGGCAATCGAGCCCGGTTCGCCTCGGTGGGAGGCGAGCGCTGTACCCGTTACGCCAAAATAAATATGAGATTGAAGGATTATTCGTCTTCTGCGCATGTGCCCAACATTGAACTACCATAAAGCAACACAGCTGTCATAGTCAAATGGTCACAGTGATGAACGTGTTTGTTTATATTAAAATTTTCAAAAGACAAGGACGTTTATACGAATAAAATACTTGTATCAATTTGGATTTAATCAAACGCCACCACAAATTTGTTTGAGGAAGTATACATATGTCTCAGAGCACTTGTTTACTAATAAGTTTTCTAACCTCAAATCTAATCCACGCCGTTTTTGGAAGACGTGTAGGCAGAAAAGCAGTTCATGGTGGGACACCGAGACTGGTTGTGCGCAGTCAGGGGCGAGATCGCTCTGCATCTTCCCCCTATGGTTGGTGCAGGTGTGGGCGCGGTGCGGAACCTGATGGTGGGGGTGTCGGAGAACGAAGTGGAGTTGACGTGGGAGGCCGTGCCAGAAGACAGGACCTGCACTGCTGACTACGAGGTCTGCTGGCAGGACGAGAGTGGCAGGACATCCTGCCGCCTGGACGAGCCTGGAGCCGAGCTCCACGTCGGCTACTGCACCGGGTACAACGTCAGCGTGCGCGCCGTCGACATTAGCAACGACACCTCCGAGCCCGTCACGCTGCCCGTGCGCACAGGTCAGCAACTTTCCCTAACCTACCNGTCGACATTAGCAACGACACCTCCGAGCCCGTCACGCTGCCCGTGCGCACAGGTCAGCAACTTTCCCTAACCTACCCTAACTCTACGTTTCAAGTGTGCGTCCTAGTTAGGGCTGAGATTTTCCTAACCTACCCTAATTCTAAGTGTTAAGTATGCGTTCGAGTTATGACTCAGCTTTATAAAACCTACCCTATCTCTAGGTGTTAAGTGGGCGTCCGAGGTAGAGCTGATCCCTTTACGCCGACAGGGGAGGCAATTCATGTAAGGAGACATGCATCGTGGCAGAGAGGAATTGGGCAGCCATGGCTGTGTTTAGGGCCATGACTACCTCCCTAGGTGTACCTATAGTTAACCTATAACTAAGAAGAGAAGGGGAAAAACCGTCATAGAAACCGCACAAACTCTCTCGACAGGAAATAATTCAAAATCGTTTCATGCATTAATAGAAAATGCTCGATGAGACAGGTAGGTGGGAACCATGGTCTTTATTAATGGGTAGTGAAAGACTAGCAGAGAGAGAGAGAGAGAGAGAGAGAGAGAGAGAGAGAGAGAGGGAGCAGGAGCACAGGTAAGCAGCCTCCACCTACAATCCCTTCACTCACTGGACGTCTCGTCTCTCATTGTCACATACAACCTAACATAACCAAACATGACCTAACATAACTTAACCCAACCTAAATTAACTCAGTGCAACCTCAGCCAACATAACCCAGTCCAACCTCAACTAACCTAACCCAATCTAACCTAACCAAACTAACTTATCGCAGTCAAAATTACCCTAATCTACCATAGCCCAACCTCACCGACCAAATTAACCTAATATAACCTAAAACAACCCAACCCAAACTAACCTAACACAACTCAACCCAATCTAACCTGACAACCTATCTTAGTCTAACCCATCCAAGTTTAACCCAACCTAACCCAAACTAGTCTAAGCTGATCAACATAACCCAACCAAACCAAACCCAATTTAACCTAAGCTAATCATACCCAATATAATCTTACCCAGTCTAGGCTAACCTTATATAAACCGCAGTCATCTGAAGGGGAACCGGTGGCTCGGGAAGCTGTCGTGGTCTGTATCAAGGAGCTACACCAGAATTCGCCTGGAGTGACTTTGGCAAGACATAGTAAGCCGTAGCCAGGAGCAGGACTCGTACCCGGGTCCTTCTGAAGTGCGAGTTCAAGTAGGTCCTGGGGAGTATCATTGCCTCTTATCGAGGTCTAATCCTGGCAGCAGACACTTGCAGTTGTCTGGTACTTGGTGGGCATGTTTCACCTCCACACTGCGGAAGGCTATGGAAAACCACTGCAAGACCATCACAATAATTACTATGGTTGTGTGAAATAAAGTGTTAGTAACTAATGTATACAAATGTATTTAATAAGTAATATAATACATTTCACCAATGAAAGTTATCATTTTTGTAACTTAAATATATATACATGAAATCAAGTATTACAAATAGTTTTTTTTAAACATTAGTGCTAGTATTTTCTTATTTACAACCATATAAATTATTACGGTTGTCCTAATTAGTAAAGGTTTTCTTGAAAAATGTGCTTTCTGACGCATCTAAAACGGAAATACGCTTAAATATTTATTAAAAAGAGATTAATTTTAATTTATGAAAATAAATTTTTGACTCCCGCCTACCTGGAACTTTTTTCCGCGTTTGAAACCGAGAAGCGTGGATGCTATAAAGGCAACACTGCCACGCGCATCAAGTCTCCCATCGCCACTAAGCGCAAGGCTCTGAAATGACGAGCACTTTACTCGTCGCACTGCGCGTACCTATGACACTTTCAGCGGTGACCCTATTATTTCTTTGGTGGAAAGTCTGTAGGTAGGTTTGTGCGATGCAGCGCCCTTGAATAGCTCTAAAGGGAGCTGGCAGGTATATTTAGATATAGAGCGCTTTGAAAAAGCAGTTTTTGGTCATTTTGGAGTACTCTAAAATGCCTCGTCTGAAGTATATGTTATTTTGGTAGATCAGCACATTGGGCACACGTTAGCTAGTTTCGTAGAGAAACGAGTACTTAAAAAACACTTTGCAGCACACTTCAAGCGCTATGCAGGCGGGGACCTTTTAATTTAAATTCTAGCAAAATATTTTACAGAGTTACAAATTTATATGCATTATGCTTTCAGATAGTATTTTTCTGACGATTTTGACAGTGTTTACTAATTTTTAATATTTTCTGCCTGCCATACTGTCAGGTGTAGTGCTTCCGTTATAAGTAACTCTCCTTGTTCCTTAATAATATCCCTGTGTCACTTACTTTGCCCCAACATAGCCACGTGTTTGTCAACATATGATGCGGTTACCTATCTGTCCTAACACATGATCGAAACCAACTGCCCAGTAAACGTCTCCGTGCCGCGACATTGAACAGCTTTTATTTTCCCATCATAACTGTCAAAACCGTGTTGCTAAGGTTAGCATGATAAGTGCTTTACGATGTTCGTTCACAACTCCTGAACGTGTTGTATACATTATGATAACATAAAGCACATTTATTTACTTTTCTTGTAAATCACTGGATTGTTATGAAAGTAGAACTAAACTAACGACATATCGCTGGTTGAATATGTGGCTTTGACAGTTATTATGTTTATATACGTGAGTCAACACTGAGGACATATCTAGTAGAATAAAATCAGTATACCTCACTTTTATTCTACGTACATAACTAGTTACATTTTTTTTNCTGAGGACATATCTAGTAGAATAAAATCAGTATACCTCACTTTTATTCTACGTACATAACTAGTTACATTTTTTTTATCTTGGTTAAGCCAAGAATTTGTACGTCTTCATAAGTGTAAAGTTACTGCAGTGTTTTAGTTTAGCGNTTTTTTTTATCTTGGTTAAGCCAAGAATTTGTACGTCTTCATAAGTGTAAAGTTACTGCAGTGTTTTAGTTTAGCGAGTGCATTTCCTCGTTCCATGCAGGTAGATCAACTGGAACATGGCTTACTAAGTAAAATTTACTGAACCCCCAAACATTTGTTGGAATTAACACTATTTCGTTGTGTATATGAGTATCTATGTTTGTGTGAGCGTATGTTGGAAATAGGGGAAGGGGTCAGGACAAAACTGTATTTCAGCAATCACTGCCCTAACAAACACTTACACACCTATTCATTTATGGGAGCTATGTCTATTGACTCCACATGTGAAGGGCTTTGGGTTAATTACAATGCCAAGATGTGTGATGTGATACTGGGTCCACCCACCTGACAGTGTCAAACTGGCTAAGCAATGCACCCGCGTTCGTAAATACACTGCAGACTGTAATCTAGTTTCCTCACTGGGACCACGGAAGTGTAGTGGTTAGACCACGTGTCTCCCACCACGACGAACCAGGTTCGATTACCGGTAGGGATCAAACCAGCATTTTCGTAAACGAGGTTTCTCCGGGTGCTCCCATATTCCTTACCACTTCATTCTGTTGCTGCTCCATGTCTAGCTACTAAGCTGCAGAGCTCCCTCGGTGCAGGTGCGGAGAAGGTGCGGAACTTGACGGTGACCGAGGTGACGTCCCGCAACGCCACGATCACGTGGACTAGCTCGCCGTCGACGGTGACCTGCGGCACGGGCTACAGACTCGCCTGGTGCGCCCAGGTGAGCGACAACGACCCCCAGTGTGAGCCCTCGGTGCGATACAAGCTCTCCCTGAACACCACGTCGTACAACTTGACGGGTCTGCACCCCTGCCTGCCTCATCGCGTCCAAATTCTGACGCTGAGCGATGGCGGCGCCATGTCAGAGTCCAGCACTGTGCTCGTCAGCACCACCCTGGACGGTGAGTGGCGAGTGTTTGTGCCTTGGTGAGTAAAGATAGAGGGTTCTGCTCTTTATTCCCATCGCTATTTCACTTATGTTATTGCATCTTTAATAATATAGAGGGTGGCCTCAAGAAAGACCCCAGCACTGTGCTTGTCCTCATGAGCCTAGAAGGTGAGTGGCGAGTGTTTGCATATTAGTAGATGTATGGTGGTGTTGCCCTTCTTCCCGAAATCCTGTTTATTAATGCTCATGCTTCTTGAACTCCCAATAAACTCCGAACGGACAGTTGACGAACATCCAGAGCGACCATGGCTTCGAGTCTGACACCAGCATAGTGGTTGTCCATATCTGCTTGGATGTTTAGAAGCTCTCGTCTGTTTCTTAATACGGGATGTGCTAGTGGTCTGCTCTTTCTTTCTGTCTTTAATTTATTAATATATCTGCTTCTACACCAAGCAGAAGGGTGTTTACAATTTTGATCCCAGCTGGAGGATTAATAACCCGCTGTGTAAATAGTTGCTTTGAATTATAAATAAACATTTATAAAACTTGTCACAAAAAATTATTAGCAGGTTCCAAGAATCGCTACGTGATTTCGACAAAAAATAGCAAACTCTTTAGAAAGATATGTTATAAAAAAGTTAACACAGTTACTGTAATGAAATTGTAGCGTAATTGGGAATTAATTGAAGGCACTATTTAAAAACCTAATTATTAAAAGCATTAATGTATGTTTAAAAATGTTATTTTAATAGTTGTTATGGAAATTATTTAGGCAATGTTGAGGATACGCGCCGATTTCGAAAATCCTTCTGTCTCTATAAGATTCAAGAATTGAAGTAAATGTTGCCATAGTTAATTTCTAGAGTTACAGGCTGTTCTCGTTAAACGAGCAGTTTTGAATGCTCTGCTCAAGATCTAGTTGTATGCACGTTGTGTATTCTTACACCATATGTAAACTTTACAGTGCAATGGGCCTGATCACATAATTCATGCTTCAGTAAACTGAAACTCGAATTTTTAGAAAAGAAAAACTTGTCACGCATTTGCTCATTTTTACTCTCGTATGCATTGATTAAATAGACAGCAAAAGCAANTTAGAAAAGAAAAACTTGTCACGCATTTGCTCATTTTTACTCTCGTATGCATTGATTAAATAGACAGCAAAAGCAACCATTTCAATGTTCACAAATGTTCACCAAACACTTTTAATTGAACGTTTATACATGAAACTACTTTCCCTCCGTCGATACCAACTTTACCGGGCGCACGCCAGTCTGGTGTGCTNCAATTTTAATTGAAAGTTTATACATGAAACTACTTTCCCTCCGTCGCTACCAACTTTACCGGGCGCACGCCAGTCAGCGTGCACGTTAAAATACATGCGAGTACGGGCAGCGAAATTTTTCAAAGGTTGAAAATTGCCTACCTTACCGTGAACAGCCAGTGTGCTATGCGTAGGGACATGTGTGTTTCGCGAAAATATTCATGGCCATGCTCGACTTCGATATCCTACGTCCACAACCACAACTTCCTTTGGTTATTGGCCGCGCGTCTACGTGAGAAGACATGTGCTTGTTTGACTGGGCCAATCGTAATGAAGTACTCCGATACTGAACGTCCATGATTCGCGGTCAGGCACCTGAGGCACGAGACCACGAAAGTGCGTATGGACAAAAGTGTTTTAGAGTACAACTGGCCTTGAAAACTTTTCGCGAAAAACCACTTCTCCCTAGTTACGCGTATAAGAATGTATTCAGTTGTGATGAGAGTTTTGATCGTGGTGCGCAGATCTGGGGCCTCCTCGAGACGTCCAGGTGACGGTAGTGAGCTCCACGGTGACGATGGTGGAGTTCTCAGCCCCCGAGGACTCGGGGAACTGCGTCTCCAACTACACGGGCTGCCTGCAGAACGACGAGGATCCGGGGGCGGAGCCCGTGTGCCTTCCCGCCCCCAACCAGATGTACTGGGTCAACTGGGACAACCACACCAAACCCTGCACCAACTACACCCTCCACCTCGCCGTCCACAGCGTCGACGGCAGAAATGCCAGCACCTCTGTGTCTTTCACCTCGGGTAACGTATATTCTGCTCAGGCTGGCAAGCTCGAATGCTTTAAGTTTGTTGACTAAACTTTTTCGCCACTAGGTAAGCGCTAGTGTCGCAGGAGTAGCGTAGTTTCTCTCTTTTCTACGTTAAAAGACAAAGTGACTGCAATAATCATAAATAAAATATAAAATAACCTCGTAACTACGTAAATTATTTATTTTTTACTATACGCGTAGCTTAAAATTTTAATTAAATATTACCGCTTTGAAACACTGCGCACCTAGCGGCGGAAATTTTACCTATGCCAAACTCTTCCATAAGAATACTCGTTTTGATCCTAACCTGAGTAGAATCAACCTTACCTCGGGTGTGGCGTGAGATTTCTACATTCTGTTCGTAGTATTTCCACACATTTTTGAATCAAACCTTCGAAAAACCACCCCATACAAGGCGTCTTCGGTTGTTTACTGGATACGTTACGTATCTCAATGGCTTTATACTTCTGATAACACAAAAGTAATTCATTTTTGGTTAAATTTAACATTTCCTACAATTTTGTTTATTATTATCAATATTACACTTATAATTAATACGACTGAGAACAGAGAGAAAATGGGGCGTTGGTAATGTCTAGTAAGAAACAGTTCTCATGCAATTGAGTGCACACGTATGCGAAGGGATGTCCCTAGACTCAGTTAAACTTAATTTGCACGAGGCGGAGCAATAGCCTGAAAATAGAACTTCAGCAGGGCTTCACGAAAATGATAAATGACCACGAATTGATTATAACTGTTATATTTATAGGTTTTAGATTAGGGAAGATTTATCGTAACTAAAGGTTAAAGTTATGTAAAAGACTACATAGTTATTTATTTAAATATAAATTTTGCAGTGGAAATAAGATAAGAAAATAATAAGTGGGCAGAAATACCAGATAAACATACGTTACATTATATATATTATTACAGTATTTACCATATAAACGAAACACTTGTTTTCCCGCCTTTGTTTATGTCTGCGCAGATCTGTCTGGCATTTCATTAGTTGGTTCATCGTGATGTATTTATTGATAACGAATCACGTACCTGCCGACCGGCTGATCATGAGCTGCCGACCCCGAGTTAAACGTTCGTTAACATGGCCAGCACTGCACTGCACAGCACTGCTCTGCATGTCTGCACTGACGTCACAGGTCGCGTGAGCCAATCACATTTCAGAAATGCGTCGGCGCTGCACTGCACTGCCCGCTATAGGACCAATGCAGCAGGGCCTTTACCAGGACACGGGGCGTGTCTCCTGCGCACGTAGGGCGTGCACTCTACATCACTTCTCCTCTGCGGTCGTTGCAGGCGCCGAGCAGGTTGTCGGTCTGAAGGCGGCCAACGCGACGTCGGACACGTCTCCGACGGCAGTGCGGCTGACGTGGGCGGTGTCGCCGGACAACAAGTGCGTGCAGGGCCAGCAGGTGAGTTGGGGGCCCGCCGACGGCAACGGCACCTTCCGCACAGCCAGCGTGCACAGGGACGTCACGGAGATGGTCCTGCAGGACCTCGAGCCCTGCTCGCAGTACGTGGCGAGCGTCGAGACGCTGGCCCCAACCGCGCCAGTCATCAGCAGCGTCACCCTCTACACCGTCATCAACGGTAATCTAACACACTCTGCGTGCCTCTTAGCCCGGCTACAGAACGTAGAGACTGTTCATACAGCCAGAAATTATTCGTTTTAGTGTCATAACAGTAGAGTCACGGGTCATTCCTGCAAAGGGGCAGCGGTGGCGTAGTGGCCAGGCCACTCGCCTCCCACCACGGCGATCCGGGCCCGATCCCCGGCGGGTTTACTCCCGGATTTTCGCATGTGGGAATCGTGCTGGACAATGCCGCTTGCCGGTGGGCTTTCTCGGGGTACTCCCGCTTCCACCGCCCTTGCATTCCAGCGCCGCTCCATTCTAGGGTTTCATTTTTGTCATGCCCGGGGATGACGGTCACCTATGGGCCCCAGCTGGATGGAAAGACCGTCACTCGGAGGGTGTCGCCTTGCACTGGGTGCACTTCCCACACGCCATTTATTTATTTATTTTTACTGAAAAAGTTTTATTATAGAAGTATCACATTTCATAGTTCTGTGTAAATTTTCGTACCTGATTGTTAAAAGATGTTCCCTGATTGTTAATAAAAGGAGAGAATGAATTAATATATACAATTTTGTAATAAGTTAAATGTTACATAAGTATGCGCTAGTAGTTCATATATGTCAGTAATGATGGGTAAGGAAATTAGCTAAGCTTCTATCGTCACATTTTGCAATATATACTACTAAATTTGAATTAGGAATAAATAAGTANTCGTAACGTTACCGAGCGTTACACTTTTTCATAAGTGACTCCCAGCCGCAACCTAATTTAAGACGTTGTCACGTCAAAAGTTTCGTTATAGAAGTATCACATTTCATAGTTCTGTGTAAATTGTCGTACCTGATTGTTAAAAGATGTTCCCTGATTGTTAATAAAAGGAGAGAATGAATTAATATATACAATTTTGTAATAAGTTAAATGTTACATAAGTATGCGCTAGTAGTTCATATATGTCAGTAATGATGGGCAAGGAAATTAGCTAAGCTTCTATCGTCACATTTTGCAATATATACTACTAAATTTGAATTAGGAATAAATAAGTAACAAATTGCGAATGGCGAGTGGCACTGGCTCATGGGCTGTACATTGCAGGTAAAGGAACTGTCAAAGCAAGGAGCTTCACAGGAGTGTTCATTTCCACGATACCGTGATGGCACATAGCGCCCTATCCTACTGGCTAAATCACTTATTATTATGTGTAGGAAATAGTGCCTTGCACATAAGAAAAAAAGAGTGAAAAATACAATAAGACGATGTCAAAACTTCGGGTTTTGTAAGATGTACATAGTGCCCTTTACCTCCGATAAACAACTCTTCAATTCGAGATATTATTTGGAAGTAATATTTAGCACCATAACAAAATTTTATAACACATATTTATTGTATAAACGCATGTTAAAATAACAATTGTATTGCTTTTGTGACCGTATTAGCTTATAACAATGCTGGTAAGAAAACAAATCGCGTTCTCAGCTTGTAATTTGAAACTGTATGACCTCTGACTTATCGATTCTCACTGTTGATGTGGTCTTGGCTTAGAACAGCTGACTGTGGCTTGAAAAGTCAGCGTTCTGATAAAATGCCTACTGTCTCGTTGGAGACGTACTATGAAGTCCCTCTTCACTTATAGCGGTGATTGTAAGGGGATTAGATGCATTCCCATAACGTAGTTTGCGAAATTTGTAATTTTTAGTGGATATTCTCAGAAATGTGAATGTTAAATATGAAGCGGTTTTGGCCCAGAACAGTGAAGGTTGGGGACTGTCGCTTGAAAACCCAAGTGATATCTCAAAATGACCACTGTCTCAATGGTGATGTTCACTGAGGTCCTCTTGGCTTATAGCAGTAATGGTAAGAGAATAAAGTTCCATTCACACAAGAAAGCTTGAGAAAAAAATAAATAAATGGCGTGTGGGGAGTGCACCCAGGGCAAGGCAACACCCTCCGAGTGACGGTCTTTCCAGCTGGGACCCGTAGGTGACCGTCATCCCCGGACATGACAGAAATGAGACCCTAGAATGGAGCGGCGCTGGAATGCAAGGGCGGGGGAAACGGGAGTACCCCGAGTAAA
>NQII01003281.1:0-101326 GCA_002778355.1 Clitarchus hookeri | reverse complement strand
GAACCCGCCGGGGATCGAACACGGATCGCCGTGGTGGGAGGCGAGCGCCCTGGACACTACGCCACCGCTGCCCCTTAGCTTGAGAAATGTATGTTCTTGTATGTATGTTATCTATGTTGACTATTGACGTATTCCTGGCCTAGAGCAGTGGCGGTAGGGAACTGGGATGTAGCTTGAGAAGCGCGTGCACTCGCTGTGCTCGCAGTGACGGCGGTGTCCGTGGCGAACATGTCCTGCCTGGAGGACGACTCATCCGCAGTGTTGCGCGTGGACGCACCTAACCCGCCGTCGTGCGTGGACGCCTACTCGGTGTGTTGGGGTCGGCGTGGAGGCGGCAACTCCACGTGCCGCGTGGTGTCTGCCTCCGGCATGACGCACGTGCCTCTGTCTGGACTCAGCAAGGGCCAGGAGTACAACGTCAGCATCACTCCCGTGGCGCCCGGCAGGAAGCTCTACACCAACCACACCCTCCAGTACACATTCACCTGCTGTGAGTACACTCCCTGTAGTCGAGGGCACATACCTTTGCCGGGACGCAGGGTAACTGGAACCATAGGCTGTTCACGGTAAGCTGAGCACTTCTGAAAGCCCTGCTTAAGATCTACGTGTATGTCGTTGCGTATTTCTCCGGCTAATGTAAATGTTAACATTGCCATTTGCGTGATCACTTTATTCACGCGACGATCAAGTGAAACTGCGAAGTAAATATTTTACAAGATTGCTCTCACTGAAGAAATGGACAGTAAAATAAATCATTTTAGTTTTCACAGATGTTTTTTCTGACGCATTTAATTCAATGTTAATATGCGGAACTACTTTGCCTCCGCATCGTTACCAACTTTACTGGGCGTATACCACTTAGCGCGGCGTTAAAATGTGTGCAGTTAGGAGCAGTGATATTTTCCAAAGGTTGATTTCGAAAGTGCTCACTTTATCGGGAACAGCCTTTAACATGATATTGGAGAGTCATAGGCTTTTGTTTATTCCCATGATCGTTTATATAAAAAAATGTTTTGTACGTTGTATAAACTATTCTTTGGAATATTTTACCAAAACATTTTTTTCAACACGTTATTATCGTATATGGACATACAAAATTACATACATACTGGAAGGGATAAATAAACAAAGCATTGTTAATTATTGCTTGTTTAACCTATCCCACAGCATCGTATTTTATAATTTGCTCTACTTTTTTTGATCTTTCACAAAAGTAATCTTGGCAAACAGTTTCCAAAGAACGGTTTGTAATAACTATTTTTTTTACTGTGTAGAGTATCTGTACGTCTATAAGTGTGGCACTTGCGTGGTCAATGGCAGTATCTTTGTGATGCTACAGAGGATGAGTGCAATTAGCTAACAAATAAAATCTGTAGTCTATTCGCGGTTTCTTCACACTTCACGTTTGAAGAAATACCCCATGTATGAGCTATTTGGTGGTTTCCTGAAACTGTCACGTATTACAAGCGCTTTAGAATTCTGTTAAAATAAAAGTATCTAATTTTTAGTTAAATTGCAGTTTTAATTACATTATTTCCATAAATTATAATATTTAATTTATAAATAATATGAATAAAACGGGGAGAAGATAGTTGTGTTTGTAATGTCCACTAAGTAATAGTGCTTATGAAACATATTATTAAACTGAGTGCCCACGAATCCAGTGCGTTGACTTTTCTTGGCGTAATTTTCTATTCTTGGTTATGCTTTGTTCGCACGAGGCGGAGGAATATCCCAGAAGTAGAACTTTTGTAGGGCTTCAGAAAAGTTGGAAGTAACTGGGAACAGGCTGTATAAGCTTTACTTGGAATAACACCAGTCGTGAAGGGTGCCACAACCTTTATCTGTTTATGCGACCTGGGAATTATTACACGTTAATTGTTACTGTAAAACTTATATTTATCTAAGTGTCTGGTGGAAAAAAAGAAGATATATCTCGAGACCAGCCGCCAAATTTGATAACGATTTTGTAAAGAATTTAGTTAATAATTTTTACTTTCGTAAAATCCTTAACATCTAGACAAAACATTTTTATGAATTAATATTTAAAAAAAAAATTTTCTGTTGTAAAATAAGGAAATTCTTAGTATATAAATTCCAAATATGTTCTTCTAGCAGTACAAACAGCTCTTTCTTGTTAACAGTACTTTTATTTAAATACTTTCAGATATTGAAAATTGGAGTACGAAGCTGAGACATTACAAAACTACTAATAAAACATAGATAGCTTCGTAGTTCCGTATATGCGTATTACTTATGTGACAACATCCAGCTACCAACATTCTTCAGGGCCTTTTGTTTCAAAACCAATTTGGGCATTTTTAGGCGAGGAATATTATATGCAAATATATACATAATTTAATGCAGCATAAAACTCAGGCTGAATTTTGTTAAGAGAACACGTGATATTACAAATACTTATGGTAATTTAAAAACCAACTGACTTTCGACATAAGTTAAACATATAAAATATCTTAACAATCACCCATTGAAATAATTGAATTTGTTGCACATAACCCATTTAGATTGTTGATTTAGGTAACACAAATCCGTACAAAAATTATTTATTTACACGATTGGATTAAGATATTTTAGCTAAAATATCTTGATCCGATGTCACCAAAAAGTTTTTCTGTATTGATAATGAATTACAAATTATGTGAATGTTTCACGTTATAATAATGATACCGCAACATTCCTCCTGATTCACCCACAATATTTCCCTAGCGTTAGAAAATATATCTTTATCTGTTACTACTGAAATGTGATCTAGATGGAGATAAGACAGTATATTCAAGATTGTTCTCATAATTTTATAGACTCTCGACAGTTCTGCAGCCAGTGTGTTTATAAATGATAAATAATTCAGAGTGTCAGATGTAACACTAATAATTTCAGATCAAAATATTGAATCGAGTCCAAGAAATTGTTATCTGAACCTGGGTGTCGGTCAGTCTCGTTAATAGCAATACAAAATGGGCCATTTTTTCATTAGAAAGTGTTTGAAAATATTGCTCAGGGAGACTTGAAGGTGTAATTGGAGGATAATGTTTTCTTCCCGTGCCAGTATGGAATGAAAGAGGCTGTTCAAGAGCATTGCTAGTAGGTACTCGTAACAGTGCTGTTCATATTTCGCTGCTGTTTTGTTTCAGCTGGATACACGAGCGTGTTGTAACAGTGTTGCTCATATATCGCTGCTGTTTTGTTTCAGCTGGATGCACGAGCGTGTTGTAANTTCTGAAAGCCCTGCTTAAGATCTACGTGTATGTCGTTGCGTATTTCTCCGGCTAATGTAAATGTTAACATTGCCACTTGCGTGATCACTTTATTCACGCGACGATCAAGTGAAACCGTGAAGTAAATATTTTACACAAGATTGCTCACACTGAAGAAATGGACAGTAGAATAAATCATTTTAGTTTTCACAGATGTTTTTTCTGACGCATTTAATTCAATGTTAATATGCGGAACTACTTTGCCTCCGCATCGTTACCAACTTTACTGGGCGCATGCCACTTAGCGCGGCGTTAAAATATGTGCAGTTAGGAGCAGTGATATTTTCCAAAGGTTGATTTCGAAAGTGCTCACTTTATCGGGAACAGTCTTTAACATGATATTGGAGAGTCATAGGCTTTTGTTTATTCCCATAATCGTTCATATAAAAATGTTTTGTACGTTGTATAAACTATTCTTTGGAATATTTTACCAAAACATTTTTTTCAACACGTTATTATCGTATATGGACATACAAAATTACATACATACTGGAAGGGATAAATAAACAAAGCATTGTTAATTATTGCTTGTTTAACCTATCCCACAGCATCGTATTTTATAATTTGCTCTACTTTTTTTGATCTTTCACAAAAGTAATCTTGGCAAACAGTTTCCAAAGAACGGTTTGTAATAACTATTTTTTTTACTGTGTAGAGTATCTGTACGTCTATAAGTGTGGCACTTGCGTGGTCAATGGCAGTATCTTTGTGATGCTACAGAGGATGAGTGCAATTAGCTAACAAATAAAATCTGTAGTCTATTCGCGGTTTCTTCACACTTCACGTTTGAAGAAATACCCCATGTATGAGCTATTCGGTGGTTTCCTGAAACTGTCACGTATTACAAGCGCTTTAGAATTCTGTTAAAATAAAAGTATCTAATTTTTAGTTAAATTGCATTTTTAATTACATTATTTCCATAAATTATAATATTTAATTTATAAATAATATGAATAAAACGGGGAGAAGATAGTTGTGTTTGTAATGTACACTAAGTAATAGTGCTTATGAAACATATTATTAAACTGAGTGCGCACGAATCCAGTGCGTTGACTTTTCATGGCGTAATTTTCTATTATTGGTTATGCTTTGTTCGCACGAGGCGGAGGAATATCCCAGAAGTAGAACTTTAGTAGGGCTTCAGAAAAGTTGGAAGTAACTGGTAACAGGCTGTATAAGCTTTACTTGGAATAACACCAGTCGTGAAGGGTGCCACAACCTTTATCTGTTTATGCGACCTGGGAATTATTACACGTTAATTGTTACTGTAAAACTTATATTTATCTAAGTGTCTGGTGGAAAAAAAGAAGATATATCCCGAGACCAGCCGCCAAATTTGATAACGATTTTGTAAAGAATTTAGTTAATAATTTTTACTTTCGTAAAATCCTTAACATCTAGACAAAACATTTATATGAATTAATATTTAAAAACATCTTTTTCTGTTGTAAAATAAGGAAATTCTTAGTATATAAATTCCAAATATGTTCTTATAGCAGTACAAAAATCACTTTTTTGTTAACAGTACTTTTATTTAAATACTTTCAGATATTGAAAATTGGAGTACGAAGCTGAGACATTACACAACTACTAATAAATCATAGGTAGCTTCGTAGTTCCGTATATGCGTATTACTTATGTGACAACATCCAGCTACCAACATTCTTCAGGACCTTTTGTTTCAAAACAAATTTTGGCATTTTTAGGCGAGGAATATTATATGCAAATATATACATAATTTAATGCAGCATAAAACACAGACTGAATTTTGTTAAGAGAACACGTGATATTACAAATAATTATGGTAATTTAAAAACCAACTGACTTTCGACATAAGTTAAACATATAAAATATCTTAACAATCACCCATTGAAATAATTGAATTTGTTGCACATAACCCATTTAGATTGTTGATTTAGGTAACACAAATCCGTACAAAAATTATTTATTTACACGAAGAAGTACTGAACGTCATTCATTATCAATACAGAAAAACTTTTTGGTGAGATCGGATTAAGATATTTTAGCTAAAATATCTTAATCCGATCTCACCAAAAAGTTGTTCTGTATTGATAATGAATTACAAATTATGTGAATGTTTCACGTTATAATAATGATACCGCAACATTCCTCCTGATTCACCCACAATATTTCCCTAGCGTTAGAAAAGATATCTTTATCTGTTACTGCTGAAATGTGATCTAGATGGAGATAAGACAGTATATTCAAGATTGTTCTCAAAATTTTATAGACTTTGGCCAGTTCTGCAGCCAGTGTGTTTATAAATGATAAATAATTCAGAGTGTCAGATGTAACACTAATAATTTCAGATCAAAATATTAAATCGAGTACAAGAAATTGTTATCTGAACCTGGGTGCATTGCTAGTGGGTACTCGTAACAGTGCTGCTCATATTTCGCTGCTGTTTTGTTTCAGCTGGATGCACGAGCGTGTTGTAACAGTGTTGCTCATATTTCGCTGCTGTTTTGTTTCAGCTGGATGCACGAGCGTGTTGTAACAGTGTTGCTCATATTTCGCTGCAGTTTTGTTTCAGCTGGATGCACGAGCGTGTTGTAACAGTGTTGCTCATATACCGCTGCTGTTTTGTTTCAGCTGGATGCACGAGCGTGTTGTAACAGTGTTGCTCATATACCGCTGCTGTTTTGTTTCAGCTGGATGCACGAGCGTGTTCTCAGCGAACATCACTGCCCTAGTACTGTCACTAGCAGTGCTACGTAAACTTCTCGTCGGCATGACGTAGTCTCTCTCTCTCACTCTAGTCTTTGGCGGAAGTGGAACATCACGTAGATTTATTTAAACCACTCTGTTTTTTTTATCTTAGAAAATTGTATTGTAAATAAAAGATGAATCTTTTATAAAGATCGGAATAAAAGTTTATTTTACTTTAGTTTAGCTTTATCACCACACATGGGAACACTATTTGGGTATAGATTCGTTACAAATGGAACTCCAAGCCAGCCAACCACACAAGTTGTGAATAATTTGTAATCTTTTCTGACTTTCCGAATGTGGCGAGTCATGCAGAGAGAGAGAAAGAGACGGAAAAAGAGAGAGAAACCTGAACAAGGGGGAAGGGGCTGCCTGTGATTTTGCTGATATAGGCTTTTCACGGTTAATGGAATACTTTTGAAATAAACCTTTGAAAAATATCACCGCTCCTAACTGCATATATTTTACCTGGCACACTGGATGGCATGCACACAGTGAAGTTGGTAACGACGGATGGTAAGTAGTTCCATGTCGTAACGTCGAATTAAAAGTGTCAAGTGAACATGTGCGAGTACTGAAATCGTTTACTTTGCTTTCTATTATTTCATTATCCACGAGGTTTAAGAATAAGCAAATTTGTAAATTATATACTTATATAATAATTTCACAGTTTCACTTAACCGAAATGAATAAAGGGACGATACCCTTTGCAATATTAATTTTGCATATGCTGGAAGAATACAAAACGTGAATGGAAGTAGATCTTAAGAGCGTGCATCACATGCCAGTCAAATTAGTAATGCAGTCTCTCAGGACTCGGAGGGCATATGCAAGCATTGTAGCACGTGAATCATATCTGATTGAACGGTAAAGGAGGTAAAGTGTTAATGAAGTGTCCTAGTGTTCAACGTTGACGGAAAATGAATTGCTCATTCTATAAAGACTACTTTAAAAATGGCGTTTTCCGACCATTTTGAAATGGATTTAGAGATAAGCATTGTGCACAAATCTCTATTCCGTCCTAAAAGGACCATGCTTTCGTTATCAACAAGAAACTTTGTCGCGCACTGCACACTCTTCTAGCGTATTGGAGTTGCACGGAAATGCCGTAAGCTGATGACTCGAAGAGACTTATCTCTTGATTTCATAAACTGGAGTGCTAAACTGATATTATTCTTTCCTTTTTACTGCCATGTATGACGTGAGAGCGCGTACACAAACGCAGATGTCACACGGCAGCTGAGTTAGGCCTGCTGTGATGCGCACTCTTAAGCAAGTCTTTCAAAAGTGCTGAGTTTACCATGAACGGCCTGCATCAAGGATTCGTAGCTTCCTGCCAAAGATAATACTGAACAGCCTCAGATGGCCAAGTTCTCCGTTATTTACTGTGAATAAGGTGAAATGAAAGTGGTCTGGGTCAAGAAAAAGTTCATAGATCAGCTCCCAAATGAACAACTACACACAAACACGCTAACAGATTTGTTGGTCTTATTGAGAAAAAAATCGCTGTAACCAGTTACCAAAAATGTCCTGAATTACCACAGGTAAAAGAGTTGCAAATTTTAAATTCTGTTTACATTTCGACAAGGAATTTTGTATCTGGAAATTATTAATGTACACTTTAATTAACTCTACAGCCTGTCTGGATGCATTTCTTTTATATTTGCAAATTTCAGCAGTCAACAACAGTCTTTGCAAACTTATATCGCCTACTTTAAATAACGTTTATAGTTTCAAGTAATTGTTTTGAGGATTTAAGTTGTTCTATATTTTAAAAACAAATCAGGTAGGAGACATTCTATTGAAAAACGCAAAAAAAATTTCTAATGATTAAATACATATTCAAAAAATGTTACTTGCATACCAAGAACCGACGAAAGTTTAATTTAATAACACATCTTCTAATAACGCATATTTTCAAAATAGNTTTTGAGGATTTAAGTTGTTCTATATTTTAAAAACAAATCAGGTAGGAGACATTCTATTGAAAAACGCAAAAAAAATGTCTAATGATTAAATACATATTCAAAAAATGTTACTTGCATACCAAGAACCGACGAAAGTTTAATTTAATAACACATCTTCTAATAACGCATATTTTCAAAATAGTTCCCTATTAATTTACTAGTGGTGCAATTTTAGTTCTAGAGAGTGTTGTTTAAAAAAATCCTTGATACATTAACAAGACACCAAATCCGATCAAAATGGGTAAAGCAATAGACGAATTGAAAGGCCACGCGAAAATACATAAAAATAATCAAACGGCTTCATTAAAGAAGAAAATAATCTAAAATGCATGTATTTAAAAGATACTAACTACAGCAGATATACAAAAATCTGAATGATTCAGAAATATAATAATTAATATAAATTATTATGCCAACATATTTTATTTTTCAGAGTATATTTAACTAAATATCTTACTGTACCTCTCTTCTATCTCACACTCTGTCTCTCTCTGTCGGCTGTCTGTATATATATAACGTTGTGCATATATATATATATACACACGTGTATATATATATTTATATATAAATTTAATGTAACACAAAATGCAGGCTGAATTTTTTAAAGAGAATATGTGACGGTGGAAGTAACTACCGGCATGTAAATCTACTTGATTCTAGACGTTAGTCACTGAAATTATCTTTACAACTATTACATGAAAATGTTCTAACTATAGAAATCTGATTTGTGTACCCATAATCTATCCATACGGTTGACTTAGGGACAGTGCTGTGTTAGCCTCTGTAAATGTAGGCACCACTGTATTTGGCCGGCTCTTAACAACGAGGTCTTCAGAGCCGATGAGGGTGAAACGAGGTAAGTATGGAGCAGCGCTGGAATGCAACGGTGTGGGAAACGGGAGATACCCGAGAAAACCCGCAGACCAGCGGCATTGTCGGCCACGATTCCCACGTGTGAAAATCCGCGAGTGACCCCGCCTGGAATCGAACCCGGGCCGCCTTGGTGGTAGGCGATTAGTCTGACTACTGTACCACCGTGGCCTCTATCCTACTAACTTTATAAATGTGAAAGTATGTGTGTGTGTGTGTGTGTTTTACCACTCAGTTCCATAACGGCTGAACGGATTTTGATGAAATTTGGTATGTAGGTACTTTAGGTACTGGAATAGGACATAGGATACTTTTTATCCCGGAAAATTGTACGGTTCTTGTGGAGTAACAACAAACCGTAATTCTGCAACGGCTGGGAACGTACCGAATTTTTTTTCCCTCTGGTGTCAGAGTTTATTAGGCCACCCAAGGACCTCTGAAATGGCTTAACGACTACTATCAATCGATAACAACCGGCACCGAATATTTAACGTGCCCTCCGAAGCCCGGAAGCGCTCAGATGTTATGCCACTAAACGGTCACCCATCCAAATATGTGCCGCCGGGAACGTTGCTTAACTTTGGTGATCAATTTATGAATCCTCAGCCTAGAGTAAAAAGTAGTACCTAGGCACACTTATTTCCAAAGCTACAACTTGATGAAACTCAAGTTTTGATTTTCATACATCGAAGCTGGAAAGCGGAAATGTGATAACCACGCGATAGTTGCACAGATACACTCCAAAAACAATACCCTACTTCTTGGCTATCGGATAAAAAATATTTCCTTCCTTTTGGGTTGCCGTAATCAGTTAAAAACCTAGGCCAAAATGGTATAATTTAATAATTCTGTTTTCACATAAATGAATTGTCTTTTCCCAATTTATTTAGGAGTGTATCACTGTAAAACTCAAATTCTACCCGGGAGTTGCCGGGCCGGTTCGCTAGTATTACATAAGGTTTGATGTTCGGCGACAGCGGAAACATTAAATAACTAGCAAATTATTTCTCTAATAATAAAGAGTGTTGAGGAGAATCAGATATAGGACGTATAAAGCATCATATCAAATAATTAACCTGAAATTATTTCGGAAAAACAAGAAAAACTGGAATCATGATGGAACGAACCGATAATCCAACCCAGGCCCTCCCGATTGCTAACCCAGTAAGAAAACACTGCCCCATCACGCTCGTAGCATACATAGTAACAGATGAGGGAGAGAAAGTTATAGATATTTCCACTCAAAGCACATACAAGGGTCTGCTTGCGACTATAGATGAGTTAAAATGGTTTTCGTCTTCTGGACATACGAACATTAACCAACGACCTGGCAGATGCTGCCAATAGTACTGTCAAAATCACGTGGAAAAACAGTATGAGATATTTTAAATGTGTTCCAAACACACATTTGTCCTTATTTTCGAAATACGTTTTTTTTTTGCATTTTAATTATATATTTGTTGTACTAATTTTTTTCGGTAATTAATTTTTTTAAGTCTTAATAAATTTTTTTGTATAATTTTTTAATATTGTATGTTATCTATTATTTCATATGCACTCTATATTATAGTGTATAATATAATAATGAATTGTAATACATTTTCCCAAGCAGGCTACAATTCCTTGTAAGTCATAGTACTGTTACTTAAAGGTGTTTGTATTTGACAGTTCATTTTACATCCACCAATGTACACCGAACGTTAGAAAATTACTGTTTCGGTTGAGTCCGGTTCAACCGATTGATCCACCAGTTCAACCGGCCTGAAAATTCGATGGATCTGGTGGACATGCACCAAAAACATCAACCGATGAATTTTCGAACGCTTTCTCTGAAAAAATATAAGTTAACACACCCACAACTCGTCATTGTTGAGAATTCCAAAAATATACAAAAATAATATGGACGTCGAGTTTTACAAATGGGCGATGAATACTTTAGAATATGAATGTAATTGTACCAACTTGCGTCTGGAAGCAGACGAAAATACCGCTAAAAATCAACGTGATGTTCGAAAAATGCTTCGATTGGCGTATGCCAGTGTATCAACTACTGGCGGGTCCATCGATGAGTTTTCGAAAACGCGGTGGGTTTCTGGTTTCTGGCGGCTACCGCGCGCCATCTACGCCATGTTCCCTCCACGCCGGAGACGGTTTCCGGGGGCGTCCTTGGCGATTGACGCCCGCAGTTGGACGAGGAAAACGTTAGCGCCCATACACTGAAGAGCCAAAAAAAATGGCATAGGCGTGCGTATGCAAATAACAGAGGTATGGAACCAATCAGAGTAACGCGACGCGGTCGGCAGCTAGATCGGTTACTGCTGCTACAATGGCAGGTTATCAAGATTTAAGTGAGTTTGAACGTGGTGTTATAGTCGGTGCACGAGAGATGGGACATAGCATCTCCGAGGTAGCGATAACATTTGGACGCTCGCGTACGACCATTTCACGAGTGTACCGTGAATATCGGGAATCCGGTAAAACATCACATCTTTGACATCTCTGCNCCTACACGATATTAGGCAGGTGTACCAGTTTTTTTGGCTATTCAGTGTATGACGTCGCAGCTCTGAGACAGTGCGTAACGCGCGGTCGGCCAAGCAAGTCACGATTTTTCACTTCCTATCACCAAAGAGGCGAAATAAATATCACGTGTGCCTAAATCGTCTTGTCCCTACTAGGCGTCACTGTGGCTTTCGAAATACGAACACTAAGTCCCGGCTTCGCCCCTTTATGCAGAAATTCTTCGTTTTCGCGTCATAATTTCGGATTCATGAAAATCGCTGGCAATGTACGATTATAGAACATTTAAATTTTCCGAGTAGCTTGATATTCTTGTACGTAATTTCAATTGTGTTTTCTTCTGCTTGTTTTTAAAAAAAGTCGAGAACATATTTATATTTTATCAAAAAATTCCCTGCGTTTTTTGAAAGCAGGAAATAAGACACAGTGAAAATTAGATGCAAACAAATTAACGACTAGTAAATTGTGAAATTTTCTATAATGAAACATTCTCAATATTACCTGTGAGACTGAAATTATGACACGAAAACGACGGGTTTATGCAAAATATGTGAAGCTGAGCCGTAACGTACTTAAAGAGTGCCGAAAATGCTGAGCCCAGAGTTGATAAAACATCGCGCCTGTATGGCGTTCCCTGGGGCACCAGGTCAGAGTGCACTTCTTTGCTCTCTATTTGATGTAACGACTGCATTGCTGGATGTGCGGGCTAGATTGTATCTACAACTTAGGAGAAGACAAGCATCTTGGTCTTTCTAAGACAATTCTGATTCTCTTCTAAATTTCATAATTTAATGCGATCAAAACGTTATTTACATGCCCATAACCAAGAAGCGATAATGTAGATGTACACCAGAAATACGTTATATGATCCATTCAGGAGACTTCTAACTTTGCTGAAGCCTTGCTAATATCATACTTGCGGCACATTCCTCCGCCTCATGCAAACGAATCTTGACTAAGACTAGAGGATTGCAGGACTACGCCCCACATTCCTGCACAACCAGTGTAGTAACATGTTGAATGGGAACTCTTTCTTACTAGGCGTCACCAACATACCTGTTTAGTTTCTCTTTATGCATATTAGTTATACATGAAAAACTATAATGTTTAGATAGAATATATGCAAAAGTTCAATTTAACAACAAATAAGGTACTTTTATGTTAACAAATGCATAAAACGCTTATGATACATGACATATTTAGGACATAACCAAAAACGTTGATTTTTCAAAGGTTTGTTTCCAAAAGTGTGAAGAAACCACGTACAATCTGTAACACTATATCAACATAGTAGATATCGAAAAAAATTAATTCAAAATGAGAATTTAAGTTTTATATTAATTCTGATACACCAGTGCAAAGACAAGAATTGGAAAGAGTATACAATATCAAAGGATATCGGCGAATAAAAAGAGCTTGGGTGCCCACGTGCTCTTATTCTGGTGTCCTTTCCTAAATTAGGGCTGGACAACGCACACCCTGCCCCCTCCCCCTATTTGCTACGCCCACTAAGGTAGCACGAAGGTGAACCGGGTTCAATCCCTGGCCGAGTCACTCCTGTATTTTCGCATGTGGGAATCGTGCTGGATGATGCCGCTGGTAGGCGGGTTTTCTCGGGGATCTCCCGTTTTCCCCACCCTTTCGTTCCAGCGCTGCTCTATACTCACCTCAATCGCCCTTATCGGCTATCAAGACCTCGCTGTTAAGAGCAGCCCGAATTTCATCACTCACTTTGCTCACTCACTAAGATAGGTCATGTTAATTCATGACTTAATTAATCCAGTAGTGGCAATTAAGCGTGTTGTGTCCGGTACTGGAATATGACAGTTGAGGAAACACGACCAGCCAGTGCAATCAGGGCTGTCCCTAGAGATGACAGTGCCACGGGAAAACATGAACTCCCCTCTTCCCTTTCCATGCAGGTGTAAAAATGTCTACACTAAACCTGCAGAGATTATACATTTACCTATTTACAGAGTAGGTTACTAACCAAAATCACTTAACAGTATAAACGTGTTTCATCGTTTAAACCCTTTCACACCCGATTGTAGCCATTTGTCTACATGTTGCACAGGAAGGTTATATTTGACCGATGCTTTACTCTGCGAGACTCAGTGCCCAATGGAATTTAATTCTAATTTTGATATAATCTCCATTGAACATGATTACTATGAAAACGTTTTTCCGTAGTCATTATAGGCAATGGAGATCCTATCAAAATTCGAATTCAATTCCACCACACCATTGCCATTGTACTTCAGAAACAACATCAGTGTCCAATGACATTCCTTGTGACAGGCTTTCTTTGTAAACCACGCTATCGTCCCAGCTTATGAACGGTTCATATCACCGACCACCGAACACACACAAAGCCTACATCTCATTGGCTGTGATAACGAAGCAAGTTCATGGTCAGCTTTAGTAAAGCGTGCATAAAAAATTGTTTTATTTTCAACTCCTGAAGTTGCAAAAAAATGTGGGAATGAAACGGATAATATAACAAACGTAACACCGCATGTTTCATATAACACAAATAAAGTACCTTTAGGCATACAAAATTACATAAAGGTTCGAAGTTACCACGGAGACAAAAGGAAAAAGTGAATAATGAAAGATGATAAAAGAAAGGAATTGTAGTATGCACAGTATTAATAATATAAAAATTATAGTAATTAAAAAGAATTGAAAATTAAGGGTTATTACCAGCGCCCCCTTTTTCATGGCCCACTGGGCAACCAACCCTACTCGCCTCCCCCCCTTTTTTTTAACGGCACTAAGTGTTATTGTTGTAGTAGACTGCTGTTAGTAACTCCACTGATAATTACTTAAGGGCGAGTGTCTGCCTCTCGCCTGCTTCTACGTGGCCTCTACTCTCGTCTGGCATCTGCCGTGCTTACTCCCTGACGAGGCAGGTGAGTTTCTGCCGCACCAGTCTACATCGAGGAAACCAGGTTGAATCAAACAAGGTTTGCTTTGCGCAACCAAATTTCAGGCTGTTGTTCACAGTAAAATGAGCACTTTTGAAAGCCCTGCTTCAGATCTACTTGTATGCACGTTGTGTGTCCTTCCGCCGTATGTAATATTAACATCGTCATGGGAGTCATCACTTTACTCATGCCTCATTCAAGTGAAACTGTGAAATAATTAGAAAAGGAAGTGTTTTGTAAACATGCTCATTTCTACACTTCGGTGCATTAAAAAAAGACTGGAAGCGAAAGAAATAATTTTAGTTATCACAAATGGTTACCTAACACTTTTCAACCGACGTTAAGAAATGGAACTACTTTCCATCCATCGTTACCAACTTTACTGGGCGCATGTCACTCAGTGTGCTTGTAAAATATATATGCAGGCAGGGGCAGTGAATTTTTTTATAAGGTTCATATCAAAGTGTTTACTTTATCGCGAACAGCCGTTACTAGACAGCAGTGTTGTGTTAAATCAGTTTGGTATGCATAGCACCAGCAGTGTCACTTAGTTTTCCCTCCCTTCAGTGGTGAGCGTTCAGGAGTGCCCCCCCCCACTGCCACCCCTACTTTCTCTCCATCACAATAAGGGCCCGGTGCCCAAAGCCCCACATTACACTGCCCCTGCCGCCGACCCAATGATTTGAGAAAGTGTCAGGGTGCTTTTGCTTCACAAACACCTAGTGAGTTATGGGAGTTTCGGCTTCCGGTCTCACAACACTAAATGCCATCCGGTGGCGTATGAGGGTTCGGCGGCCCTCCATCGAAGCTGCGTCAAGAGAAATTTCTTATTTGAACTTTACTCCACCGCTAACTAGGGAGGGTGCTCGCTTCACACGGCGTTGTTATTGTTGGGTTGTGAGGTATCTGCCATAGAGATAAGGCAGTTCGGCGCCAGGGTAGTGAAGAAAGGAGGGGGAAACAACAGGAGAGTTTATCCGCGCCCACAAGCGGCTGCTATCTCAGCGGGAAAGTTGAAGTCTGCGAGTAGCTGCTCCGTCAGAACCAGTGTTTCGCTGCTTCAACGCAGAGTCATGTCCGTCGTGAGGTTGCCAGCACTGTGGTGAGTCGCGAGCAGTGTTGCCAACCGTAGCTCAACTGGGCTCTACGTGCAGTCTAATTCTAGGTCATGGAGCTTGTAAGCAGAATGGGTGTCGCCGATTGTCAAATTGTAGCCAGAGTGGTGCTTGCTCTTGTAACAGTTTTTTCGTCGACTAAAGTAATCTTATATTGCATTTATTTTCTTTTTTTCCCCCTATAAAATATACATTAACACCTGGGTCTTTCAACATTCATAACTTTATTTCTCAGCAGTAAGTTTCTCGCAATATGGTGATACAATATGTTGAAAATGTGTTCAACAAACCGAGCGAGGTGGTGCAGTGGTAGGACCAAAGGACTCGCTTTCGGGAGGACACGGGTTCAAGTCATGGTTTGGCCATCCTGATTTCGGTTTTCCATGATTTTCCGAAATCGCTTCAGGCGAATGTTGAGACGGTTCCTTGCTACATACCATGGCAGATTCCTTCACCGCCTCTGCATCTCTGAGGAACTTGCTCCGTCTCTAATGACCTCGCTGGCGATCAGACGTTTACCCATACCAACGTTTGAACGAAACTTGAATTTATTTTTTGTAGTGTTTAATCAACGGTACGTGATTAAGTAATTTATAAATTAGTGTCAGGTATCTACATTAAAATATGCGTAATTATTGAATTATGAATAGTAGCGTATCAATTATTCACGTACGGAGCATAACTTAATTTGATTTGTAGCGGAATTTTGGAACGCACGTAGCCAGCTTCCTGGTCATCAGGTTGGCAACACTAGGAACAGCGGTCACAGTGGCGGCTGTTAAACTGTTGCAAGGTATGCTGGTGCGTGCTCAGCACTGTACAGGGCAGTTGCACGCAGCAGGAGACAGTGATCAGAGCGGAGCCTGGGGAAACTGAACTTACTGCAACCACGCACTTGCGAGCTGCGAGGTGATCATTACACACGTGCCGCGACGCACGGACGTTGAAATCAGGAAGGAAACAGTGCCATGGCCCACCCCAGATAACTGTTAGAAGTGGCAAGGAAATGGACAATTATTCCTTAGGATTATAAGAATTATAGATAAGACTCTACGTTGTTGGTAGTTGAAAGATTTTTCTCTGCGCTTGACAGCGAGGTCCTGAGTGTGGTGAAGTCGGGGCAGCACCGGAATGCAAGGGAGAGGAAAACGGGAGAACCCCGAGGAAACCAGCCAGCCAATGGCAACGTCCGCCACGTCTCCCGAATGTGAAAGTCCGGTCTACCTTGCTGGGGATCGAAACACTATTAGACTATTAGTCTTAATACTACACCACCGCGGCACCCAATAATCACATGTATAGTCTGTTCATGATTAAATGAGCACTTTTGAAAGCCCTGCTTAAGTTATACTTGAATGCACATTATGTATTATTCCGACATACGTAAAATTATCTTTACCATAAGAAATATCACTTAATTCATGTGTCGGTCAGGTAAAACGGTGAAATTATTTGAAAATAAAAAAAAATTAGAAATTTGATAGTTCTTGCACATATAGGCATTAAAGAAAGGAAAACACTATAAATAATTGTAGTAAACACGCGTGTTTATCTAAAAACAATAAACCCAAGCTCCATCCTGAATCCTACGCTAGAATCGGCATAATTCCTCTATTATCTAACACTTTCAATCCAACGTCAAGGCATGTAACTACAATACCTCCGTCGTTACCAACTGCTCTGGGTACATGCCAGTCGGTGTGCTCGTTAAAATGCAAGGAGGTAGGGCTAGTGACATTTTTCAAAGGTTGTTTTCGAAAGTGCTGAAATAACCGCGAACAGCCTGTATTGAAGTATATCCTGGGTGAAAACAGGTGTCCCTGTCGATAAATGCACTAGGAAACTACTAGGAACTAAGGAAACTCCAGTATAGCTTGCAACACCTCATCATCCGCCACTGCTTAGTCCCATCGCGTACGAGCTATCCGTGCAGATCTGCAAAACTGACGTTTTTGTTCATAGACACGAGCTTGTAAACACTTGTGNATCGCGTACGAGCTATCCGTGCAGATCTGCAAAACTGACGTTTTTGTTCATAGACACGAGCTTGTAAACACTTGTGCGTTGACATGCTAATGGAACAAATTGCATGGCAAATTGCTAACAAGAAACGAATTACGTTCTGCCAAGTCAAAGGGACTGTGCGTACTCTATATATCAGTCACCGATAAACAAATGTCACCACATAGAGTTTATAGATGTATGTGGGACATGGTATGCTACCAGATAATAACACAATATTTACAGGTCTCTAGATATCGATAATGTCCTGTTTAATGTAAACACTGCATAATTAAGTACTGAAGTACTATGAAATCAGAGATTTCAGCGGCAAAAATCTACGCTCGTGCCATGTAACTTTCACCGTTTACCTACAGTAAAAAGTAATGGAAACAGAAAATTTAATCTGAAACTTTGGCTGCCATGCTGCAAACACTTAAACCCGTAGTAATTTCCGAAGACGTTATAAATAAAATATGTAGACGTTTTATTGTAAAAGCCATAAAATATCAATTCAGATTTTTGCAATTTTCTTTACTGTGCCAGTCAGCCACACGTATTCTAACAACTTAAACCGAGGTATAACATTTTTTTCGAGGCATTAGTCATTTTTAGAGTGTTTCACTTTCGCACGTTAAGAAGCTGCGAAGAAAATTATATTTGCAGCACTTGTAGAGGAAAATGTTATTCTCATGAAACACATGCAAATTACATTAAAAAAAAGGCATATAAAGTATTATACATTCAAGGCAGTACCGACATACTGCTGACGTAAAACATGCTTTACATGTAAAAAATTTATCGAAGTAAATGGTTGTTAGCAAATAAAAATGTCCAAGCGAATTCATTATCAGCACTCTAATCATATCGACTGAACCATCAAAAGAGCCGATTCGTGATGTCTGTATATAAAAAGAAATATAATCAGGAGTACATTAATGTGATCTTATTGAAAGTGGCGAGATAGCAATTTCAGCTTTGTGATTTGCCGCTACTTTTGTGTAATGTGGGTAGACGAGTAGTTGATAAGGCCTGTTAGCCTCTGAACAATTTTTGTCACAGCCAAAACCAGAATATAGTGCAGGTGTAACAGTTGTACACGTTTTCTGAAAAGGAATATATAAACTGATACTATTTATGAAAATACAAATTTGTTTGCTAGTTCACACGTCCTTTCTAGTACCTCTGTGCTGAGTAAATATTCTGATAGGGCAGGCTCAACATTTGGACACTTGGGCCTCACACACTTAAAAGAAATTTCCGTAAAAATCACAGAAATTATTTGTAAAAGAATTATCAAGTCTTCATAACAGTATGGGCATTAATTTTTCTCAGCAACGGACATTGTGTAAATTTCGCTCTCCTTCTTGTGTATTTACGGAACGTTCGTCAATTTTTTATTTCGTTTTCCTGTATTTGCAGTTTATGTAATGCTATTACAATAACAAAAAATTTGTATTCGTCATGCGGGTGTTTCACTGTGTATACTACGAAATAAGATTTAAAAAAAAGTATTTGTTATAAAATTATGTTTGAACATGTAACAGGTGTATTGCAGGCCATCATTCCACCCATTTAAAAAAAAAAGAAATAAACTTTAATTGGTTTCTAATTCGAAAAGTTTAATTTTTTAAAGATAAATGACACAGCCAGTTAGGGCGACGAAGTCAGAATAGCTAAGGTTGAAACAAATTCACACCCATGCCTGGCCCGTGATTCAAACCCGGAACCCCTTGCGCCATACAACAGAGCAGCTGAGTCGTGGAACACAACACTGTTACTAACTTCACATACAAAATCTCAANATCAGAGCAGCTGCGTCACGGAACACAACACTGTTACTAACTTCACATACAAAATCTCAATCGAAACAAATTTTTATGCGGTAGCGATGCACGAAACTTTTTCAGCTTTTGTTACTGTTGCAGTGTTTGAAGGGTCACCATCTGTTAATACTTTGAGTGCCGCCTGAATTTAACTGAGTTGTATGAAGTTTTCCGTAACGTTGTGACATCCGCTTTATTTGAAGAAAAAAAAACACAAGTTACGATATCACTTCGCCAGAAGTTTTCATAATGTTCTCTGGAGCATAATATTACGCCAGCAACACGTCTTGTACTATTTTATTGATTTTGATAATCACCTGTTAGTTCCATCGGTGTAATACTGCCACACTGACTTAGGATTTAAAGGACGTTTCCTATTTTGTTGGTTGTATAACCTATTTTCACTTTAGTGACGATGTTTTACACAGTTGAACTTGATTAGAAGTTGGTACATTCTTATTGTTGGTTTGCTGGTCTCGTTAATTTATACGATTAATGTGGACTCACCATGGTATCAGCTGCGGTATTTGTATATTGAACAGAATGGACTGTGTATTATTCTACATAGGAAAGAACATTTTACTGGGACACCTTAAACTCGGCATTATACCGGCAGAGGGCCAGCCAGTAGTGAACGTTGTACCATATAGTAATGCTGGAATCACATAGCCCCGACAAGCACGACACGACAG
This sequence comes from Clitarchus hookeri, assembly GCA_002778355.1. Lineage (NCBI taxonomy): Eukaryota > Metazoa > Arthropoda > Insecta > Phasmatodea > Phasmatidae > Clitarchus > Clitarchus hookeri. The sequence goes on along the minus strand of NQII01003281.1, from coordinate 81,403 downwards.
TCCCGACAAGCACGACGTGACAGCCCCGACAAGCACGACACGATAGCCCCGACAAGCACGACACGACAGTCCCAACACGACACTTAAACTGAACAGCCAATAAAATACAGTACAACAAAGATTTGACTTAAGTCCGATAAATTCTGTCGCCCGACCAACAGTTTCGGATCAGAAATTATTTATATTTTCGCCGTGTCGTGTGCTACGACACACAGAGCATGCAACTTCGCAAAACGAAATTGCTCGTCTAGCTTTCCGTACAGTTGGAAAACATCTAAAACATGCTGAATTTAACTCGTGACAATGAGAATTTTACCTTTCAATGCCTACCTTTAACATATTTGTCACCAAGGTATATTCTGTACCATATAAGAAGGCCACTTTTTGACAGCTCGGCGAAAGTAGCGCCACTGTTTACATCTGACTACGTATCCTTCCGCCATCAGCTGGTCCGTCACGTCGGGGCTGTATTTTTTATCAACACGCTGTCAGCTAATCCACTTCTCTTTGTACTGTAATGCTAAACAAATTTTAAGATATTTTAAGACTGACATCTGTCTAAAAATATAAGTAGGTTATAAAAGTAAAAATATAAAATGTTAGATATTTGATAACTCTTTTTTAATTTGTCCGAGATAGTGAATTTGGGTTACAATTTTCGAGACGGTCTGTTGTATCTATTATTACACTTTGGAGTTTATAGCTAATATATTCGAGTTGGAAATATGTGACGTGGAATAACGTTAGAATTGCTTAAAAACTATTCACGCGTGTCTACGGAATCAAGGAGATGGGTTTCGAGAGAACAATATGGCGTATAATTTACGTAGACGAACGATTACCGGCCGAATATAAATGACTTGTACTCCAAATCGTTGTATATGAAATATATGTTACTTTAAAAATTATGCAGAGCTCGTGGAAAAATATAACTATTGGCATATGTTTGTAAATTCGTTATTATCACGCTGGAAAGAGATTCATTTCTGGCTGGTAATAGCTCGCAGAATATCCGATAGATAGCGCGCAGCACGTCACGACGAAGTTTTGAGTAACTCTCTTTATGGTCAAAAGATAGCGCATATATTTAAGTTGATAATTCTTATGTTACGGGCTGGAAATACATTTAAAATTCGTGTCGTTTCGTCAAATTATTAGAAAAANACTATTCACGCGTGTCTACGGAATCAAGGAGATGGGTTTCCAGAGAACAATATGGCGTATAACTAACGTAGACGAAAGATTACCCGCCGAATATAAATGACTTGTACTCCAAATCGTTGTATATGAAATATATGTTACTTTAAAAATTATGCAGAGCTCGTGGAAAAATATAACTATTGGCATATGTTTGTAAATTCGTTATTATCACGCTGGAAAGAGATTCATTTCTGGCTGGTAATAGCTCGCAGAATATCCGATAGATAGCGCGCAGCACGTCACGACGAAGTTTTGAGTAACTCTCTTTATGGTCAAAAGATAGCGTATATTTTAAAATTGATAATTCTTATGTTACGGGCTGGAAATACATTTAAAATTCGTGTCGTTTCGTCAAATTATTAGAAAAAATAATTCAACAATATTATGTAATATTTCTGTATGCTTTTGGAATTAATATCATGGACGTGTTGAAAGCAAGGTTTGAGATGGATTATACGACGTGAAAAAGCTTTCTGAAGTTAGCACAACTTCAGAAAACTTTTCCACGTCGTATCGTTCTATTGTACATTTCATTTTGATCACCTAAACATAACTACATTATCACGAAGTTTAGTTTTTAACACTAACAACCACTGTTTTGTGATCACATAAAATAAAATGTATTAATTAAACTTGGAACTCTTTCTTATCGCGTATTTTCTGCTTGTCTGATGTGCGTTGGCAGTGCACTCAGAATAGCCAACATAATATTAACTTTTGTTCGTTCGTGCATCAGCTGATACAGGATTTTCTAAATGGCACTTTGTTTGTTTCGTATTAGTCAATTGCCACTCACTGACTGTCAGAAAGTGGCCTTCTGATACGGTATGGACCATATATTCAAAATTTCCACTCTGCTCGCCGACTTTGAAACTATGTAAGTCAATCGGCGCCTTCTAAACGGTTCCGAAGAATTGTACTGTTTCCTTGAGGCGTGAGTAAACTATCGGGCTGCGACTTCAAGCAGTCACATTGAAAATANTCCGAAGAATTGTACTGTTTCCTTGAGGCGTGAGTAAACTATCGGGCTGCGACTTCAAGCAGTCACATTGAAAATACAACTGCCGTGTTGTGCCGTGTTTGCTGGGGCTATGTGACTGGTATAAGCGTGTCCGTTGTTGTGTGAACCAATATGACAGTTGTGAGTGGGAATACAGAGAACAACAGAACTGATGGTCATGCAGTTATGAATACAGACAACTCACTTCTAGATAGTATTTACTGTCAATCAATATGCACCTCACTCAAAGCGCGAAAGGACGGTTTGTCCTACATCTTGATGTTTGAAGGCACGGGCGCAATGGTGTGAATTTCCTTAACTATCGCGGGGACTACAACTTTGTGGTTACAGCGGCGAAGAAAGCGTCACGTAGCTTACGCAACGTTCGTTCCTCAAACTCGAAGCTGTTGGTAATACGGCGAAGTTCCGAATCCAATAGGGAACCGCGGTGGTGTAGTGGTTAGACTACTCACCTCCTACATTGGCGAACCGGACTCGATTCCCGGCGGGGTCACTCCCGGATTTTCGCACGTTGGAATCGCTCTAGACGACGAGACTGGTCGGCGGGTTTTCTCGGGGATCTCCCGTCCCCCCCAATTGCATTCCGGTGCTGCTCTATATTCNACGACGAGACTGGTCGGCGGGTTTTCTCGGGGATCTCCCGTCCCCCCCAATTGCATTCCGGTGCTGCTCTATATTCGCCTCGCTTCACCCTTGTCGGCTCTCAAGACCTCGATGTTAAGAGCCGCCCAAATTACACAACACAGTTAACGTTTTTCGTCAGTACGGAACGCATTTCCATATTTTCTTCCTGGATTTTGGTACAGAGTAAAAAATAAACGTTAAGTTAACAGTCGAACGGTAATGGTAACGGTTATGTTACCAAATTATAAAAAAAAACTTTATATTTTCATACAAAAATATTTACGTTGCAAAAAACTTTTAAGAGTTTAATTAGAATTATTTCTTCCTGCTCGTAATGAAACACAAATGATTTGCTTCACGTCTTATTTCGTTTTACGCTTAAGCAAGGGGCACTGGTTCGTTTTTAAAAATGTATATTTAGTATCACAAAGTAGCGGGATATGTTATCTACTGTCTTCTTTCTCTCACAGTTTCCTGCTTTGTGTTGTCGTCTCGTGGCGACATGGGATTTTCGCTGCGACAGCAGACTGCCAAGGTAAGATACAACACCTAAGGATGGGCACAAGACAAACTGTTTACTATTTTGTAGGCTACTATACTCATAACTTGTTCACATTCAAAAAGCTGTAAAAAGCATATATCTGACTAAAAAAATCAGATCGCTTAGTACCATTATTTCTTTACGAATAAAAATCTGACTTTACGGGGCTGCACAGATAAATAAAAAAAAATAGTTTCAAGGATAAAACCAATGAAACTGATATATATTTTATTCGATTTAAGGATAAACATTTTAATAAAAGTTGTTAATAATATATGTGCACAAACGAAGTAATACAACAAAATTAAATATTAATAAGCTACCAAGACTACAAAATGCTGTATAAACACATACTGTACAACCCCTTTTTACATTACAGCTAACAAGGAAAATAACACAATAGTGGTTTCTTTTGCTAGCTGATATTACTGCGTTTGTATTCTGTTTCTCCTCTTTAGGTGGTGGGAATGGTATATTGTTTGTGAAAGATTTCTGGGGAGGGGGATATATCCCTCCATTCTCCCCTTTTACTTATATTAAATATTTAAACTATAATATTTAAATTATAATTAATAGGTCTATGAATAATAACAGAGCGAAATTGTTGGTAATGCCTCGTAGGAAATAGTCCTCATGGGAAAAAAATGCGGTGTAATATGGTCAGTTAAGCTTTGTTTGCACGAGGCGGAGGAATTGGCTGGAAGTAGAACTTCAGCAGGACTTGAAGAAGTGTTGTAAGTGACCACGAACTGAGCGTAGCTGCTGTGTAGCAGGGTCGGACGGCGTGGTGAACCTGGTCGTGTCGGAGGTGAGTCCTAGCTGGGTCCTCCTGGAGTGGCAACACTCGCCCACGGCGGCCACCTGCGCCGACCACTACTCCGTGTCGTGGTGTGTCCTGCCGGCTCAGTGGTCCTCGCAGTGCGAGTCCAGCTCGCAGGACCTTCCTCTGGCCGCCGCCTCGTACAACGTGAGCGGCCTCAAGCCATGCTCCTTCCACCGCCTGGCCGTCACCACCGTGGGCAAGGACGGCGTGCGCGACTCGGCCACCGAGCTCGTCATCACCCCGGCCCAAGGTCAGCCTTGCCTCCACCTATGTTGTGCAGTTAGGGGAAGTGATATTTCGCGAAAAGATTTCGAGGCAAGATACAGTCCGAAGCACTGTAGGGTCGTCCAGCTTCTCTGAATGGCTAAAAAAATATGTTCTGGCCCGTGTTAACCGTTTGCGCACGAATCACGAAGGTTCAGTGACGGAGTTACTTAGTCCTGGGTGGCTTGGTCGAAGACGGACACGGCGCCAGCAGGCAATGGAGGTATAACAACAGCTGAGGTGTGTGTATAGTATTGAAGTCTACTGTGTGCTCCGATTTTTAAGCGAAAAGTCACTGGCCCTATGTATAGTCTATTCGCGGTATCTTAACACTTTCTGAATCAAACCTTTGAAAAAACACCCCACGTATGGCGTGTCTGGTTGTTTTCTACACGTGTCACGTATCACAAGCGTTTTATACTTGAGTTAACATATACGTTATTGGTTAGATTTAACTTTTACATACATTTTATCTATACATTTTTATATTTCTTTTAAAACAAGAATGAGTAAAGACAGCGAGAAAATATCTGCGTTGGTAATGCCCAACAAGAAATAGTTCTTATGCAAAATATTATTACTCTTAACTGCGCACGAATGCGGTGCGTTGGCCCTCGGGTGTAATTTTCTAAGCTTTGTTTGCATGAGGCGGAGGAATGTCTTGGAAGTATAACTTTATGAGGCCTTCAGAAAAGTTGAGAGTAATTGTGAACGGAGTATAATTTATAGGGACCAGCAAAGTTCGCGTTATCAAGATGTTGTATGCTGGTTTATTGACGTCTGACGAGGTTTATTCTACTCGTGTTGTGAATCTCAATGCTTTTAGTTTGGCAAACTAAAATGTTTCGACACTAGGTAAGCGCTAGTATCGCTTGTATACCAGATTTTCCCCATTTTCTTCGTTAAAAAAAATAACTGCAATAATTATTAATAAAATATAAAATAACTACGTAGCTTACCGTTTTATTTATAAGTGACCTCTTTGGAACACTGCGCACCTAGCGGCGGAAATGTTTCCTTTGGCAAACTCGCCCATAACAAATCTCGTTTTGTTCCTATCCTGAGTAGAATTAACCTTACGCCTGCCATCGGTCGACAAATAGTGTGGCTTGTCCCAAGGACACTTTAGCCAATAGCAAAATTCATAGCGAGAGCCACCAATATCTAGTTAAATGGTCACGCAGGTAAATGACGCCGTACAGTTGCCAGCAGCCAATGAAATCACGACTTTCGCTCAGAGAGGTATAGGAAGTTGAANTAGCGTTATCAAGATGTTGTATGCTGGTTTATTGACGTCTGCCGAGGTTTATTCTACTCGTGTTGTGAATCTCAATGCTTTTAGTTTGGCAACTAAAATGTTTCGCCACTAGGTAAGCGCTAGTATCGCTTATATACCAGATTTCCCCCATTTTCTACGTTAAAAAAAAGTAACTGCAATAAATATTAATAAAATATAAAATAACTACGTGACTAAGTAAAATAATTCGCTTTTATTATTCACGTAGCTTACCGTTTTAATTATAAGTGACCTCTTTGGAACATTGCGCACCTAGCGGCGGAAATGTTCCCTTTGCCAAACTCGCCCATAAGAAATCTCGTTTTGTTCCTAACCTGAGCAGAATTAACCTTACGCCTGCCATCGGTCGACTAATTGTGTGGCTCGTCCCAAGGACACTTTAGCCATTAGCAAAATTCATAGCGAGAGCCACCAATATCTAGTAAAACGGTCACGCAGGTAAATGACGCCGTACAGTTGCCAGCAGCCAATGAAATAACGACTTTCGCTCAGAGAGGTATAGGAAGTTGAAGTTGCCTGTTGCCAAATTATAACGTGAATTTTGCAGGTCTTNGTATAACTTTATGAGGCCTTCAGAAAAGTTGAGAGTAATTGTGAACGGAGTATAATTTATAGGGACCAGCAAAGTTAGCGTTATCAAGATGTTGTATGCTGGTTTATTGACGTCTGCCGAGGTTTATTCTACTCGTGTTGTGAATCTCAATGCTTTTAGTTTGGCAACTAAAATGTTTCGCCACTAGGTAAGCGCTAGTATCGCTTATATACCAGATTTCCCCCATTTTCTACGTTAAAAAAAAGTAACTGCAATAAATATTAATAAAATATAAAATAACTACGTGACTAAGTAAAATAATTCGCTTTTATTATTCACGTAGCTTACCGTTTTAATTATAAGTGACCTCTTTGGAACATTGCGCACCTAGCGGCGGAAATGTTCCCTTTGCCAAACTCGCCCATAAGAAATCTCGTTTTGTTCCTAACCTGAGCAGAATTAACCTTACGCCTGCCATCGGTCGACTAATTGTGTGGCTCGTCCCAAGGACACTTTAGCCATTAGCAAAATTCATAGCGAGAGCCACCAATATCTAGTAAAACGGTCACGCAGGTAAATGACGCCGTACAGTTGCCAGCAGCCAATGAAATAACGACTTTCGCTCAGAGAGGTATAGGAAGTTGAAGTTGCCTGTTGCCAAATTATAACGTGAATTTTGCAGGTCTTTAGTAATTGACCTACGCTACGTCAGGTATTTTTGAACAACTACAATCTCCGGCAGTATATTCCTTACGAAAAAAAGAATAACATGAAAATATATGTATCACTTTTCCCTTAAGTGATTATCAACCCGTTCAGTCCCCGTGTTCATTATCGAGTACATTTTGCAAATGAAGAATATTTATGGTCGGAACCGTACACAATAAGGTACCAATGGCCGATGTTTTATGCATTTTCCTTAATAGTAATGAGTAGGGCCAGTGACTTTTCACGTAAAAATCGGAGCACACAGTAGACTTCAATACTATATACACACATCAGCTGTTGTTATACCACCATTGGCTGCTGGTGCCGTGTCCGTCTTTGACCCAGCCACTCAGGACTAAGTAACTCCGACACTGAACCTTCGTGATTCGTGTGTAAACTGTTAACTTGGACCAGAACATTTTTNGTAAACTGTTAACTTGGACCAGAACATTTTTTAGCCAGTCAAAGAAGCTGGACGACCCTACAGTGCTTTGGACTGTATCTTGTCTCGAAATCTTTTCGCGAAATATCACTGCCCTAGTAATGAGATTTGTTGAAGTTTCTGTATCTCATATTTGTGTGTGAGTGAGTGAAGATATTTGGGCGGCTCNGCCCTAGTAATGAGATTTGTTGAAGTTTCTGTATCTCATATTTGTGTGTGAGTGAGTGAAGATATTTGGGCGGCTCTTAAAAGCGAAGTCTTGAGAGCATTTGAGTTAGAAATGAGGGGAGAATGGAACAGCGCCGGAACGCAAGGACAGGAGAAACGGGAGATCCCCGAGAAAAATCCGCCGACCAGCGGCATCGTCCGGCACGATTCCCACTTGCAAAAATGCGGGAGTGATCGGGCAGGGGATTGAACCCGTTTCGCCTAGGAGGGAGGCGAGCTGGCTAACCGCTCAGCCACCACGGTTCCTAAAATAAATAGCAGTTTACCTATACCGGATGTTTTAACAACCCAGCCACGTAATTTATTTTACAACTCAAATGGATGTGCACAAAATAAATTATTAAAAATATGCACATATTGACCTATTTTAATTGCGTACGACCAGAGTAATCATTATAATAATATTGCTTCATAGAGTTTTTTTNATGCACATATTGACCTATTTTAATTGCGTACGACCAGAGTAATCATTATAATAATATTGCTTCATAGAGTTTTTTTAAATGTGAATTTTGAAGTATTGAGGAGAAAAATATGCTTAATTTTTAAAATTAAAAATAACCTCTTATCTCTTATTGATTTATTTTTGAAAAAATTAAAACAAATTATAGAAAATATTTCACAGTGTTACAAGATATATACGATTTTCTTTCAAATACAACATTNAAAAAATTAAAACAAATTATAGAAAATATTTCACAGTGTTACAAGATATATACGATTTTCTTTCAAATACAACATTAATCGTACTTTTCTGACTATTTTGGTAGAGTGTACAACTCATTAATGTACTCTGCATGGTGTACAGGCATCTGCATTGCTGCATTGAAGGCACTTATTACTTCTACCTCAACCCGTAGTCACCGTGTCCACCATCGTGTGGATGTTGCATGTGAATGGCATTTATGACCAGCACTGTGCACAGCAAGGCATCAGTGTCCAGTCCTCCTTATGGCTTATCGGCTTCGTGGAACTTCTTCACCTCTTTGAGACAAACTGTTAACGTCAATACCACCGAGCACGGAGCACGTTGTTCACTTCTTGCAAGACAAGCGCTGAACACAAGTACAGCGCAAACAAAAAATTATGTAACTGCAACATTTGAACTCAAGAATTATACGTGTGACCGAGCGGGCTGATATTATTATTGGTTTTCAAGAATAATTTCATTTGTCAAGTGTAAAAATAAATCTCCAAGAAAAAAAACTTAAGCACCCTTAAACATCCTCCATATTTATTAATCCGACCCAAATATTTAGCTCATAGAGGGGAGTGCTTGTTGTCGGAATATCTGGGTCCGGTTCAAAATCTTAGATACTTCGTAGTCTGGCGAGAGGCTCGCTCTCATATGGGACCCTCCAGATGGGATGGAGGCGTGACAACATGGTACGAGGTGTGCTGGAGGCTACAGACCGACAAGGACATCTGCTCTTGGACGGACGTCAACCTCTGGCTGTATGGGATTGTCCCCAAGGCCATGGTCGAAAGAGGGNGGAGGCGTGACAACATGGTACGAGGTGTGCTGGAGGCTACAGACCGACAAGGACATCTGCTCTTGGACGGACGTCAACCTCTGGCTGTATGGGATTGTCCCCAAGGCCATGGTCGAAAGAGGGAACTGAATTGTTGTCCGCAGATCTGCTGCTGGACCGAGGTCAACTTCTAGTTGTAAGGGTTTGTTCCCAAGGTCATGGTTGATGGGGAACTGAATTGTTGTCAGCAGATCTGCTACTGGACTGAGGTCAACCTCTAGTTGTAAGGGTTTGTTCCAAAGGTCGCGATTGATGGGGAACTGAATTGTTGTCAGCAGATCTGATGCTGCACTGAGGTCAACTTCTAGTTGTAAGGGTTTGTTCCCAAGGTCACTATTGATGGGGAACTGAATTGTTGTCGGCAGATCTGCTGCTGGACTGAGGTCAACTTCTAGTTTTAAGTGTTTATTCCCAAGGTCACGGTTGATGGGGAACTGAATTGTTGTCGGCAGATCTGCTACTGGACTGAGGTCAACCTCTAGTTGTAAGGGTTTGTTCCCAAGGTCACGGTTGATGGGGAACTGAATGGTTGTCGGCAGATCTGCTGCTAGACTGAGGTCAACTTCTAGTTTTAAGGGTTTATTCCCAAGGTCACGGTTGATGGGGAACTGAATTGTTGTCGGCAGATCTGCTACTGGACTGAGGTCAACCTCTAGTTGTAAGGGTTTGTTCCCAAGGTCACGGTTGATGGGGAACTGAATGGTTGTCGGCAGATCTGCTGCTAGACTGAGGTCAACTTCTAGTTTTAAGGGTTTATTCCCAAGGTCACGGTTGATGGGGAACTGAATTGTTGTCGGCAGATCTGCTACTGGACTGAGGTCAACCTCTAGTTGTAAGGGTTTGTTCTCAAGGTCACGGTTGATGGGGAACTGAATTGTTGTCGGCAGATCTGGGACCGGTGCAAAATCTGGAGGCGTCGCAGTCCGGAGAGAAGCTCGCGCTCATTTGGGACGCCCCGGAGGGAAGCGAGGCGTGCACGGCGCTGTACGAGGTGTGCTGGGGGCTCCAGGGCGGCGACGACACCTGCTCCTGGACAGGCATGAACCTCTGGCTGGGCGGTGACGCGGCACCACAGCCTTGCTCGTCCTACGTCTTCAGTGTGACGGCGTATGACGTCGCCAACACCAGCTCCAGCCAGGCAAACACGTCCTACGGCGCAGGTGAGTGAGTCTACAGTCTCCTTGCCATAGCTGCCTCGTGTACAACTCCTGTTCGCATTTAGGCCGTGGCTGCGCACAATCAGTCTCCATGTACCATCACTGAACTGCTTTGCTGCCAACACGACTGTCGTAAACCACGTGGATAGGATTTGAGGTTAGAACACTTCATGTAAACAAATGCTTTTAGATATTTTGGATATTTTCTTCTGCCAATTTTTAATGTAATTAGATTTAATTAAAATTTGGTAAAATTATTTTAATCACATATAAGATATTGTCTTTTGTAAGTTAAGATATAAATAAATACTTCCATCACTGTTGACCATGTGACTTTGACGGTTATATTCGTGCGGGATAGGTCAATGTTGGGTACATGTGCAGAAGACGAAGAATCTATCTGCCGCAACTTTAATCTGTGCCATAAGCACCCCAGACATAGGCTTTTCTCAGTTATTCAAGCATTTATGAAATTAACGTTTGAAAAATGTCACTGCCCCTACCTGCTTATATTTTAACGAGTATGCTAACTGAAAAGCAGCCAGTGAAGTTAGTATCGACGTAGGGAAAGCAGTTACGTGTCTTAACATATAATTGAGGGGTTACGTCGGCATTACGATGACTTCACGTTTCGCGTAACACGTAATGAGTAACGTTCACATAATCCGACTACAGCTTGACTAATGTGTTTCAAGGAGACGTATCAAAATCATTTCGCTTATCGTCCACATGATAGAGAAGCTTGACAACGTCTAGCTTTTAAGTGATATGTATTTCTGTACACGTGATCTCTGCATCACGTGATCACATTAGGGACGATGTTGTGTTATCTCAGCTTTTCGTGGGCTTGTTTTTATTTTCGCGATGTCGTCTGCTCACGTTTTTTACTCATGTAACGCATTTATACTTTTATCCCGGAAATGGGGACGAAAGAGAAATATGGGTTAGGCCAGTATTATTATTTGTTTTAAATGTGTAAATATTTAGACTTCGCATTGCCACATGCAATTAATTATCCCTCTCAGAGGTGTTAAAGTGCTTGAATGAAATGTAGAACGTCTACAATTAAGTTTCCAACTTTTAGTAGGCCTACTTCATGAAACACAATTTAATTTTCTTAGCAGATAAAAGTTTATTACATATGATTTATTCTTACATATACACGAAAAACATGTTTACATCTCTCAGAGACATTTCGTTCTGGAGGTTATGGCGATATCCTAGTTGTTAAAAAAAATTTTATAGTTCTCGAACGCTGTACTTTCGCAACCTGTTCTAGCCACATCAGTGTTAAAACACAAATACGCCGGCACAACTTGGATTTTCACAGTTTTCAATCTGTTAAAGAACAATGTTAATCCCCAACTTTTTTTTTTCAGTGCACAAAGGTTACGTGCTTACGCGAATCATCGTCATAAAACCTAAAAAATACCACGTTTTACGTGCACGTGAAACTGCAGCGTGGTTCGTGTTACTTGTAACGTGACGTCATCGTGATTCCGGTCTTAAACTGTGTTGTTTCAGACGCGGGGAGAGTGCTGAACCTGACGGCGAGCGAGGTGACCCCTCACTCAGTCCTGCTGGCGTGGCAGTCGTCGTCGCCCAACTCGTCGTGCGAGGCGGGGTACGCGATGACGTGGTGCCCCGCGGACAGCTACAGCGGCCTGTGCCTCCAGCCGGCCATGACCTTGAACCTGACACGAGATCACACGCAGTACAACCTCACAGGGCTGCGGCCCTGCCACCTGCACCGCGTGTCCGTCGTCGTGAGGGCCGACGACGGGTCTGTGTCCGACGACGTCGCCATCACTGTCAAGACTGGCCTGGCCGGTGAGGCACCAGGCTGCAGCTCTCGACAGCGAGCCCATGAGGGTGAAGCGAGGTGGACATGGAGCAGCGTCGGAATGCAAGGGCTGTTTAAAAGGGAGATCACCGAGAAAACCCACAGACCAGCAGCATCGTTACGTTATGTTATGGTTAGGTTAAGTTAGGTTAGGTGGTGTAGACACTCTGCTACAAGTAGGTTGACTAACAGTAACCGTAACATAAATAAACACACGGCATTGGGTAAAAATTTCACTACATAATGTCTTAAAATTATCAAATGAAATGTACGTTGGCTAACATTTTTTACGAACAATAGTTACCATTTANGGTAAAAATTTCAGTACATAATGTCTTAAAATTATCAAATGAAATGTACGTTGGCTAACATTTTTTACGAACAATAGGTACCATTTGNGAACAATAGTTACCATTTATTACATTTATTACCACTTCTTCTCACAACACATTTTACAATCTTGTGATAACCACGTAACATAACACGCTCATTCCGTATTGTGCCGCACAACCATACTAGATTTTAGGTGCGACGGCTACATCATCCCGTAAGTACGTCAGAAGGCCACTCTTAAATATCGCCATCACCATCTTAGGCTGATCATCTCGATGTTGTGAGCAATAAGGCGCCGGTCGGTGAGCATAAATACCAGACGGACCAGGCGAAGCGAACAATTCTGATGCCGGCCCCTCAAACATAGTGAGTCCCCTGTGCGAAATTCCGGGAGTGGCCCTGCCGGGAATGGAACTCGGTTCGCCTTGGCGGGAGGCGAGTGCTCTAGCCATTGCACCACTGCGGCCTCAAAAGCCGCCCATACCTCGTTTACACTCCTTTCCCTGGTTTACACGAGTGTTGCGAGCAGTGTTGCAAGATTACGATAGTGGAATTTTGATACTGTGGACCTTAAAATTCTGGCATTCTCCATAAAATTCTAGTACTCTAATAATAAGTCTCTCCTCACCCTCCCTTATATTGTAATTACGTTACAGTAATTTTAAATCCCAAATAAAGTTAGCAAAATTTAAAACCACCGTTAAAAATTTGATTTGGGGTTTTGGATTTCATTTCATTACATTTTGTATCTACAACTATAAATTTACTTCAGGTAACACAAATATTCCTTACCGGTACACATTTTACAACACTGAAATTTTAATTCACTTTAAATATATANGTAATTACGTTACAGTAATTTTAAATCCCAAATAAAGTTAGCAAAATTTAAAACCACCGTTAAAAATTTGATTTGGGATTTTGGATTGCATTTCATTACATTTTGTATCTATAACTATAAATTTACTTCAGGTAACACAAATATTCCTTACCGGTACACATTTTACAACACTGAAATTTTAATTCACTTTAAATATATTAAGTCACAGACTAGAAATACATAAATAATTTTCAAAAGTCTTTATAACAAAATAGTTTAATTTCAAACTATGTATNAAAGTCACAGACTAGAAATACATAAATAATTTTCAAAAGTCTTTATAACAAAATAGTTTAATTTCAAACTATGTATGTCTACAAACTAGAAGTAAAATAAAAAATAAAATACGCTTACGCAGTTGTAACAAACAATTATTTTTATTTTAGCTTACAAATGATTTAAGTTATTCGGATATTTCGTAATATCAGTAAATTTAGCTAATCTTTGTGACCGACTAAAATGTGGTATTTACGCGTAGCAGAATGAGAAAAATCAGGTACCTGGTACCAAGAGAGAAAATCTAGTACAAATACCATAATTCTGGTACGTCTGGCAACACTGTGCGAACGTGTTTGTATAACGGGGTCAGTAAGTGAGGTTGCTCTGCGCAGATCTGAGACCGCCGCAGAACGTGAGTGTGGAGGTTGTGAACTCGCAGCTGACGTTCGTGGACTTCGTTCCGGCGGAGGACTCCGGCCTGTGCACCTCCAGGTACACGGGGTGTCTGCAAGAGGACGACGACCCGGGGGCGAAGCCCGTGTGTCTCCCAGCTGCCAACGACCAGTACTGGGCCACCTGGGACGACCACACCAAGCCCTGCACCAACTACACCCTCCAGCTGAACGCCTACAGCGCTGACAACGACACCGCCAACACCTCCGTGTCCTTCACCGCTGGTGAGTAGCAACGCCTGACTTTCGTCCAAAAAATATATAATAATTTCGTTGTGTTCCAGGCAATTTTCTTCTTAAATCCGTCACGATTGTAATGCTTCTTACGTGTCTGACTACGAATATCAGACGATTTTGGCTGATTCTTCTTACGTGCCTGACCAAGAATCTCAGACAGTTTTGACTGATGTGCTTCTTATGTGCCATACATCAGTGTATGGGGTAACTTCGGTTCGAAAGACTCGGTAGAGTAAGGAAATGTCTCCTTGTAAAGCGCGTGACCAATTGAAAGCTGGGAGTGTGCACGCAGGATGACAACGTTGAAGCCTAACATGTGCGTAAATATACTTGCGAAAAATTGGGTCTCCACACTGGTGAGTTACGTTCTGGCAGTGTTGCCGAGAGATGGATAATTTTGGTTNTACTTGCGAAAAATTGGGTCTCCACACTGGTGAGTTACGTTCTGGCAGTGTTGCCGAGAGATGGATAATTTTGGTTAATGCCGTTACCTTCACTTTCCCACAGATAAGAATGTTGTTGTCAGTTCTTTTAAATTAGTCGTCGTACTATCATCNAATGCCGTTACCTTCACTTTCCCACAGATAAGAATGTTGTTGTCAGTTCTTTTAAATTAGTCGTCGTACTATCATCCATAGATATTTCTTGAATTATGTTTGTCATATTCGTGTAGTGATTTCAGGGCGTTATAGCACATAGAACAAAAATAGGTGACTGCCGGTGTATCCTAAATAGGACAGGATTAATTAATTTTAGTGTGTTTCAGACAGTGATCAAGAGATAGTAGGGTAATCCTGTAGTCTTGGAGCAACACTCGTTTGAAGCCATGTTGTTTAGCACTGGGTTTCTTGTTGTTAATGTCATTCGTGTTATGTATTTAAGGTAGCTCCAACAAAGGCTAATAAATTTAATTACTAATTCACTTTCAAAGTAACGCGCCGCATATTTGCCGGAAAAATAATCTGAAGTTCATTCTGAAGAACAATTGGATCGTGCATAAACAAAAATGGGGTTTGTAGTTTAAACACCGAAACTTTTGTGCCATTTATCACAAAAAAAAATTAATTGTAGGTTGTCTGAGTGTGTGTTTATAATTAGAAACTTCAAGAGTGAGTTGTAAATCAAAAATTACAACTAGGAATTTATTAAGTTCACAATATTTCTGGTCAAATGCAGCACTGCGGAAAATACTCTTCTAACTATTTATTTAAGAAAAATGTTATCACTCACCTATTTGCAAAAGTAATTTGAACCCTTACAAGCAAGTGCAGCAAGTCGATGGTATAAACCATCTGCAAGGCATGAGTTTGAGGCTCGCTTCGCTGCTGTTCTTGTGTCACCGCCCAGGACATCCAGGAGATGGCGAGCAAATACAAGTTATCGACGGTATAGTATATTTGCGGTATTTTCACACTCTGTGAACCAAGTCGTCGGAAAATCACCTCGTGTATTACGCGGGTCATTATTTCTTAAATATCTGTCTATCACAAGAGTTTTATACTTGTGTTAATATTAAAATATCTGAATTTTGTTAAATTTAAAGTTTACTTACATTTTAATTATAAATTATAATTCATTTATAACTAATATGTATTTTGGTAATGTCTAGTAAGAAATAATTCTCATGCAAAATTTCATTAGACTGTGCGGGCACGAATGTGGTGCGTTGTCCATTTGTTGTAATTTTCGAGACTTAGTCAAGCATTGTTTTCATGAGGCGGTTTGAATATCCTGAAAGTATAACTTCAGTAGGGCTTCAGAAAATCTGGAAGTAACATTGAATGGGCTATGTAATTAAACACCCGAATTTCGCGTAAGTATTTCCGCGCATGTTAGATTTCAGTACCCTCCAAGAACATCAGCAGTTTTCTGTTTCTTATTGGTAGCGTGTCTTTGTGAGAAAACATTTTCTTACCTGTCTGGCAAATGAGATTTAGGTTTCTTCTGTAGTGTGCGTCTGTGATTCGCAATCAGGCACCTAAGGCACGTAACACTTAAATTATCCAATCAATAACGTGGATCTTAGCTAAAGTGTTATGAAATACAAGTGGTTATTAAATGTTTTCGCAAAAATCGATTGACCCTAAAGCTCCTGGCACAATAGGCGTTGGTGTTGGTGGTTGTTGTTAATGGTTGTGGTTGATAGTTGTTGGTGGTTGGTGTTGGTGGTTGTTGTTAGTGATTGCGGTTGGTAGTTGTTGGGGGTTGGTGTTGGTAGCAGTTGAAGTACAGGGCAGTAAATGGCAGTATATGTGAGATGACACAATAGACAGTTGATAGTTGGTTGTTGGTGTTGATGGTTGGCGGTTGGTCCTAAAATCATTTCAACTCGCGGCTGGTAGTTGGTGTTGGTGTTGATGGTTGGTCATGTAGAAAGTTGAAAATATTGAACGTTTTACCACCAACCCTACCAATCAGAAAGAGTTTTGTAATTTGGACATGTGACGGCAAAAATACGTGAAAATGTTGAAATGGAGGAGAGTAAATATGCAAGAAAAAGTATTGATATCCGTCAGAAACCAGTTGTTTTCAATATTAAAAACCCAATCTATAAAAACCTTTGAAATAAATGTTTTGGTTAGGTACAATATTCTATTTATTTACATTTAAGTACAAAGCAGTATCTTTCTGTCACATAACATTTTTAATTATCTCTTACCTCAGAGCTGTTGATTTCAGACAGTCAAAATCTCACCAAGTGGAAACAATACGACTTTTTTTTACAGATTTACTGCTACCTGGTGGCTCGATCGCGAAACATTTGACATGAACGCACCAACCGTATATTGTGCCACCAACACCAACGGGCAATTGTGCTAGGGGCTTGACTACAACGTGAGGCCTGTTGCAGGTGCGGCGGACGCGAGAGCACTCAGAGCGAGCAACGTGACGTCGAACGGCACAGAGGTGTCTGCAAGGCTGACGTGGGAGGTGACGGACCTCAACAGCAAGTGTGTGCGCTACCAGCAGGTGAGATGCACCGCCGTGGGGAGGAACTTGTCCTTCAGTGTCGACGTCTCTACCAGCACCAGGCAGCTCCTCCTGGAAGACCTGCAGCCGTGCTCGGAGTACGAGGTCGGAGTTCAGCAGAAGTCGGCCGGGCCATCCTCTATGACCACCTTGCAGTTCCGCAGCGCCAGCAATGGTGAGGCTCGCATCTGGCCCAATAATTACTCACATCTTGTTATACGCACGGACATGTATGATAGACTCCACTCCACGGTCGTATGTATTTTCGACCCTCAGCTTTGTGTTCGCTGGCTGATGCCCAAGTGTGTAGACTGTTTTACCTCACACCAGATGCAAGGGGGGTGCGTTGGCTGAGTGGTTAGCCTGCTCGCCTGCCACCAAGGCGAGCTGGGTTCACACCCCGGCCGGGTCACTCCCGCACTTTCGCATGTAAGAATTGTGCCGGACGATGCCGCTGGTTGGCGGGCTTTCCCAGGGATCTCCCATTTCCCCCACCCCTTCATTCCGGCGCTGCTCCATACTCACCTCAATTACCCTAATTGGCTCTCAGTACCTCGCTGTTAAGAGCCGCCCAAATCTCGTCACTCACTCGAACTCACCAAGCGGCAACGGATTCGGTACTTGTTTCCTTGCAGCTCTGTTATTGGCTCAGAGTTCGCCTGGGCGTGCCTAATAAACTGTGATCCAATTGCAAACATAACAAGAATGCACTTGTGTTAGAAGTATAGCTTGTCCTTAAATTAATTGGTGAAATTTTCTTGCCCCTAGTTATGGGTTGCTCGTGGTCATCTGTGCACTTTTGAAATCAACCTTTGAAAAATGCCACTGCTCCTAGCTGCAAATATTTAACAGGCACGCGGAGTGGCATTGACATAGCAAAGCTGATTGCGATGAAGGGATTATGGTTCCATGAAATGCCTGGACCATGAAATACATATATTCCTCGCATCCTCTAACCTTGGCCTACTCGGTTACATTTAGATACATACTTACATGCATACATACATGTTGTCAAAATTATACTCTTGCTGCATTTCTCATGTGTCAAATATTCGTGTGATCTATGATTTACTTATTTTCCTCCATAACACAATTTAAGGAGTCAATATTTAAAAACCAAGCTCGTCAAGGCGTAAGGAACATCTTAACTGTTATTTCGAAATCCAACTTATTTTTATTACATGATTACTTTCACATTTGTAATAGTAATAAAATATTAACTAACTATTTAACAATATCGATCCCACATAGGAAAATACAGGTATATTTTAAACTATAGAAATTAAAAAAAGTTATTTTAGTAGTCCTTTATATAATGTCTAGCTTTGATTTTTTTTATGTCTGGTCATAAATTTCCGATACGAAGATGTGTAAGAAAAATCGAAGATGGAATGGATACCCCCTTAAACTTACGAAATTGCATCGACATAACTTACCAAGCACAAAAAGTTCATAGATATTCTCAAATAATTTTCAAGTATGTTTTTAAGAAGAATAAACACTGTAATTACCTCTATATTTTGCATGTGAAACCAAAATTTTTTCTGCGGATATTTTATGACATCAGTCAATAATATTGACAGTTTTCACATCAGTGTCATAACCTGAACTCCTAAGATCTTGTTATTANGAATCCGGAACTAGACTGGACGACTTCCATTACCTACATTGTCTACGAAAAAGGAACCAAAAAATGTTTGTGATGTATCAAGGGAAAAAAGACTTTCTCTTCCTGGAAGACAAGGTCCCTTTTCCTACGATGCATCATATATTGTGACTTATTGTTCCTTTTTTCCTAGTCACTGTATGCAGTCGAATTCAAATAATTCAACTCCATCATACCACTGTTATTGAACTTGTAAAAGAGCGGACGCGCGTGCGTTGCAGTGACGTCGGTGAGAGACCTGGAGGCCGCGCGGTCGACGCCGGACACGGTGACGGTGTCCTTCTTCGCTCCCGAGGCGTCTACGTCCTGCGTGGCCAACTACTCGGTGTGCTCGCGACGTACCGACGGCGACCATCAACGGCGCTGCGGTGCGTTGACGACCTCGGGCAGAAGCTACGTCAACGTCAGCTTCCTCCAGCCCTGCACCAACTACACCGTCCAGGTGGCGCCCCTGGGGCCCGACGGAACGCCGTACGACTGGTCCTCCGTGGTCGCCGCCACCACCGGCTGTCGTGAGTACCCCCCCCCNAAGGCGCATTTATTGACGTGTTGCGGAATGTGGTGCAGCATAATGATTTCTCGGCCTTTAAAGTGTCTGTACATTTCTTCATCAGCGAATAAAACCCTGTCTGCCTGCACGGCAACCTAAACATTTGTTTTTGTTAAAAGCATTCAAATCCTGCTCCAAACTTTTTGCGGTGGATGGGGTTAACATTACGTTCTGCAGTGTAACAGATTAAATATAACATTCTTAAAATAAATGTATTATATAAACTAAAAAAAGTTGAAAAAAAAATTAAGACTATAATGAAACATGTTCACCAGGAAACTAGAAACGTAATGCTGTTAAAGTTGAATTATATATTTACGCACGTTGTCTTGCATTTGAAATATATGTATTTAAAAACTTTCCCATTTAACGAGTAGTCACTTTAGTCGGGGTGACTCGGCCGTAGGACTCGGGCGTAGGCGATCTAGGCTCGAATCCCAGCCGGGCTTCCAACGTTCGATGGCAATTAATTAGTAACGGAATCAAACTTTTATTTTTCTTTAAGCATTGTGCTAAATAAAAATAAAAGTTTGATTTTGCTAAATACGCTTATTGAATTACAAATATATACAGGTTTTTATTTAAAATATTAACACCGTAAACGCCCTGGTACAGCACAGACAACCCGGTATCTGGTAATCACTTGACTGACATATTTGTATATTAATTGTTAAGTTTAATGACCAGCGGCGTAGCAGTTCCTGATTATCCGCATGGTTTCGTCTCACAATGAACTCGATGCCAATGCTTGTTAAATTTTTTTCCTCTGTTAGCTTCTGTCATTCTGCAGGAAGTAATAGTTTACCGTTTTCGCAATTTAGCGATTGACATTTGCGCTTGAAATTCTTGGTCTAAAACGAAATCTTTAAAAAAAATAAAATAATTACGAACATTCTGATAGCTGGGAAATATTGTCTCATAATGGAGCCTCTATTTGCTCCTTAGTGATGGGCATTACTGTAGCACGTTGCCAAGTGTTGATATGGAGGTGTAAGTCTTTCAGCTTGTAGCACAGTAACCGGTGTTGTGTTTGAATGTTGCAGAGAGCTGTGCGGCAATCATGTCGGCAGCGAACACCGTCACCTGTGTGCTTCTCCTCGGAGCGGTGAGGTATCTTCGCGTCACTCATCTGTAGTGACGTCATCTCGGTAGAGAACTCAGTCGGCCGCAAGACGAAGTCCTGAAGAGCGCGCGTGTTCCTTGCCTATCATTTTCGCTCACAGCACTAACTAGAAAATTGTAAGAATGTACTAAAGTCTGGTGCAATACAAATTGGTAGAGAGATACAGTTGAAGAAAATCTCATTTTGGGCGTTTGGTTAAAGGTTCTTACTTGAGTTTGGCATTGGGTGTACTTTCAATATAACTAATTTAAGGGTATAGCTATATCTAATTAGAAATATGTTCATGGTATGGCATCGTTTTATTTATTTTTTACATTTATACTCAACTCTCTGTATGTAAAATCTTTACTTTACTCTACTTAAAAAAAGTATACAAATTTGGCCTGGAACAACATTAACTCTATATTAATTAGTTCGGGATTGTACTAAATAGCAGTTGAAACTTCTTAATTATTTTCCAACATTTTATGTATAAATTAATAATGAAAAAAAAATACATAATATAATTAAAGGCTGCCTCATAGCGACAGTTCTTTATGAACTTGGAAAATGTTTGGATTTGTTGTGAAGAGGTTCGCTGTTTTAGTTATAAATTTAATACTACATTTCCTTAAAATGTTCAGTTATATTAAATTGTTTGTATATATTTTTTTCACCTCTGTGACGAATTCGTAAAAAGTTAAGAAGGATTGTGGAAAATTAAGATATTATTAATAAGTACAAAATAATACACTTTTGTCGAAAGTAAATACGCAAATAAATGTTATTTACTAAGCAAACTTGTATAATATTTTTATACCTTGTATCCTGTATGTAAGTATACATTGTTATAAATACAACTTGGTATTATGTAATTAAATATTTATATTGTGTATTGAAATACACGGAATGTTCCCCGTCCAACAAAAGAATAATAAAATAATATATCCAATGCAGCTGTGCATAATATGAGTACTGTCTGGTCAAGACAAATACTTCAGTGACTCGTAAGGTAACGCAATTAGCCAATAGTCTGGCATAGCCAGTTTACTTAACACGATTAGGGTGCTGTTAAAATCAGTGCCACCATTTATTATTTAAACCAAGCCTTGATCTGCATGTTATCGCCGCCTTGAAAAGTTTGCTTGCTCATTGCAAAAGTAATTCGCAAATAAAAATGTACAGACCGGTCTTTGCAGTTAGAAACATAGCGCTCTGCGTTGGGATATACATTTTTAGTTGAGGGACGTAGATCAGTATTTTGATTCGGAAACGCCCAAGGGCATAGATCCTTGTCCAAATTAATAAAAGGAAGACCCAAAGTCCCTCCCCTCCCTAAAAGTTAAAGCTGTTGTTAAAGCGCGGAGGCATGCGTTCGGTTGCGGCGTGAACACGTCTTTAGAGTTAACCCAACACATAGGGTACCAAGGCAGAAACGATGATTCAACACTTGCATTTAACATTGCTCTTATGGGTTTTTTGCTGAGTTTCCGGCGCGGCAGCGACTATTCTTACTGAGAGATGCCGCGGAGTTTTGTTAGTAGTAGGAAAAGCGTGTTCGGGAGCAGTTCATTTCAATTGTCTGTGAACCCAACTAATTTCACAGCGCCACGAGGCGAGCACGTTGCCGTAAGAGGAGATATGTTTCAAGTCCTGTTTTCAAGAATATTGGTTCTTTCGATTGCGACGTTATGAAGGATGACAATGTGTATTTGTGAAGCAAGTGACGACTTCGTGACTGATAAAACGATTCAAATAAATGTGATCTCGTTCGATTAGGTACATGACTACGATGCAAGCATGACCTAGAATGGGCGCCGCACATGCGCGGGTCGCGGGTGGGGGCCCGCGGCGACTGACGGCAGTTTTGGGCGCTGGACAAAACTTCTGGGCTGCAGATCTCGCGACTCCGACGAGCTAGCGCGCCGAATTTGCCCTTGACCCGTGACTTTTCTCTGGGTACTTCCATTTTTCCTACGCATCGCATTCCATTGCAAGGTGTGCAGAGTGATCTCCTCGTGACTATCGATATCAGTTCTCCGCTCCGCCGACGTTAGGTCTCGGTTCCCCTGATGCTCCATTCTCTTTCCCTGCTCTTTGGATCTCCCACCTTCCCACGCATGCGCGGTAGACAGTCACGCCCTATTGGTTACCGATGTTAAGCTGGTGCTCAGCCTTCTGCTGGGCCCCTGGCTCTGTCACTTGAACTTTGCTCCTGTTCCTGCTCGGTCACTTATTGCTCCTGACCGCCACGACAGTTGGACGTCGTCGACTTGGGCCATCACCACATCTGTCAGCTTTGTGACATCGTAATGTTAACGTAAATATTCTACAATGGCCATAGGGAAATTCGCAGGTGGGTTGCTGTTTCTGTGTTTTAAATGTGATTATTGATTGTTGGGCTAGTTCACGGTAAATAGGGTTGCGCAATTTTCCGTTTGCATTCTAAATTTGGTTTTGGTCGCTCAGTCTAAATTCTGTTTGGTGTAACTTTACACAGTCAATGTGTGTGGATCCCTGTAGAGTAATACGTGTGTATTTGAATAACTTATAATTGTAATGTTAAAGTTGCTGTGGCTAGTTGTGTGCGAGGTACCAGATAGTTGTCAGTTTGAATAGGCAAATGGGAGCGCGCCTGCTCGCGTAATTTAATTACTAAGGTTTGTGGCAACTCACCTGCAAACACTTGCAAACACTTAAATTTTTACTGAGCCTCTTTGACTTTTAATGAATGTTTTAACGCGATAGTACATTTATTTTCGTGAGGCTTTGATAGACTGCATCCGAATGCCATCACGTATATTCACTACATATTTATGTAAATATTTTGGGCTGTGAATGAGATGTAATATTGCAAATGTTATCTCAGTTTGTACTTGTATTCCAAGTCTGCTAATACTTTATACACACACACACATATATATATATATACATATATATACATATATATATATATATATATTGCGGGTGCCCTCATACATATTTTTTACGTTATTTTAAGTCAATATTTCAAATGCATTTTGGGCATTAAATGTGACGTATGATATTGGGTCTGTTTGCACCTATATGTCAAGCCCATTAATACTTTTTTAAAATTTTGTAAGGCATACTATAAATGTGTTTTGAATTGAAATATTTTCTATTCAGTATTATAGTGTGTTAAATGTCTCAGTTCTTATACAGATTTTCGAGACGCCAGTTGAATTTTTCTAACATATTTCCATGACTACAACGAATTTGTCTTTGTTCATGACTTGTGATCTAAGCCCCACACCATCGTTGCACTTACTTCACGTTCTATTTAACGCCCATACGTATGGAGAATGTGGGTTAGAGTGCGAATACCAACCGCGCAGTAGACACGCTTCGTTTTACAGCATTGGACTATTTTATTTTTCCAACATAACTATCAAAACAAAAGTGGATGTTATTAAAGGTCAGAACACTCTTTATGTGCTTAACTGCTCTGAAACGTCCGTTAACTTCTCTGACCCAGTTTTAATGCAACTAGAATTATTTATACACTTAAGTTATTCAGAACACATATTTTAATCATATAAGATTTTGGGTCTGTTAAAACCCAAAAGTAAGAAAAAAATCATCACGGATTACCACGCGACTTTGAGAGTTGTATTTTCGAGAGGTGAATCAATGTTGGGGACAACATAACGCAGAATAGGAATATAGGTCTGCCTAATTTTTAATTAATGCGCCCCTTGGTGCTGAAGACCTCGGCTGTATTTCTATCGTTAGCAAAGTCGCGTATAAGTGAAATAATTCTTGTTTATAAACACAATTCAGCTTACATACAAAGTTAACATAATGACCGCCACATGCAATCATTCATGGCTTCCCGGTGATCCAAACCCCGAAGCACTTAGACGCCATAGCCACATGGGCCATGCAGGGTACCTATATTTTGAAACAAATATAAACGCGTTTGTATTTTTATTGTGTTCGATGCCTTTTTGGGCTATATATTATAGAAAGTGCCAGCAAAACCTTTAAATTTGGTTAACTTTAAAAATTAAAAAAGGAGTCCGTTTCTTTTGCTTTACCTTATCCGTATGTTTAGCGCAGGTGTGTTCTCACGTCAACTTAAGAGTAACGCAAACTAAGAGATCGTGTGTAAGTATTTTGGAGCAACTTTAACTAAAATATAGAGTAAAACAATGGCAGCCAATCAGATTATACAGCTACTATGCTGTATTTTGTTTTCTGTGTTCATTTTCGTTCGTCTTACCTTCCTTCCGTGTAGTATATGCTGTTGCATGACATGAGTTGAAAACCTCATGCGACTACAACGACAGTTGGAGTTTCATTCCCTTTGCGGGCGAGAATACCTGTTTAAGTGATAAATAAATTTTGAAAAAAATAAGTCAAACTTAAGAAAAATCTGTCGTTACAAATGTACACCAAATGAAGTGCCAAATGTGAGATATTTTGCTATCGTGGTTACGTGACATGCATGCAAATGTTATGGTACACGTGTTCACATATACAATAATTGTATGTTAATACACACATGCATACACGAGCATTTAACAGATCGCTCATAGAATTGGTAGTTCTGCACTATCACTTACTCAGTGACATGTAATTATTCACTCCACTGCGAACACAGCAAAGACTTTAGTTATACATTTGACGTGGAGTTAAAGCAAAGCTAACATAACAAACCTTATGCTAACTTCGTTGTGACTAGGAGTAGTATGGTTTAGTATGTCTGAGGTCAATGCTGGACGGTGGTAGAGCAGAGGAATCGTCCGCCATATTAGATTTCGTTACAAGATGGCCACTCGACGCTTCAAATTTTTCGGTTTTCCCTTTAAATTGGTTTGTTTGGCTCTCAAAAACGACTGTTTTGTCCCCAAAATTTACTTTCCCACCCCTAACCCGCCGAAGTTTCCAAAAATCTGTAAAAAAAAATGCTCGTTCCGCAATGTGGTTGCGGGACACCACATTGTGGCTGAATATCTGCAAAAGTGATTAAACGTTAGCCACACTAAGGAATCAATAAAATAAAGTAATTTAAAATTTTCCCGAATACTTTAAATGTATGTTTATTTTATGAATTAAAATTTATAGATGTAAGTTTACCGTGTTATATAACACAGGACTCGTATTTTCAAAGTTGATACGATCGTGATGTCATAATCACTATGCAACCCAATCACAGGGCCGCCATATTGGATTTAATATGTATGCCCCTCATCCACGAGCCACACCCCAACTACAACCTACTCCCGTCACCTCACCTTATTGTGATGGATATATTTTTTGAGAATGTTTGTGCAGTATTATAATAAAGTATACCTGTATACTATACGCTACTACTGGGTTTCGTCGGAAGTAAAGTATCTCCAGCGGAGTGGATATCACACTTCAGTGGACACGGCACCGATGGTGTGCAGATGATAAAAGAGACTTTCCGATAATGGTTAGATAAATAAGTACCCGCCAGTCCGCTGATATCGCGTGGCGATCGCGCGGCGCAAGTGTCGGGCGTCCTTCAGTGGGAGTCACGCTATTCGGCTGAATTATGGCTCTGTATTTAGATCTAGCTCGGTAAGAAAACTCACTTATTTTCACATGAAATAACGGCTAATTAACAGTGATGCCGGAGTTAGACCTGTGCAGTGATCAGTGTCTGTTAGATGTCTGGCTGAAGCTGTCTTCAAACGTCTCGAAGAGCGTCTATAAAAGATAAATATATTTTATTCGCAATTTTGAACCTGGCGCCAGTAATGAATGGGCTGAGAGGCACCATTTAAGACTCGCTTAAAATCGAGTGCCTGTTTACATACACAAATATGACTTACATATTTATTAGTTGTAGGTGAAATGTTTTAATATTAATTTTCCAAACTGAAACATTTAAATTTGTTTTTTTTTTTAACGAAGGTATTTCATTCTTTCAGGGTATTTTTATTGGTACTGTGGTTCGGCCATTGTCAATGTTCCAGCCTACCCGACTACTGTAACGGTAAGTGAATTATTTAAAAAATATATTTATATTTAAATAATTGTAGGTACTGATAACTAGTGTAGGCTCTTAGATAAGTGCGACAGGTGGGTTTCTAGGTATTAATATTTGGAAAATGAAAATTACTTTACGGAAATCTAGATGCATAGATTTTTAGCTAAGAAAAATTTTGTTTAACAGAGACCAAAACCAAATTACCTTCTTTGATAGTCAATTCCTCGAAAGCACGTTGCAAATGACCAAGGGAAGATCATGGACCGGAAACGTCTGGGGAAAGCCATAACATATGAAACAGATACCAGTGGCAGTATCTAACTCTCCATCTATACCTTCTAAGTTTACCTTAATCTGACACGTTAGCGTACCGCAGTTGCTCACGCACGTTTTAAATTATTTACACTCTTTTTGTGAAAACGAGGAAAGACACGAATACGCAATTAAATAAGGGTGTCCAATACATAAAAATGCCACTAGTCTACAACAAGCTAGGATTAAGTTGATGAAATTCTATAGGTTACAAAATATTGAAATATTTTATACACCAATAGCTATAAATGATAAAATATCCATGCTGGTGGTTTTAATTCGCCAGAAGCTCGTTCATCAGATTTAAAATGGAAAAGAGTAACTTCCTTAACCGATGTCACCATGGCGTTTTATTTTTACCTCAAGGCCCTGGGTTCAAGTCTCAAGGAAGCCACGAGTGTATTTTATTTTCAGCTTACATTTTTCCTTATCGGGTTGTTATTCCAGAGGCAGACGTGATGGTAAATAATAGTTTTAAAATTTAAAGAGTGGCCGCAGTGGCCGAGCGATTAATACCCTCGCCTCCTACCAAGGCAAACCGGGTTCAATCCCCGGCCGGGTCGTTCCCGAATTTTCGCAAGTGGGAATCGTGCAATACGACGCCGCTGGTCGGCGAGTTTTCTCGGGGTTCTCCCGTTTCCCCAGTCCTTGCGTTCCGGTTCAGCTCCAATCTCATCTCACTTCACCTCACCCATCTCGCGGAAGGGAATGGCAAACCATCGCGGTATCATGCTGCCTATTGGGTTGGTCACGATGCGGCCTCCATTCTTGCGTTGTGTCCTTGACCTGGAACAACCTCGGGTCACTAACCTTCACACACACACAATTGAAAGAAGAACGAAAATAACCCTTTTAGTGGTAGTAAATATTATGGAGTTTGTAGTTAATTAAGTAGTTGCACCACGCCAGAGAGCAGGAGAAGCGTGAGTCGTGTTGCACTACCCTTGTTTCATAAGTAAAATATATATTGCAATTCCCTCTACACCATAACAGAAACTGAGCATTGTTTGCATAGAGCATGAGCATGAGCAGCACCGCTATGCCAAACATGAACGCGATGCAATGTTAGGCGAGAAGTTTGGCTGAGACAATCCTCTGTTATTCTTCTTAAAGCCAGTGTCACTTCAGCACGCAGTTAGTTCTAGGTTCGGCTGACTTTACCCGTAAAAACCCTTTCATTCCCAGTGTAGACAAATGGCTACATGTTGCACGGGAAGGTTATATTTGACCAGTCCTGTACACTGTGAGGCTCAGTGCTCAGTAGTCTTCCCTGGGGGAAACTGATTCGTAAACTGTGCTACTGCTCTACGTCACGACTGGTTCATATCTCCGACCACTAAACACAACGTCTGCAGCTCATTGGCTGTGTTAACGAAACATGCTTTGTCAACTTAAATGCAGCACGCTTCAAAAAATTTTTTATTNGCTTTGTCAACTTAAATGCAGCACGCTTCAAAAAATTTTTTATTTGCAACACTAGAAACCGTAAATAAATGTGGGAGTTGAGAAGTTAAGGTGCTTGCGCACATGAGGCTGTTTTCCAGGTTTAAGGCAGAGGAGCACCGCAGCGTTAAGGGCGACACTGCCACGCACATGAAGTGCGCCAGCGCCACTAAGCGCAAGTGTCTGAAATGGCGTGCAGTGTACTCGTCGTGCTGCGTGTATGCATGTTGCCAAACCATATAATTTTATTGGTGGAAAGTATGTAGCAAAGTGCAATGCAGGGCCTTTAAATATTTTGGTATGTATCTGACGCGCATATTTAGAAATACAGCGCTTTGAATAAGCCGTTTTTAGCTGTGCTAGAGTGCTTCGAATCGGTGTTCCTATTGTCCGTAACGTCTTGAAAGCACTCAACAGTCAGCATGCATCGTGTAAAGTGTGTGTTATTTTCGTATACGAGCACAATTGACGCACACTTAATAGTTTCGTGGGAAAACGTGTATTTTAAAAACACTGCAACTCATTTCAAGCGCCAGGTAGGCAGGGGCCTTAACGAACACCCCCTTCCCCTCCCACACACATTTTTCCCATCCTTAGCCAACTCAGTGGCTAATCCAGAGGGAGGGGGGTGGATAGTCAAATCGGACATGTCACCCTTAAATTAACATCAAAATGTCCTGTGAATGTTCTAAAACTGAAATGAAATAATCAGAATAGTTTCCTATTTTATTTGAATAATTTAATATTTTTCCTTGAATTACGATAGGACTGTGCCCCTTTGCATGCCAGGAATTGAATGTCTATACCTCCAAGGAGCCGCGGTGGTGTAGTGGTCAGACTACTCGCCCCCCATATAGGCGAACCGGGTTCGATTCCCGGCGGAGTCGTTCCCGGATTTTTGCATGCGGGAATCGTACTGGATGATGCCGATGGTCAGCGGGTTTTCTTAGAGATCTCCTTTTTTTCCCTGCCCTTGCATTCCAACGCTGACCAATACTTACCTCACTTCACCCTCATCGGCTCTCAAGATCTCGAAGTTAAGAGCCGCCCAAATCTCTGCACTCCAGTACATCTACTTTAATGTGATGCTGCACCCTTGCAGCACATGGCTGATGCAGAGTCTTCTCCTGCTCCCTCCTAAACGATATAAAATCGAAACAGCGNTCTGCACCCTTGCAGCACATGGCTGATGCAGAGTCTTCTCCTGCTCCCTCCTAAACGATATAAAATCGAAACAGCGTTAAAATTGCTCCAAATCAGCGAGCTTGACTTCACATTTGTTGAAACTGCTCCACTTGAAGATGTAAAACCCTACTGATAATTTTAGTTGCTGGTATTCACTGATTAAAATATGATTTCTACTTATCCGTATTTTATTGCATTGGTCTGGCAGGGAAGCCTTAGTGCATTCCACTTATTCGCCAGAAGATAACAGCTCATTAATTAAAGATTCAGTACAAATATTTCTACTGATTGAAACCACTGACTCATATTGTGTGTATGGTTTGTGATGGTGCGTAGTCCCTGGCCCGGTGGTCAACCTGACGGCTCGGGGTCAGGCCAACTTCCTCTATAACCTGGAGTGGCATCCCCCGCGGAACGTGAACGCCAGTTGTGTGAGCGGCTACCAGGTGTGCTTGTCGAAGCTCTACTACGGCACGGTGGTGTGCTACGACGCCGCTACGACGTCCCTGCAGGTGGAGGATGTCTTCCAGTCCCGTCAGTGTACCTACTTCGCAGCTCAGGTGTCCACTGTGGCCACCGGTGGAGAGACAACCTCCATCACCAACATCACCCTGCAGGCGGGTATGCTCAACTGTGACGCACCTCAGAACACACTTTCCAGTTTCTTTGGAATGTTCTGGAACCTTCCCCAGTTTTCTGAAACTATCGTGGTCAGTGCNCTCAGAACACACTTTCCAGTTTCTTTGGAATGTTCTGGAACCTTCCCCAGTTTTCTGAAACTATCGTGGTCAGTGCTTAATTTTCTTCGCACTGTACACAGGCCTGAAAAATAGGATTGACTATATTGTTTCCGAATGTTTCGGATTCTTCCATAACTCGCTGGGATTTTTGCGCTCTGTGCACATGCCTGAAAAAAAACCAGTTAAAAATCGCTTTAGAATCTTCTAGAATCTTCCAGTGTTTTCTGGATTTTTCACATTAATTTTTTTTCCATGTGCCTTAAATTTTTTTTAATATATTTTGGAGTGTTCTGGAACATTCTCAATTTTCTGCAATTTTAGCGGTCAGCATTTAAAACTTTTTACTATAAACGATTGCCCCCAAAAATAGAGTTAAAATATTTAGGTATGTTGTGGAACTTCATGAGGTTTCTGGAATTTTCGAGTTCAGTGTTCAAAACTTTGTACTACATAACCTAAAAACACAATTTGCAATACTGTATTGAAATTTTTTGGAGTATCTTCGAGTTTCCTGGAATTTTCTTGATTAACATTTAACACTTTGCATGTACGAACGAAAACACATTTAACAAATGTTTTGGAATGTTCCAGAACCATCTCGAATTTTAGGAAATTTCGTAGTCAGCGTCTAACACTTTGCACTATATATGTGCCTGAAAACAATATACGATTCCAGGAGGTGGCCAGCGATTATTGCCTGTAAAAAAAATTCCCTTAATTTTACAGGAAAGTTCTGGTAAAATTTTAACCAGAGGTGTTAGTTAAGTCTCCGTAAATTACGGAAAAGTTTGATTTCCAAAAAAGGACTTTCCGTAAAACTTTCCTGGACTCACGGAACCTCTCTGTTGGTTTCGTAGTTAGTTGTCTGTAAATCCAGTTTAAAATAAAAAGAGACAATGAAAATCTTTATTTTTTTGTTATGTGGGTGTCGGACATTGCATTAAAAAGTTATTAAAAAAAGTTAAGACATTTAATACTTGCGCAAAATTTGATCCCGAGTCAAAAAATGACAAGTCCTCCTCTCTAACCACTCACCTACAACTCTCTCATGAGGAAAACGGCACAACTTTAGAATCTCAGTACAGTCACGCAAGCAACGTTTTCAGTTTGTACTAAAGTTAGTGTATTTTAGGTGTTGCTAAATGTTACAGACGACTGATGCCACAACTTGATGTTTGAAAGAATAGGTCTTGGTTGCGTGGATAACCTAATCTGCAGCAGAAAAGGACAATTTCCTGGTTACAGTGGCGGAGAAAGCTTCGTGTATACTCGGCATTGTTCGTCCCCGAAACACGAAGCTATAGGAAATACGGAGACTTTCCATATTTAGTTTTTATGGATGTAACTCCGTTTTTCGTCATTACGTAGAGTATTTCGTATTGTTACGAACTAGCTTTTCAGCTAGCTCGTACTTGAAAGTATTTAGGTACGTAGCTCAATAACGACTCATGATTCGATAGAGCACAACAGTATCTGATGAGGTTTTATTACATGAAGATTTATACAGTTACTATTTAAATTACTATTGATCGGGGGAGCTTTAAATTGAATAACAATATGATTATTACGGAAATTACATTATGATTCACGCCATTTTAATTAAACCTAACTGAAAATTCATCACCTTGTTGTTGCCGGAGGCTGATCCTACGGAACTGTTAACGCCGGCCGGGCACACCCATCTTCCTGGTCTGCTTCGCTGGTCGGGTAGCTCTAAGGACAAAAGAAGAAAGGACGCTCGTTCCGGGTGCTACGCCGGCCTATATCAAGCGCGTGGTTCTGCGGCCCCGCTCAGTGACCGGTGGAGGGGATTTCTGCAACTGTCTTCTTTCGCAAGGATTGACGACCAAATGGTGGCGTTGCAATACCGCTTGTTTCCAGGTTTTATGCTTGAAGGTGTGATCAGGCAAGCCGTTCAGCTAAGGCCTGATCACACCATAACAGTATATTTANGTTTCCAGGTTTTATGCTTGAAGGTGTGATCAGGCAAGCCGTTCAGCTAAGGCCTGATCACACCATAACAGTATATTTACTGCACATTTCCGTAAAATTTCTAATAAATATACGGACATGTTTTTTTTCAAAGCAAGAGCTAATTTAAAATGACGCTCGTTGGTCGCGCGTGTTCCCAGCTCCGAGGGCGATAGTGGACCTGGAGACGAAGAACACGACGTCGGAGGAGACGGTGCTGAAGTGGAACCTGCCGCCCATCGCGATGTGCGCCGACCACTACGTGCTGACGACGTGCGTGATGGAGAACGTGACGTCGGAGGCGACGTGCACGCAGCGCAAACGCGGGCTGGGCCGGTTCATCTGGAACAGCGAGCGCGTGCAGTTGACGCCGTGCGCGTTCAACCGCCTGGAGGTGGCCGTCGCCAACTCGCAGGAGGCCCGAGCAGGCGAGGAACTCGTCGTCAAGACCGGCGACTCAGGTACACCCCATCCGCTGCAAGCTTCCCCAAGCCCTCGTTAATAGAGACCTGAAAAATTCGCGTTTTCATTTTGGGACAAGCTAGACTTCAAAACCCTGTACGTTTGTATTGCTAATGCTATTGGTCTACCCGTTAAATTACATCTCCTGGACAACTCTGAGCCTATAATAAATACACAGTAAAATGCAGACCGAATCACCGTCTTCCGCTAATACAACAAGCAACCAATGAACAGTGATATCTGCATGATTTTGCATACAATAATAGAGTATAGCCTACAGGTCATTGAACTCGCGAATTTTTCAGGTCTCTACTAATTAAGTTCTACGTAACAGAATCTAGAAAATTACACGAAACGGACAACGCACCTCATCCGTGCGCACTCACTTTAGTAACACTTTGCAAACTAACTTTTTATTACTAGGCATCACCAACACACCTATTTTCTCACGGTTTTTATTCATACTAATTATAAATGAAAATATTATAATTTATGGACCAAATATTTTAATTTAACGAAAAGTAAACAAAAGTGTAAAAAGCTGATGATACATGACATCTTTAGGAAAGAACCAAACACGTGGTGATTTTTGAGAGGTTTGATTACAAAAGTGTGAAGAAATCGCAAATATATTTTATAGGCTGTTGATGGTAAACCGAGCTCTTTTGAAACCAACCTTAGAAAAATGTCACTGCCCCTACCTACACATATTGCTACGAGCACACTGACTGGCATGCGCCCAGTTAAGTTGGTAACGACAGAGAGAAAAGTAGTACCATGTGTTAAAGATGACTTGAAAGTATTAGGTTAAACATCTGTGGATACTGATCAAGTGATCAAGTGGAACTGTAAAATTACTAGAAAAGCAAACATTAAAAAAAAAATCACTTCTTACAAATGTATGTATGAAAAAAACAAAATAAACGAAATTATTTTAATATTTGCAAATATTTATCTAAATTTTGATTCAACGTTAAATATAGAACTACTTTCCCTCCACCGTTACCAACTTTACAGGGTGCATGCCAGTCAGTGTGCCAGTTAAAATATATGCATGTGGGGGCAGTGACATTTTTTAAAGGTTGATTTCAAAAGTGCCCAATTAACCGTGAAAAACCTATAATATACATAGATTGCATATCAAAATCTCCTCACATTTAACTACTGAGTTCCAAATTACCTGAAATGTCCCTCATACCCCTGGCAGGTTTAAAATTACCTGACTTCTGAGAAAGTTATCATGATTTCGCGGCCATTGTCTAAGCATTCTGGGCTTCTCGCGTTTCAGCCGCGACTGCAACGCGGCTGAAACAAAAAAGCCAATAGCCGCGGTGGTGTAGTGGTCATACCACTCGCCTTCCACCTAGGTGAACCGGGTTCGATTCTCAGTGCTTTCGCTCTCGGATTTTCGCACGTGGGAATCGTGCCGGACGATGCCGCTGGTAGGCGGGTTTTCTCGGGGATCTCCTGTTCCTCCCACCTCTTGCATTCCGGCGCTGATCCATAATCACCTCGCTTCACCCTCATCGGCTCTCAAAACCTCGATGGTAAAAGCGGCCTAAATCTCCCCAACTCCACTCCAAATGTCAATAATTCCCTGACATGTCCCTGTTCCCCAGGTCTGCCAGGTGAGCGACCGCCATGAGTGTTGTTCTCGCAGCTGAGGGAAGGTCATGTGTGCCCGCAGACCCCCCGGCAGTCAGCGGTCTGACAGTGAAGGTGGAGAGCTCGAAGATATTCGCGCTCAAGTGGGTCCGACCCAAGAACATGGACCCGCGCTGTACGCCCGGGTATAAGGTGTGCTACGGCCTCAAGGGCTCGGAGAACATGACCTGCGACCTCACGGACGAGGAGACGTGGGACAACAAGCACAGCAACAAGACACTGGCGTGCTCCACCTACACCGTGGGAGTCGCCTCGGTGGACGCTGTCCTCAACCTCGACAGCCTCGTGTCCAAGAACATCACCGTCGACTTCCAGACTGGTGGGCCACAGTGCATAGCACTGACTATACATGAATAGAGCTTAATCCTTTTTAGTCACATATCAGTATATACATTTAGACATCGAAATAATAGGCAAAATGTGAGGTAAACTGATTCTTCGTCTTCTGCATAGAGGTNTCAGTATATACATTTAGACATCGAAATAATAGGCAAAATGTGAGGTAAACTGATTCTTCGTCTTCTGCATAGAGGTTGTGGTGGCGTAATGGTCATACCACTCGCCTTCCACCTAGGTGAACCAGGTTCAATTCCCGGTGGGGTCACTCTCAGATTTTAACATGTGGGAATCGTACCGTACGATGCTACTGGTCCGCGGTCCTTCTCGGGGATCTTCAATTTCCGCCGTTCTTGCATTCCGGCACTGCTTCATATTCACCTCTCTTCGCCATCATCGACTTTTAAAGCATCGTTAAGATCCTCCCAAATCCCTCCACTCCACCTGTTATTACAGATATGATGTGGGTGGTTACCCGTAAAGGTCAAGCGAACGTAGTCAACATCTAAAGCCAACGTAATATTAAAAGAATTATTTTTCAAACCTTTGAAGTTTTTCAAGCCTTAGAGTGAATATGAGGCAGCACGATCTCGCTGTCTGTGCAGAACTAGTCACCGTGTTCCAACATTGAACTGTTTTTCTGACAACGCGAATATCATAAATGACGTGAATAGAATATGGAGTTATAACACAATTAATGTAAGGCAAAAAGATTCCGCGCACCTCTTTTAATATGTATTACATCAACAGTAGAATTTGCACAGTTACCAAATGTTTTTAACGTAGTCCCCTTTCTTTTTAATTCCCCTGGTCTATCGTTGCACATGCTTCCAAATACCCTCAGTTTCTTTTTTCGGTTGAGCAGCAAACTTGGCCCTAAGCAAAATTTCCTTTACTAGTAGATCAGTGGTGAATCAACGGCTTCGTAAGGCATCTTTAAGGGGACCAAACTGATGGTAATCCGACGGGGCAAGATCAGGATTGTGTGCTGGATACTCCAACACCTCGAAACGCAGGTTTCCAAGAGTTTGGACAGCGGCGTGGGCGGCGGCATGCAGGCGCGCATTGTCGTGCAACAAAGAAACACATTCCGACAATAGACCTCGGCGTTTGGATCGAATTTTAGGCTTCAGCTCGTTGCACAACATCTCACTTTAACGTGTATTGTTCACAGTTTAGCTCCTCTCCAAGTAATGCTGCAGAATTGGCCATTGCTAGTACCAGAAAAGCGTCAGCATAATCTTTCCTGCAGAATATTGATTCTTGAAATGCTTTGACTTGAGATTCGGAGAGTTTCCATGCAATGCTCTTGTGTTTGCTTTCTGATTCGAAATGACGGATCCACGTTTTGTCTCCAGTGATTATTCGTTAAAAAAAAAAAAGCCTCACCTTTCTTAGCATGGTGGTTCAGTAAGTTTCGGCAGATTGTCACAAGATTGCACCTGTGCTTTTCTCTGAGATATTTTGGAATTCATCTCGTACAGACTTTATGAAAGCCAAACCTGTTACGAATAATGACTAATGTATAACCATGACTCATTTGCATCATCGGTGCATCAGAATTATGGCACAGACTTGCTCAATGTTGGATATGCATGGACGACCTGCTCTTTCCTCGTCTTTCACGCTTGTTCGACTGTCTTTGAATATTTCAATCCACTCGTGTACACTTCGCCGTGGTAAAACATTTTCCCCGTATTGTGCTGATAGTCTTATATGGATTTCAGATCCGGGTACACCTTCAGACCACATAAAACGGATCACTGCACGCTGTTCTTCTTTAGTGCAAACGGAGAGTGGCGCCGCCATGTTTACTGAGCAACAGTGCAAAGCATACTGACGTGGTAACAGCCAAACGCTTCACGAGCGGAGATAAAAGGCACCATCTGTCGACGTGCGAAAGCACTATGTGGTACTGTCAACCTACAGAAGTTTATAACCCATGTGTAGATACTTTTTGATTTACTTTGAGATGTATTTATACTTTATGTGGACTTTTTTAATGCAGTTATATCAAATTAAAAATGGTGAAAGTATTTTATTCATACAAAAGGGCTTTTCTTTTGAAAATTAAGATATAAATACACACGGTCATCACTCTTGATCACGTGTCTTTGACACGTGTGTTGGCTTCAGACAAGTCAATGTTAGGTACGCGCGCAAAAGACGAATATCGGTCTACCTCATATTTTGTCACTGCTTCAAGAGAATGTAGTCAGAATGTGAAGTAAAATGTTGAAGTTGTGAATTGTGCAACGTTACCGCGCAGGTCCGGTGGAGGTGACAGAGCTGAGGGCACACAACATGACGGCAAACTCCGGAGTTCTGACGTGGCAACTGGACGAGGAGGAGCGAGCATGTGTGGACCACGTGAACGTGTCTTGGCGCCAGGACGTCATCGTCCGCTCCGTCGCCCTGCCCGCCGACGTCGCCAGCTTCGCCCTCGCAGACCTCGCGCCTTGCAGGGTCGTACACGTGACGGTCTCCGCGGTGGACCTTCTCGGCGCGCGATCCTCGCTACACGCTAGCGTTCCCACCGCCCGTGTCGGCACGTGCTCGTCCGTGAGGTAGAGTGCGCGCGTGCCGTCTGCCCATCTCCGTGTTCCTACAACGAACCGCTTAACTACACACAAGGCGGGGCGGAATTCAACTGACAAACTTCGTGAGATGATTCCTTATGGATAATCAGATGGGAAATATACGAGGCATTTTATAACTGGGTTGAATATTAAGGGAATGCCAGGATACTCCAGACCAATGAAATACTCCGCTTCTCCACTATTTGTTCTAATTTAATTATGTAATTCAAGGTCTAACACGGTATAAGGGCGCCGCTCAAAAATGTAGTCGTGCAGTGTACCACTCCGCTCAAAAATGTAGTCGTGTAGTGTACCACTCCGTACGCATTGTTGTTACCATTAATATCATCGTTAGTCCATTAATACTTTTTGTAATTAAACGTATTATTCCAGGCTGAACTTAAGCCCGGCGCACACGGGAAGATTTTTCCTGCGAGTTTCGCTAAGACATTATTTAAGAGCTAGGCAAAGAGCACTGTAAGTTGGTTACTCGCGGGTTCCGTCACTGGCTTTGCCGCACACGGTATGGGTTTCCTTGTGATCTGCTATTTCAACTAGTAACACCGGCAGCAATGACACTTTTTGACAGCCTACAATGAACTCTGTACGGCAAAAAAATATTGCTGTAATTACGTTTTTTTCAATTTCGGATCATGGAAATAAAACAAATGTAAACGAAATAAACGACTGTGGACAGAGCATGGTTAACCTGAAAGAACGAAAACAGAAGTGTGCTGGCAATTTTTTTCGAAGAATTGGAGTGAGTATACAGTTAACCTAACCTTAAAACTGTATACAAATACGCTTATTCTATTAACACTTTTCCATGCCCATAGCTTACGAAAATACCGCCAGAACAATCATGTTACCACGTAAATAAACTCACGTGCCACGTTTCTTTTCTTTCATTGGCTGAGGTAGGAAACTAGCAAAGAAACACGTAAAGGAAATAGCACTAGTCCAATTACCTAAAAATAGTAAGCAGACTGGTCAATAGAACTGCGCGTAGAAATCGATATTACCAGTGGTTGAGCGCGTCCAGCAGCAAGCAAGACTCCACGCATGCGCAGTAAGGAAACTCGCTCCATGTGCGGCGGCCTTTACATATTCTAGCAAAGTTCCTTAATGGATGACGTGTGGTAAGATTTGCATTATATTTCAGGTGACCGGGACAGCTGCTACCTTTGAAGGACACCTACGGAAATGGGAAAATTGTATCAAGAGCTTTGCCACTTAATTATTAAATTTGACGTGGAGGTAAATCCCTGTCTCTGATTTATATTACTGAGTTATTTATGTATTAAATGCACATATGAACACGATGACATTTGGTTTATCTACTCTCCTAACCTACAAGTGAGACAAAAATGTTGAAAAATTATATTAGTTACTTCCTTGAGGTGCCTTTGATAGGAAATCTAATATACTGGCCACAAAAGTTTAGCATATCCCCCGTGCTATTTATGTTTCTAGTAGGAGTGGATCGCACCTGCGTTGTGCATCATGTAAACAATGACATGCGTATTGCACATACGCGAGCACAGTAACCTCAGGTAAGCTTGTCAGTGTGCCTCTTGCATACAAACGGGCGGTCAAAAGGCCTCGACGTTCTCTTTCAGTGGCAGATCGCATCAAAACCAGATGCAACAAAAAANCAAAAATGTTGAAAAATTATATTAGTTACTTCCTTGAGGTGCCTTTGATAGGAAATCTAATATACTGGCCACAAAAATTTAGCATATCCCCCGTGCTATTTATGTTTCTAGTAGGAGTGGATCGCACCTGCGTTGTGCATCATGTAAACAACGACTTGCGTATTGCACGTACGCGAGCACAGTAACCTCAGGCAAGATTGTCAGTGTGCATCTTGCGTACAAACGGGCGGTCAAAAGGCCTCGACGTTCTCTTTCAGTGGCAGATCGCATCAAAACCAGATGCAACAAAAAACGAGACTAGTTGACGTTACCAACATTTTTCACTGCTTCCAGGCCGCTGTTGCCAGCTACACCCTCTTGCAGCACAACCTACACCTTGCCATATGACTTGAAGCTCAGCTTCACCGCTGTCGCAGACATTCTTCGTTTTCGCGTCATAATTGCGGATTCATAGTAATCACTGACAGTGTACGATTATAGGAAATTTACATTTCACGAGTTGTTTAATATTTTCTTGCGTAATTTGAATTGTGTGTTATCTGCTTGTTGTAAAAATTCGAGAACTTATTAATAAAATATAAATATGTTCTCGCCCTTTAACAAGCAGATAACACACAATTAAAATTACGCACGAAAATATTAAACAACTCGTAAAACGTAAATGTTCTATAATCGAACACTGTCAGTTATTACTATGAATACCAAATTATGACGCAAAAACCAAGACTTTCTGCAAAAGGGGCGAAGCTGTGCGGCGCCTTAGCAAGTTATTTCAGTATGTTACAAAGTGATCCGGGCTCATCAGTCTAACAATATCACCTCGTGTGCTTGTCGGCGTTGAGAGGGGATCAAGACCCTCGGCAGGCAGGCGTGATTGCATTACTCAAGAATCATCACCACCATCTCAAACAACGGGAACTTGAGGAGATGCCACCTTGGCGTGATCCACACCCAGCCATACCACGAGATCTGCAGTAGCTTACGCCTGTATATCCTTCTACGCGTGGATCTCCGTAAACATTACCCACCTCTTACTCACTCCTGAAACCACGAAAACTCACTAAACTGTTGGTTTCTCAACGCGATTTCAGTTTTTTAAATTTTTCTTCACATCACTGAAAATAGTTGTGCCTGAATTTTTGTTTATTTACTGTATGTATTTGCATTAAATATTCAATAGCTACTTGTATCTGCTTTGATTATTTGGATGTTNTCAATAGCTACTTGTATCTGCTTTGATTATTTGGATGTTAAAATATCATTTCTTAATACATTTGTTTGGATATCAAGGTTATGATAGTTTTATTCCATATACTTCGTTTTGCTCCACATTTATAAAATCCAGCAGGGACTCTGTTGTCAGTGGAAGTGTATTTGTAGACGGAAGAAGTACCCGACGTACCTGGTGCAATCAGATGGACTGAAGGGCGAAGGGTGACGTAGCGAGCGCACTTTCTTCAATACCGAGGATTTGTTGGTTGGCACTACGGGGTCGCAGGCAGTGTTGCCAACATACATACAAGCCAGTTGGCTGCATTCATTCGGAAATACTGCTCAAAATAACAAAGTTAAGCTATGCTACGAACATGTAGAATTTA
The DNA here is from genome assembly GCA_002778355.1 of Clitarchus hookeri. Lineage (NCBI taxonomy): Eukaryota > Metazoa > Arthropoda > Insecta > Phasmatodea > Phasmatidae > Clitarchus > Clitarchus hookeri. The sequence continues at coordinate 40,856 of NQII01003281.1, read as the reverse complement.
CACTTTCCTATGCACATTGTTAATACAAATACTAGACACTCATTTACAAGAAACTTAATAACGCATTGTCAATTAGACACTTCAAAAGCCTAAATTCAAGTCTTGTTTAAATAACACCGCGGAAATACTGTAAAATGAAAATAAATGTAACATAGTCGTGCATAACAGGGCTACTAAACAGAACCTCAATTTGGCTACACTTTGACTTTGCTCGAATTCAGTTCAATGTGCCCTTGGTCACTTGCCCTTGAACCCTCCCTATGTCATAAACCCTTTTTCCCTTCATGAGAAACATTCGTTTGTGTATTCGAACATTTGTGTTTTCGTTTCCACTTCGAGATTTTTCTCTCGAGTTTCACTCTATGTGAGTTTCTTTTGTCTTTCAGACGTTATAAAGTGTTTCATGCGGCCGTGCAGAGTCGTAAATAAAAACAAATGAAATATTTTAAGCAGTTTTCGCGTTGAGAAACGACCTAGGGCTCGAGAAGAGCAAGTGACTTACGCCCTTGGCTCAAGGAGACATTCTAGGGTGCGTATGGGCCCTTGCCACAAATTTTGATAGCGACAATGTGACGTCACATCCGGGATGCACTTTTAAAGGGCACCAAGCTAGGCGAGGGCCCTTAGCCGATGGATTCAAAAATGGCCTTTGATTTTCGGCTACTTCCATTCTGCTAGAAGCTATATTACCTGAAATTAGGCTACATGCAACGGATTGCATTGGAAAGAGCTTATTAACGTCCCCCGGTGTTATGCCTGAAGGCTTATCAGGGGACGGCTCACATACCAACTTATGACCTAACTTAAACTCACACCCATGCCTTACTCCGGATTCTAAACCAGAACCTCCCGCACCCCAGACCGGCGGTGCACCATCCGACTACGTCACGCGAGGTCGGGCTACATGTAACGGAGTTCGACAACGGTCGGCAACGCTGGTCGAAGGTCAGGAGCCAGGTTGAAGAGGAGGCGGCGTGGGCGGCACAAAGGCAGCCGAGAGGCCGTTATCTGGTGGCGATAGTATCGATCCCGGGGAGCGACATCAGCCATGTCACAGGCCTGCGAACTGTCTTCGGGGAGACAACATGGCCAACTTCGCTACCTCAGCACAGCGGTGAGTTGACGTTATTGCAAGAAGGCGCAGTTTTCAGCCATAGGAATCGTTTTCGGGAAGACCAGTGCTCGATCCCCGGCTCGACCATCCTTATTTCGGTTTCCCATGGTTTTAGGAATCACTCCAGGCAAATACTGGTACGGTTCGTTGCTGCAAGTCATGGCTGATTCCTTCCTCGCTCCAGCTTATTCAAGCAATTTGCTCCGTCTCTAAAGCCTTTGTTCCACTGTCAAAATTTTCCGACGCCGTCATGTATGCCTGGAAAAAACTGGATGNTGCTCCGTCTCTAAAGCCTTTGTTCCACTGTCAAAATTTTCCGACGCCGTCATGTATGCCTGGAAAAAACTGGATGCTTCTAGTTTTTACCAAACATTTTGAAAATGGGATGGGTTGTCAATTTTTTTTGATGTTCGTTGGGCTCAGCCAACAAGAATTGTGCATGACAAAAATGGCCGTTTCTGATGTAATGAAACTTTAAAATGGCGAACTATTAACGGAAACTGCCTTAAGTTATTTAGATAATCAATTTATGCGGAATCTCTTTGAGTATAAATGCAATGGGAAGTGATTTATTCACAATAATATCAATTACAAAGATGCGTTAAATTTCATTGTGCAAGAAATATATGTAATGAATAAAATTTCAATATAGTAAAGAAGTGAAAATAAATCACAGCATATGCTACATTTCTTGCTCCAGTAGACTGCACGGAAACACAGAAGCAATATCTCACTTTAAAAAATAACTTAAATCAAAATTCAGACTACATTTTCCTAGTAAAACAATTTAAGTGTCACACATTTTAAAATACATGCAAGATTATTTCACACAATATGTTGGATGGGAAAATTTGATGGTCGTATTTCGTATTCGACTTCTATTGCCAAATATATATTTGAAGGCGAAACTTTGACAGTGTGACAGGAGCTTTGAGGGGAATTCTCAGTAAACAATATTAAACGACTCAAGGTCACATCCGGCCGTAAGTAAGCATTGCGACGGCGATGGAAAATAGCATAAACAAGCTTCACGGATGTTCTGTTTCCTCAGGATTTCAAGCGGTGACCATTGGGTTTTATACAGCAATCTGTTCAGGAAAGACACGACATTGTCACTATAGTTAAAAAAACTGTTTTACAGAAGAATAAACATCGTAAGTAGAAGGCTACTTACAGCGATTTTCGCTGAATTTGACATCTTACAACAATCACGATTGTGTTTCAATAGCTAAATTTTTAAATGGTCAAAATAATCTACTTTAATTTTGTCCTGAAAAAATATGTACATTGTAATATTCCACAGTTGCATACAAAGAGATCCATATGACGACTAGAGTTATCCTTTAAGCTCTATCTAGATTGACGTCAGTGTACTAGCATAATCACAGGGCAGGAGTCAGAAAAGTACTCAGGCCGTTAACAGCGCTTAGGACCTAAATTAACTCCAAATGTGGAGATTGAATTTGATAGGTTTGTGCAAATCAACGTAGAAAAATTAACACCGTGGAGTGGCGTGATTTGGGCGTATCTTGACAACAGGGTCTTGAGAGCCGAGGAGGTCGAAGAGGGGCGAATGTGGAGCAGCGCTGGAATGCGAGGGCGGGGAAACCGGGAGATCCCCGAGAAAACCCACCGACCAGCGGAATCGTCCGGCGCGATTATGACATGCGAGAGAATCCGGGAGTGATCTCACCGGGAATCATACCCGGTTCGCCCAAGTGAGAGGCTAGCGCTCTAACCACTGCGCCAACTGCAGCCCCAAAAAGCCGAGCATAGGTTGTTCGCGGTGAAATGAGCGCTTCTGAAAGCCCTGCTTATGATGTACTTGTTTGCACGTCGTGTGTGTTTCCACCATATGTACAATCGACGTTGCCATGGACCTGATCACTTTATTCGTGCGTCGGTCAATGGCAGTTGTAAATTTTTATAAAAGTTAAGATTTTACAAATGTTTTTATTCTTACACTTAAATCCATTAAATAAACGAAAAGTAAAATAAAATATTTCAGTATTCACAAATGTTTACTTGACATTTGTAATTTATCGTTAACACATGGAACTACTTTCCCTCCGCAGTTGCCAACTTTACTGGACGCGTGACAGCCAGTGTGCCCGTTAAAATATATGCAGGCAGAGACAGTGGCGTTTTTCAAAGGTTGATTTTTAAAAGTGCTCACTTTACCGTGAACAGCCTTCAAGCGTAATCCTAGACAACGGCTTTTGCCAAGTTTGTAAGCAAAATATTTGCCACATCGGTGTATTTATCTTGCACAATATCACACAATAGGCAAGTGTACAGAAGTTAAACGGCGCGGGGGCGTTCGCTCTGATGTGAACGTACCCACTCGCTGACTGGTTGCGCAGGGCTCTGGTAACGAGCCTCACGTCTGATTGGTTGCTGCATGCTGCGTAGGGTTCTCTATTGGCTGGGCTACCTAACGACTGTCAAGTTAGTCTCCAGCGCCGACTGCGGGGGTGCTTTACATATCGAGCAACTCCAAAATATTTTCGGAGGTGCTCAGTACCTCCAATATTTCAAAGATTTTAAATCTTAATATAAATTCAAGCTTCACTGTGTAGTGTATTCGCGGTGTCTTCAAACTTTTTAATTCAAACCTTTGAAAATCACCCCATATGTGACGTGCCAGATTTTCCCCCTAAATATATCATGTATCACAAGCGCTTTATACTTTTTAACATAAAAGTACATACATTTTTATTCAATTAAATTTTTACTTACGTTTTATGTATAAATTATATTTAATTTATAATTAGTACCAATAAAAACAGGGAGAGAAACAGGTGAGTTGGAAATGCTTAGTAAGAAATAGTTATTTTGCAAAATATTATCAAACTGAGTGCAGCACGAATACGGCACGACGTCCATTTGGAGTAATTTTCTAGAGCGAATTATTTAGCTTAAATTGCGCGAGGCGGAGGAATGTACCGGAAGTAGAACTTCAGCAGGGCTTCAGAAAAGTTGGAAGTAACCGTGAACCGAATGTAACAGTAATTACGTTAAAGTGGGGATATTTATAAGACTGCTGGATTCACACGTATGTTACACTCACGTGCTCGTGATACACCGAGACGTGCAGGAAGTCTACGCAGGCTGTTCACATGTCGAGAGCGCTTTCGTCGCGCTGCGCGTCGCGTTGAAGCCCTCGCTCCGATTCCAAATGAACACTCGGGAGCTCACCGTTACTGCGTGATGAGTTGCACACTCTGGAAAACACTCTGCGATCTGGAACACTCGACGTGCAGGATGGCGCCGATGGCGTTATTCAACAACAGCAGGCGCGTTACCATCGCGGTAGTCGCAAACACGCAACGTAGCTGCGTATTCCGCGCGGATAAACGCACGGCGTTTTCAGCAGACAATTCTACGTTCAAGAAGAACGACTGTTCATTTCTGCGTGATACAACACGCAACCGAGTGTGCCGGGAAGAAGGGGGGGGGGAGGCATATTGCGCATCGCAAGGTGAAGGGTAGTGACGTAATGAGGCCCGGGAGGGACAAGAATTATTGCGCGCCAGTTTCAAAACACGTGTACGTTATGGTAGCTCCAAGTTGGAAACAATTTGGGATAGGACACATACGTGTGTTAACTGTTCTGTTTTCTCAATATGATCTCTCCTTTCACTTCACATAATACTGATCTTTCCTTCTTTTACGCTTTGTACAATTGCTGCGTTTTAAGACGTTTTCTCGAAGGATTGTGAAAGAGCAAAGACACATTTCGACTAAATTGAGTAAAGTCTTATTTTAAAAAACTTTCCAGCGCAAAACCGTCTTTTTGTTGGTGAGAATTTATTTGTCCCACCACTGAAACAAGTGAAGGTGTTGCACTTCGAAAAAGGCAGAGAGACAGAGAGAGAGAGAGAGAGAAAGATAGAGAGATAAAACTGATATAAAGTCAAGTATGTCATTAATGGAAATTTCTTTTTGTAAATAAACATATTAAGATACCCCTTCATATTGGTGTATAATCTATTATTTAAACAATACCCTGAGGTAAGNTTTTGTAAATAAACATATTAAGATACCCCTTCATATTGGTGTATAATCTATTATTTAAACAATACCCTGAGGTAAGTGTAAAAAAAAAAAACTATATATCAAATGGTTTTTAGAGCGATAGTACTACGCATTAAATGTATTGTAATTTCCAGTAAGAAATACTCTATAAATAATCTTCATAGAATTTGTAATTTAATTCTAAACTTGCCCTGAATTTGAGAGCGGTAGTTAGTTAACTAAAAATATTTCCCGATAAAATTACGTATTTCCATACAACGTTTTACGTATGACTGTTTATAGATACGTAATTTATACACCGGTTTGGATATTACCTCATGATGTAGTTTGGAAAATATGCTCGGCAAGAGATGCGTCACAATTGGATACAGGTTTCTGGCTCAAAAGAGTTTGGATACTTTCAGTGTTCGCAGATACTTAGGCCAGTGGTAGTTTGACATTGGACCCAATTGAACAAATAAAGATAAGCAGATAAATACTCTAAGCAATTGTAAAATTACTCCACGTTTTCAATCAGAACTCATTAACGTCATGATTTAAAGATTACATTTGGGCGACGTTTGCGATAATTCCTGAAGATAATGTTTCGACATTAAGGTCCTACGATAAAATATAGCCAACTTTCGAATGCGTAAAAAAATTATTTTTTTAAATCCGAAAATTAAAAATTTATGATTTTTCTCTGGTGATACTCGGTACCGGAGTTAAGAACGGCATTTTGTCAAGTTCTAAATTCGCGTATTCTAAGCTTACATTAGGAGATGTGGCTTTGAAATTTAGATGTGCTAGTATTTGGTGAAATTACATTAAAGAAGACCTTTTTAAGTAATTATGCGCCTTTTATCCAAGCAACATTCCTATAACAATATACCAGCATTAGGCTAAATAATTAAATGTCGTGTGCAGCCAGGGCGAAGCGACATCCTTCTAATGACGGGCTTTCAAGCTGTGCCTCGTAGGCGCCCGTCATCTAAGGGCATGGTGTGAAATGAAACCCTAGGATGGAGCGGTGCTGGAATGCAAGGGTGGTGTAAACGGGAATATTCCGAGAAAGCCCGCCGGCAAGTGGCATCGTCCACATGAGAAAATCCGGGAGTGAACCCACCGGGGATCGAACACGGATCGCCGNGCCACTACGTCACCGCTGTCCCATTGGGCTTAAAATGCCACATTTCATACAAACGAATTCCGTATCCAGGGGAGGGTAAATGCCCCCCCCCTTTTTTTTTTGTTTGCGCCCTCCTGCTAACACACATGTAGCCGTTACATATAGCTTGGCCAGAGAAAGGATTGTCTGAAGTCACCAATGATTCTCTGACTGTCCAACACAGTTCCTCCTCCACGACCGTAGATATAAAATGAGTGAACGAACTCGGTGAATACCGTTAGTTAGATTTAACATACGTTCGTATTACCTTTACGTTAAATTAATACAGTATGTTCACAAAAATCACCAACAATCTGCGTCAACTGATTGCTCACGTAGATACAGATGAAAAGTACACACATCGCATTTGACCTAACTAGATTCCTAAGCTTGGTACGCGCCTGTATATATGGAGATGAGCGACGGGTTTATTGCGAATAGCACGGGACCAAATTTTCTTAGACCTCTGAAAGTACTTGTAGTTCACCAGCAAATGAACATACATATATACATATAGAAAATACTGTCGGTGTATGTAAGTAATAGGTTGTGGAAAAATTGGTGTTTCTCATTCAGGTGTATCCAGTTGCATTGGAGGTGCAAAAGTTCTCCGCGTTCTATTATTATTATTATTATTATTTTGCTGTCGAACCCCTACATGGTATTTGTATGTGTGTGTGCGTGTGTGTGTGTGCATGGTCCCACCGACCCCGGTGATCCACAAATTATGAATATAGTTTTGTTTTCATTTTGCAGGTACCAAATTCTTTCGGTATTCCTGCTAAATCTTTTTCATCTCGATGCCGGCGTGGTAGCCTGCAAGGGTAAGGACAATCAAATTATTATTTATATTTTATTTCGTACTTCCACATGATATAGAGAGCCTTAAGGAAACCCAGGCGAAGGTTTTTCAGGCCATTCCTGTAACATTAGCTCTTACGTTTGGTTACAAGACGCGAGAAGCGAGATTGTGGAAAAGTGAGATTAGATGTGTTCGTGGCAGAAGTTTGGAATTATGTTCATGTATGGAAATGGGTATTATGAGCGTGTGTGTGTAACTAATAAGTGAGTAAGTGAGTATATATAGTATTAAAAAAGAGGATTATAATTAAAATTAATATTTACATAAATTTTGCTGTCACTGATAGAAATAATAGGTGTTGATGGTAGTGACAGGCATTCTAATAATGTAAATAATAGCTGCACGTTTAACAAATTAAATTTTGTTCTTTTAATTTTATCTTCACCTACGTATCTCACGAACTTGATAATGCCCTAGGCGACATGTAAAAGTACTATAATGTGTCCCATGCTATGGTAATGTTTATGGTATTGCCCTCTGGTAGATCCAGGGAGCGTGCAGAAACTGACGGCTGTGGTGGACGGGTCGACACACCTCTCACTGTCATGGGAGGTACCTGCAGGACTCTCGACCGCCTGCTTCGCTGGCTACAGGGTGTGCCTGAGGCAGGACCCGCCCACAAGACAGCAGGACGTGTGCGGTGTCACGCAGGACACGGACTGGAGCAGCGGAGATCTGCAGCACGTCCTCNCACTGTGGCCGTCCTCGACCTGGACGGCAACTCCTCCAGCAACGCATCCGTCAACTTCCGCACAGGTGCTTCCTCCATCCTTCTCTTGACACAGGACGTGCCATGGGGATGCACACAGTAGGAAATTTTTTGTATGTGTCACAAACAATTCCTTGGAATATAGTAGCCAAAGATGTCATTGAAACACTGCAAGTAAAATGAGGAATACTTACAACGCAGATATGTATGAAACATAATAAATATAAGTAGAAAGTTTGTACGTGTGTAGGCATGTTCGTTTTCTTTACTCTGATCGACGGATCTGAACCGAATTTCAAATTTGGCAGTGTGGTCCATCAGCATCTAACTTAAAATAATGCGTAGGCTAAAATGGGCTGTGGCTCTCCCATTGGTCCCAAAAGTTCTGAAACCTCATACAATTATACACTTTCTCACGAATTTTGACCAAACTTGACAGGGATGTCGTTTGGTACCTGCCCAACTTATACTGTAGAGGCCAAAATGTCCCCCCCCCCAACCCAAATTGGGTCCTAAATCTCCGAAACCCTTAAAATGGGATCATGTATCTGTTATTGCCCTCTTATACCCAGGTAACGCCTGTTATTCTGCTAGTTAGATCTCCATGATTTAAAAAACTTGAAGACTAAATTAGTATACTTTCTTTTTAAAATATGTAGTATCGTTATATATTCACACCTAAAAGTTTAGTAAAATTGGCTTTAATTCACTTGTGGTTTAAACAAAATATATTTTTTGGCAACTTGAGTCCCGAATATATTAACAAGAAATAGCTTCATTCCAGTACAGGTTTATCTGTTCCACAATAAAGTTACGCCCAACAAATAAATAGTTTCAGGAAAAATATTTAGTAGCTTTGATGTGCTGTGCTATGATCCGATCTACTTTACCAACTAAAAGGTCTCTCATGGCTGTTTTATCTCAATGGTCAGAAATTTGTAGCTTTTATTCAACTATGAACAACACGTCATTAATAAGTTGTGGCATATATTTAAAGATCCTGTCTTCTCGCCTATAAGTTACCTGTAAAACGATCTGAGCTTCCACACCACCGCCACTGTACTTTAAGGTATGTGTTAATCCCAAGACGGTCGAACCTTCTGCAGGATGGCCGTCCTCACTGTAGAGCGAACTTCATCAAAGTGGGCATGGTTGATAAGGTCTGCTCCTCCATTCCCAAGCAAGTATGCTCTGCTCAACCACCTGGACTGCTGGGCCAGTTCTGCAGTACTTTTGATGTATTTGCTAACACAACGGCAGACACAATCTTAATCCTGGAACTAGGAATACAATCAGCTTGACTCTGAGAAAAGTGTTGTCGAAGAGTGTTTGATTGACCTAGACTGAAGCCATGTATCTGTATGTGTGCGGCCTACTATACTATTTTGGCCACCGTACAGCCCCCACGATACTCTTCTGTATTTACTTACACCATGGTGGACATAAACTGAGTACACAGATAAAATGCGGTATTACACTCCTGCCCATGTGTGTCTGCTTTATTGTCTGAGTTACTATACCATATCCACAATACTCTCCTTAATATGATAACATCAATGCAAGCACTATTTTGTTGCAGGACCTGTCAAGATAGTGAACTTGGTCATTAAATTGACATTAGCAAAGAGATCGTAGCTGAACTGGCTGATCCTACGATATGTTCAGAGATTTTAAAATCTTCTGTATACACGAGCTGGTGTCATCTGTTGATCGACAGCTCCCTTCGAAAAATACCTTCATGTAGAAACAATGTCACATCTGCTGTAGCGATCATATCGTTATTCATCCGGGATTAATTTTATGTATGAAATGTTAAGCAGTTGGCCCTGTGCAATGCTTCAAGTTTTGGAGAATTTAGATATCGAATGGCTATCTCTATGTGTAGATATATTACCTACTCACTTGCAGACCTACTGACACTCATAAAGGTAAATAAAATAGTATATCTAGTTTGTTCTACTGCAACCTCCACAATATTCTCCTATGTGTGGACTCCATCTTGTTGCAGGGCCTGGGAATGTAATTGCAAGGTGGACTTTGTAGAGAATACTATCGCCTACTTCAGCAGCGTCTGTGTCCTTCTATTTGTAGGCCCTCCTCTACTCTACTATCTGAGATATTGTACCACCACCGCGTCACTTTCATGCATTTTATAATACTAAGGTGAGCACTATCTCATTGCAGGGCCTGGGAATGTGGTTAACCTGACCTCGGAGCGATTATCGTCTAAGAGAGTACGGCTGGCGTGGACTGCTCCTGCGTCAGGATTCACGTGCGCCGTGCTCTACCAGCTGAGTTACTGCGTCACCTCGTCCTACTGGCAGCAGGACTGCAACCACACAACACTCAGCCTCCCTGTCAACACCACCCAGGTGTCGCTGCAAGTGGAGCCCTGCAGGTACAACCACGTCTCCGTGACCACCATCGGCGACGAGAGCAACTCTTCTGCAGAGGTGCTCGTCATCAGTCCTCGTGTCAACAGTGAGTATCTCCCAATCACAAGGAGCCTCTGGACAGTAGTCAAGGTTCCACACCTCAGTTTCAACACAATAATAATACACAAACGACAGCTTGGAGTTGTGAGGGAGTGAAGAGATTTGGGCGGCTCTTAACAGCGAGGTCTTGAGAGCCGATTGAAGTTGTGAATTCGGCAGTTTTGCTGTGCAAGGTATTTGCTACACGTGAAAGCTCCAAATGTTTAGGTTCTTACTTTATAACAATATAAGACGAAATCATTATGCCATCACAGAAAGAGTAATGCTGCGAGAGCGCGCTTCATGTTGGTTTGATCCTGCGGATCATAACAACATACATACTGCGAATAATACCATGTTGATGTTGCATTTTTTACTCATGTTGGCGCGAGTAATCAGCTCCCTCCGCCAGGCCACATTGTCACACATCATCCTGTACATACTGACTTCCAGTTTTCATAAAATTTATTGAAATAATTTCCTTGAATGTTGCGTGACGTCACTCGGGCGTCATTATCACGGCCATTTTGTCTTTCAAACCATTGAATTACTCAAATTCCTTCAAACATTTTCGTTTAGAACATTTTCTATATTTTCTTGAATCTAATTTTTCAACTAGCATAGCGAATTATTAAAACAGTATACATATAAAGTGCAGTGCCTTANAAACAGTATACATATAAAGTGCAGTGCCTTAATACAATAATTTATGAGCATTTAAGATTAAAAAACATCTGCATATAGGGTATTTATTTCATGCAAAGTAAATATATCAGCTTAGAAAAAATATAGTTTGTTTTAATTTTGATGCATTATTTCCGTGTAATGTATAATTTGTAGAAGTTAAAAAAAATTACTGAACTTAGTTATAATATTTTAAGTGAAATATTTGTAAAAATATTTTAAGACGCTACAACAATNCTTCAAACATTTTCGTTTAGAACATTTTCTATATTTTCTTGAATCTAATTTTTCAACTAGCATAGCGAATTATTAAGACAGTATACATATAAAGTGCAGAGCCTTAATACAATAATTTATGAGCATTTAAGATTAAAAAATATCTGCATATAGGGTATTTATTTCATGCAAAGTAAATATATCAGCTTAGAAAAAATATAGTTTGTTTTAATTTTGATGCATTATTTCCGTGTAAAGTATAATTTGTAGAAGTTTAAAAAAATTACTGAACTTAGTTATAATATTTTAAGTGAAATATTTGTAAAAATATTTTAAGACGCTACAACAATGTTGATTGAATACAGCTGCATGTGTGAAAAGCATTTCAAAATTTTAATTGAATTCAATCAATTGATGTACATGCGAAAACTTTCTCTATTCAATACGTTTAATTCAGATGGTTGAATTTGATAAAATATTTGATCGTGAGGAATGTCCTTAACGACGGGAGTTAAAGGAGAGTGCGTGCGTGTGTGTGCAGACCCGCAGCCGCCGACGAAGCTGGAGGTCGACGTGGTCAACTCGACGACGTTCACGCTGAGCTGGGAGGACTCGCAGGACGACAGCACGGAGTGCAGGCTCGGCTACAGGATCTGCGTGAGCGCCGCAGGACACGAGGACTACGACTGCGTGTTCGAGCCGCGACACCTGATCTACCCCGACACCGGCAGCACGTGGACCAACAGCCACTCGCCCACGACGGCTTGCACCGTCTACACCGCCTCCGTGTCCACGGTGTACGACAGCCTCGACCTGCACGGCNCGACACCGGCAGCACGTGGACCAACAGCCACTCACCCACGACGGCTTGCACCGTCTACACCGCCTCCGTGTCCACGGTGTACGACAGTCTCGACCTGCACGGCGCTGCGTCGGACGCCGCCTCCATCACCTTCCACACCGGTGAGAGACACGCGCTGGTGATACACGTCTCCACGTGGATACCTCTTTAAGGAGATTGAACAAGTCCGGCGGGGTCGCGAGAGCCCGCGAGTGTGGAGCAGCGCCGGAATGCAAGGTCGGGGAGAAAGGGAGATCGCTGAGAAAACCCGCCCGACCAGTGGCATCGTCCGCCACGATTCTCACGTGCGAGAATCCGGCAGCGGCCCCGCCGGGAACAGAAGTCGGTTCGCCTAGGTGGGAGGCGAGTAGCCTAGCCATTACACCACCGCGGCCCCTGAGAGGTAGGAAAGCGGTCTCTGCGCGCCCCGAAAATCTAGATTTATTTGTGTAAAACACGTGGCCGAGACCTTGGCACAGACACACACCTATGTTTATAATTGTAATACACGTCCACATACTCATTATTAGGAACAACTCAAGATATATATTTGACAACACAATTATAAGGGAGACTTAAATGATTTTGACTACCGAGTTGAGCACTCAGTAAAAATTTCATTATTACAAAAATTACATAATTACAAATTACAGGCTCGGGCCTATTCCTTTCCTCATTTCCGAGTGTCTAGTGTTTCCCTATCAAGGCATTGTCGCTGTTTGTGTTTGATGTAATTGGAGAAAACATTGAAGATGGAACACTGAGTGTATGGATAATGTGTAACTGAACAAAGATCTGTAAACACCACAGCACCTGCCTGGTCGCAGTAATCGAACTATTTCATGGAAATAATCACGGCTTCCACTTAATCTCCATGATAATGTAGCAAAAATAAGATTTTAAAGATGGATTACTAATCCGCATGTCACACACACACANCACTTAATCTCCATGATAATGTAGCAAAAATAAGATTTTAAAGATGGATTACTAATCCGCATGTCACACACACACACATACACATTGTACCGTCACTCAGGGTTCAGTCTCAAATAATTTCTTTAGTGTTTATAATTAACTNTCACACACACACATACACATTGTACCGTCACTCAGGGTTCAGTCTCAAATAATTTCTTTAGTGTTTATAATTAACTAGTGCTTCACGCCCAACTTCAAAGATGTGTGCCGCCTTTACGTTTCGCTTTAGACCATATGTCGTATAACGTTTTCGCCTTCTCTTCTCGTGATTAACCTGCTGCTGAAGTTTTTCGGTTTAATTTAGACACACCGTGTGGAAGTATATATATCATATAATCAGAATGAATGGAATATTCAGGGTTATTTAAGCACTTTCGAAGCATTTCAAAGATGTCACCGCCCTTACATGCGTGTATATTTACAGGCACACTGGCAAGCGCCCAGTCAAGTCGATAACGACGTATGTTAAGTAGTTCCATGTGTTAACTTTGAATTTAAAATGTTAGGTAGGTAAACATTTGTGAATGTTGAAATTATTTATTTTNAGTAGTTCCATGTGTTAACTTTGAATTTAAAATGTTAGGTAGGTAAACATTTGTGAATGTTGAAATTATTTATTTTGCTTTCTGTTACGTAATGGAAGTAAGAGTAAGAATTGGCAAATTTGTAAAAAAATGTTTCCGAATAATTTTTACAGTTTCCCTTCACTAACACTTGAATAAAGGTATTACACCCACGGCATGACATGTATGGCAATAAAATACTGCAAGATCCATAGAAATAAAGTAAGTACATGAATTAAAGCGNAGTAGTTCCATGTGTTAACTTTGAATTTAAAATGTTAGGTAGGTAAACATTTGTGAATGTTGAAATTATTTATTTTACTTTCTGTTACGTAATGGAAGTAAGAGTAAGAATTGGCAAATTTGTAAAAAAATGTTTCCTAATAATTTTTACAGTTTCCCTTCACTAACACTTGAATAAAGGTATTATACCCACGGCATGACATGTATGGCAATAAAATACTGCAAGATCCATAGAAATAAAGTAAGTACATGAATTAAAGCGNCACCCACGGCATGACATGTATGGCAATAAAATACTGCAAGATCCATAGAAATAAAGTAAGTACATGAATTAAAGCGGCGTTCACAGGATACTCCTTGGGGGTTTGGTTCTGGGGGGGTTGGTGGTAAGAAAAGGCCCTCCTTCGGCCGGGAAACATCGTACTTCTAAACACTTCAGCTGAAGTCCACATTCGTGATTGGATAATAGTAATTTATACGCGTTTTAGACGTCTGCTCACGAATAAAAATTTCCCGGTGCTGGCATAACATAGCCTTCTTGCTATAGTTAATATGTTACATATGGTGGAAGGATACACATCGTGCACACAAGTAGAGGTTAAGGGTTCCGCCTGCCTGGTGCTTGAACTGCGTTGTACAGTGTTCGGAATCCTATTTTTTTGACGGAACTATTAAACGTGCCCCCACTATGTTTACCTAAGAAAAGACATCATACCCAAGATGAGGCCGGAGTGGTATTTTAAAGTTGCTACGCTTGTTGTAAATATTTTTTGGAGCCCTCCGGTATAGTTAAAAACGGCTTTTTCAGAATGTCGTATCTTAAAACATACTAGTCGGACACGAGTCAAACTACGATAGGAGCCTGTACTGAACTTTGCCACATACTTTTCATCAATAAAATGTTAGAGTGACCGCCGAACGTGTCATAGGTACACGCAGCACTACGAGAACACTTCACGCCAGTCCAGAGCTCTGCACGTAGCGGCGATGGCGTTCTTGTAGCGCGTGCCAGTGTCGCCCTTATCGCTCCCGTGCTTCCCGGCCAAAAAAGGAGAAACTCGAAGCAGGCAGGCGGACCCCTTAAGAAGGCTTTCAAAAGTGCTCCGTTTACCGCTAACGTCATGTAATTATGGAAACTTGTCTTCGTATTGCTCGTGCGTTCAGCTCCTGANAAAGTGCTCCGTTTACCGCTAACGTCATGTAATTATGGAAACTTGTCTTCGTATTGCTCGTGCGTTCAGCTCCTGATAACGTGGCGAACCTGGAGGTGATGCACACCAACCAGACCGCCATCAGCCTGGAGTGGAGCGAATCACAGTCGGTGNGAACGTGGCGAACCTGGAGGTGATGCACACCAACCAGACCGCCATCAGCCTGGAGTGGAGCGAATCACAGTCGGTGTCTGAGTGCGCTGACCACTACACCTTGTCGTGGTGCAACGTGCCCTACCCGTGGTACGACCAGTGCAAGCCGGAGACCCACAACTTGACGACGAGTGAGAAGTCCTTCAACATCACCGGACTGTCCTCTTGCTCCTACTACTGGGTCATGGTCTCCACTGTCGGCGAGGACGGACTCGCATCTGAAACGAAACAGCTGATCATCACTCCTCCGGTCGGTACGTATCCTGCCGTCGTTTTCATTACTTCGCTTAGTTTAGGTAAAATGGAAACCTCGTTAACACAAATATCCAACAATACGAATTTCAAGAGCAAGTAAGTAAGGAAATTAGTACGTAACATCTGCATGTGATACATTTTCTAGAGTATTTTTGAAAGAGATCAAAGCAGAACTTTGGCTACATTTAATCTATAATGATATACAACCCTTCCTTATCCCGAAATATTCACAAACCTAAGAGAGTATACTTCATTCAATTATGAATTTCTTTGTGCTGTGTAAATATTACATAGTTAACATAATTCATTTGGACTGCCAAGGGTGCACGCCTGGCTGCGACGAATTGACTGGGGCTGATAACATTTGTGGAGTTCATCATTGTATAATTATTTCATAGAATTATGTATACTTAGTTATATATATTAATAAAATTATTTAGAGGAATCTTCCACTGTAAAAATACTTTCAAGGGGATGAAAAAAAAAGTTACTTTTACCTGAATGAAGAATATGCAATTATGACTTTTGATGGGGCCAAAAAAAATTTTAACTAAGAGAAATAGCCGTAAACTGAAAGACCTTTGTGCGCCGATCGGTACATGGGTGGGTAACATCAAGGTGTCTTCCAGCATGCGGGGTTTCATCAGCCGTCATCTTGAGTCCAACCTCAAGGGATCTGTCAGAGCGGAGAACTCTGATGGGGCCTCTTGATCATCTGTGTTCCTAATTAAGTGTCCAAGGCACTTGTTAGTTTTAAACCGGAGTGCACATTGCCACGTCCAGTGGGATTTTGTCACATTGAAATTCAGGCAGGGAGAACCAACGGCTCGAGCGCTCATTAGTTGATATCTCTAAATAATTGATACGCAGCAACGCGTAACTTCCGTGAAAATAATTACACACAGGGCAGATAAAAACATTATGCCTGCACATATTCACTCTTCCTTTGGTTGTTGGCCGCGTGCCATTGTGAGAAGACTCTAACTGTACCTTATTGGGCCAATAAGAATTATGTTACTCCGGTATTGAACGTCTGTGATTCCCGGATAGACTTTTAAGAGTATGAGAATTTAAATCATCAAATCGCAAATGTGGATCTAAGATAAATTGCTTTAACGTACAACCAGACAGGAGCAATTTTTGAGATATGCCGTGCCAAAACCACTCTATGTAAGACAACGCGACGTTCTCCTGTTTCATTGCAACTCAGAAAGTTCGTCAGCTCCCATTATGCACGTCCTTGATTCGACAGCGAGCAGCTACCCCTTCCCAAGAACAATTTCATCAAATCGTGAAAAACACCCGATTTTCGTGGTTCCTGTCTGGTTGTAATTCAAACCAATCATTTTGCATCATTGAGGGTTGATATGAGAACCCCGCATAGATAGAAACATTCCAAGGTGGTGCGGAATGGGAAGAGGTTCTTGATAATATGATTGTCTTTGACTTCGTAATGCTTCCCAGAGAAGCCGTAGGGCCAATAAAAGACTGCAGGATCCATATAAATAAAGTCAGTGCATGCAATAAAGCAGTGTTCGTGGGATGCCCCTTCGGGTTTGGTTCCGGGAGGTTTAGTGGCGAGGCAAGCTCGGATTCGGCGAGGAAATATCCTATTGATAAACACTTTAGCTCATGTCCACTTTCGTGATTGGATAATTTTAATTGCTACGCGTCTTGTGAGTCTGCTCGGGAATAAAAAACGTCCAGTAGTGGAATTAAACAACTCCGATTGTCCCAGTTAAGTACCGAAATGTCTTCTCACAAATGGAAAACTGTATATGCACGTAGACTATTGAAATATAACCCGCGTGGAACGTTTTTGTGTCCTTCATACGCACCCGGAAGATGGTTGGTTAATTAGGCTTAAGGTGCCTCCATAATTGTTATATGGTTCTTATTGTAAGCAGTTGTGTCTATTCTAATTTAAAATAAAGGATAGAACATTTCAAAGAAAATCTTTTTTCAGCGACGAAATGAAAGTCGATATTTTGTTGCCAGTTCATGAATTTGGTTATTGAAACATAAATGTGATCTTAGGAAAGGGTCAGTCAGCAAAAATTGCAGTAAATAGCCCAATGTTTGTGATTTTTATTCTTCTATAAAACGGTGTTTTAAGTTATAGGAACAATGCTGTATCTTTTCTAAACAGATTGTTGTATGAAAAAGCTTAAAGTCACTACTCAAATTCTAATGTAACAGAGTACGCGCGAAGCTTGTTTGTTAATTTCCATCGCCGTCACGATGTTTCCTTGCGGCCAGACATAAAAATGAGACGTTGAAAATGTTTATTGGAAATGGCCCTTAATGTCTCGTCGACAGCGAGGTCATTAGCTAAGGAGCAAAATGCTCCGGGGTGCAGAAGCGGGCGGATGAATAGGCCATGGCCTGTCGTAAGAAACCCTCACAGTATTTTCCTGGAGTGATCTCGGGAAACCATGGCACCGGGAATGGAACCAACGTCATCCAGAATGAGAAGCCAGTGGTTTACCATTGCACCCCTTGACTCGGTGTTAGGGAGAGGTGATAGGGATAGGTATCAAGGATAGGTGTCACAGAGGTGTCAGGGTGAGGTGTCAGGAAGATGTGTCAGGGAGAGGCGTCATGTTGAGGTGTCAGGGCGAGCTGTCAGGGAGAGGTGTCACAGAGATGTCAGGGAGAGGTGTCACAGAGGTGATAGAGAGAGGTGTCAGGGAGAGGCATCACGACGTAATGCCAGGGAGAAATGTCAGTCAGGGAGTAATGTCAGTGAGAAATGCCAGAGAGGAATGCCATAGAGAGGTGTCAGGGAGATGTGTTACAGATTTGTCAGGAAAAAGTGTCCGCTGTTCCAGCCCATGAGGTGCGGAGCCTGGACGTGGTGTACGAGCACGGCAGCAAGTTCGCGGCATCATGGGACGTGGTGGGTGGAGATGCCTGTGTCTCCAGCTATAGGGTGTGTTGGTTGGCCTCTGGGGCAGCGAAAGAAGACTGCGACCCCAGTCGCCTCAACAACTACGAGTCCCGCTACAACCTCAGTCTCCAGACATGCTCTAACTACACCCTGGACGTCACCGCCCTCGATGTATACAACGGTACTTCCGACTCCGTCACAGCGTATTTCGCGACAGGTAATATGTTGTACCATTGTTGCTTTCTCACACAGGAGGTCCGGGTTCGATTCCCGCCTGATTGGTGACTCTCGCTCATGTTTATACTGCCTATGACAATAGGAAACCACTACAGTGTCATTCTAAACTCCACTCTCCCTAGCTATACCGATCCAAGGTCACTTCCAGACATTTTCGCTCGTCAAAAGAATGGCTGAAACAGAAGGGAAAAATAAACAAGATTGTCTTACTGTAGTGGAATGGAGAGGTTTGAGTGGCCCGTAACATCGGGGTCTTGACAGCCGATGAAGATGAAGCAAGGTGGAAATGGAGCAGTGCCGGAATGCTAGGGCGGGGGAAACGGGAGATCCCGAAAAAACCCGCCGACCAGCTGCATCTTCTGGCCCGATTCCCACGTGTCAAAATACGGGAATGATTCCGCCAAGCCCGGCTCGCCTTGGTGGGAGGCGAGCGCTCTAGTCGCTCCGAAACCGCGGCCCCTGTCTCACTGCAGTGCTGTGGTGTTCCAGGACCGGACAACGTCGGCGACCTGAATGTGAGTGAGGTGACGAACCACACGGCGCTGGTGACGTGGGAGCGATCGCCGTCCAGTTGCGTCGATCACTACGTGCTGGGCTGGTGTGCCACCGACTACCCTGACGAGCCGTGCAACCCCACAGGTACCACCGTGCTCAATGCCACTGCCAGGGAGTACACCATCACCGCCCTGGAGCCGTGCAGCTACAGTGTCATCTCCATCAGGACCCGCACGGCGGACAACCGATCTTCCGACAGCCGAGAGAAGATTGTGAAGACGCTGCTGGGTGGTGAGTATACGTTCCGCCAACACGTAACACGTAACTATATTGTATACAGACGTACATCAATGGAGAGCATTAATTGGAAATGGGATCATTACTTCAACATTTTGAAATGTTTTTAATACATACAGCTAAACGTATTCAATAAATATTGAAGTGGCATCTTGAAATTTTTTCACAAAAATTTCATTTATCCCGCAACTATAGTCCATTCGCTGTTATTTACACCTTTTCTGAAACCCTGATTAAGTTATACTTCCAGGATATTCCTCCGCCTCTTACAAACAAAGTTTAACCAAGTCTTGTGAATTAAACCAACTTGCAACTTGCAGATGGATTGAATTGTGCTTACCGCTTGCCAAGACAAACTTGCAGCAAGTTTTACTAATCAAGCTCACTACATGATTAACCCACGGAGACTAGTTAGCTTGATTCAAGCTTTATTCACAATTGTTGGCTTGCACAGCATGCTCGCTGCAAGCCTACATGNTGGAGACTAGTTAGCTTGATTCAAGCTTTATTCACAATTGTTGGCTTGCACAGCATGCTCGCTGCAAGCCTACATGCTAGACGTGACAAGTTGGATTCAAGCTTCACTCAAGCCGATTATGCAATTGGGGAAAGCATATCTCTGCTTCTTAGTGAAGCTGTGTCTTGTTGTTTGTGTGTCGCTTTGCATTCCAGCAAGTAATTTCACAATCCCTTAACACTGATTTAAACAGAAGCATTTCAACTTTTTTTTATCTTCTCTTCCTAATATCACGTGCACTGGAACTAGATTTTATTTTAATATTAACATACTCTATTTATATTTAAAATTTAGTATTTACTGCCGTTAGCAATTGCGATGTTATTTTATTAACCTAGGCATATACTGGATGTCAGTTAAGTTCCAGAAAAAAAAGATACTACGACGACTGGAGGTTTAAAAATTGTTCAAGATAATTGCGATTAACTTATCTTGGACAATTAATTACAGTGCTTCTGTGAGACACGATTTTTTACTTCCTTATTATATTTCATCATACGGGTCCTTCTTTCTCCTATCCTAGTCCCGTCATTTTTGTACCCCGATCCGTCAAGATATTTATTAATTTTCAGTTAGTTAAAAAATTGGCACATAACACAACGTAACGTTACAGTAATCACAGTACAGCCAAGACTTACTATCCTTGTTGGCCCTTGTTAATTATTACTGAAAATGGTGTTTAAGATTTAAAGGCAGACGTACTATGTACCTAGTGCTTAGCACATACTCACAATAACGATTTTAATCTGGTTGTTCGTTGTCTATTTTTAAATTTCAACACGAAAGATTTCATTTAATATTAAATATAGAAATGTAAAATTGGCAACAATAACTTCCTCTCAGTTCCAAAGGGAGGATTACATTTGTTTCGACCTTCATGCTTGGTATAAGTACTACCATGAAGTTCAATCTCTAAAATGTTAATTGGCTCCTGCTTTCCTAACTTTTCTTTCCAGAATTCGGTCCATCGACGCACGTGTCGCTGACGGCTTTCAGCGCGAGGTTGTTCTCTCTGGAGTACAGGCCAGCCAGCAATGCGGCTCACTGCACGGCGGGCTACACAGGCTGCTTCATTGAGACAGGGACCTCAGGCGAGCCTGTCTGCATACGCACCTCCAACCTACAGTACTGGTCCAACTACGGCAACGCCACTAGAGCATGCACCCACTACGACGTCACTCTGACGTCACTCAGCAAAGACAACAGGACCTGGAGCACTTCCATGTCCTTCACCTCACGTAAGATATCGCGAACAACAGGTGGTTTTTACAAGTGCCTGTCGACCCCTCTGTGTGGGTTACTTTTCTTTTTTAATCCTACCAACTTTTAGGTGGAGCGGAGACATTTGGGTGGCTATTTACATCGAGGTCTTGAGAGCCGATGAGGGTGAAGCGAGGTGAGTATGGAGCAGGAACGAAATGCTAAGACGGGGGAAACGGTAGATCCCGAGTTAACCCCACCGACCAGCTACATCTTCCAGAACGATTCCAACATGCAAAAATTCGGGAGCGACCCCGCCGGGAATCGAACCCGGCTCGCCCTGATGGGAGGCAAGTAGTCTAACCGCTACACCACCGTAGCCCTCGTCTTGACTTTGGGTTTTACAGATGAACGTTCTTTTCTCGGTCACCACCTTTTCGAAGACAAATGCAGAGCATTGGTAGGAGCAGCGGAGGTGTGAAGGTGTACCAACACCTGTTCCAGCTCCCGAGGAGGTGGTCAACCTGCAAGTGTGGAATGGCACGTCGGGAGCCAGCGGCTCCTCTGTGCGGTTCACGTGGCGGGTGTCCCCCGACAACGGCTGCATGAGCCACCAGCGCCTCAACTGCAGCCGTGTCGAGGTCCTGNGCCAGCGGCTCCTCTGTGCGGTTCACGTGGCGGGTGTCCCCCGACAACGGCTGCATGAGCCACCAGCGCCTCAACTGCAGCCGTGTCGAGGTCCTGGGCAACGATCACGCGCCGACCGTGCTCTGGTCCACGGGTGCCAACCTCACCAACAACGTGACGGAGTTCGAGGTCGGCGACCTGGAGCCTTGCGCAGCGTATACCGTCAACGTTTTCCAGGAGCCGACACCCCTGGACCCCATCCCCACTGAGATACTGTTCCACACTGCTAGCAATGGTACGCCAGCACACTACACATACACCCAGGCGAAGGCTTGCTTGAACCTGCAAAATATGTTTCTGAATAGTGACCGCTAGATAAATAGCTGAAATAACCTAATATTTTGTCAACTAATATTTATGAATAACAAAAAGTGAAGTGTGTTTCCACTGTTCGCAAAACAATCCGTTNGCCTCAACTGCAGCCGTGTCGAGGTCCTGGGCAACGATCACGCGCCGACCGTGCTCTGGTCCACGGGTGCCAACCTCACCAACAACGTGACGGAGTTCGAGGTCGGCGACCTGGAGCCTTGCGCAGCGTATACCGTCAACGTTTTCCAGGAGCCGACACCCCTGGACCCCATCCCCACTGAGATACTGTTCCACACTGCTAGCAATGGTACGCCAGCACACTACACATACACCCAGGCGAAGGCTTGCTTGAACCTGCAAAATATGTTTCTGAATAGTGACCGCTAGATAAATAGCTGAAATAACCTAATATTTTGTCAACTAATATTTATGAATAACAAAAAGTGAAGTGTGTTTCCACTGTTCGCAAAACAATCCGTTTAATGGAATTAACAAGTTTGTTGGGCACGATAAATATGCCATTGCTACTGCTACAAAGTCGACGCCGATATCATCAGCAGCTTTGGTGCTTCTAAAGCCCAGAAAAAAAGTAAAATTGTTTCAACTAATTATTTCTCCCAGAAATACCATTTCGTTTAGACAACTGTCTATAGTTAGTTACAAAAAATTCACTTTCCTCTCTACATAGTTTATACATAACCACAGGAGATGGTTAAAATGCGGTACTATATTTAACTATTGAGTTTTTATGAACAGCTGCAGGCCGATTATACAAAACTGAAGGGAAAATTAAGACTGGATGCGCTTTTGATAACTATGTGCTACAGTTAAAGACTGACTACGTTAAGATAAGCAAACTAAGTTAGAGATGTTTGCAGAATGCAAAAGATAGTCAGTACCGTGATATTTTGCAACAGTGTTAGGACATGTCTCGAAATTTGGACATGTGAATTAAACATAACATGTAGTTATCAAGATACTACTTACCAGCACGTGCACACTGGCCCAAAGGTTAGCTAGATTATCGCCATTTTGACTAAGATTGAATATATATAAATACAAAAAAAATTTGCAAGTTAATTTGTTAACCAGGTAAATTTAAAATTTCTTGGAATTGTTCCGTGCTGTTTCAACATGCACTCGAACATTCTTGAATCACTAGTCACTACAAACCTACAGGTGAATTGACATTCAGAACCCGGCAAATAAAAATACACTGCACTTCAAAAATCACTACTTCTCACAGGTAGGTGAAGTATTATTATAAGAGGGAACTGGAAGGTGTTGTAGCTGCAGAAACTAGAAATTAGTTGTTAAAATGGTCATTACTTTACAGAGAAATAAAATTCGTCTAGTTTGTAAATTAACATCAAAACACTCTCAACATAGTTCATAAACTTGCTGTATGCTACATTCTTTATTCGAATAATTTTCCATTGAAAGTCAAAGCGGGAGTGTAACACGCGTACCGGAAACAGCGCATCCACGCCAGGAAGAGCGTGTGCATGTTGCAGTGACGTCGGTGACGTACGTGAAGGTGGTTGGCAGTGACGACAGCTCAGTGAACATCTCGTACCTAGCNCCTAATATTTTGTCAACTAATATTTATGAATAACAAAAAGTGAAGTGTGTTTCCACTGTTCGCAAAACAATCCGTTGAATGGAATTAACAAGTTTGTTGGGCACGATAAATATGCCATTGCTACTGCTACAAAGTCACGCCGATATCATCAGCAGCTTTGGTGCTTCTAAAGCCCAGAAAAAAAGTAAAATTGTTTCAACTAATTATTTCTCCCAGAAATACCATTTCGTTTAGACAACTGTCTATAGTTGGTTACAAAAAATTCACTTTCCTCTCTACATAGTTTATACATAACCACAGGAGATGGTTAAAATGCGGTACTATATTTAACTATTGAGTTTTTATGAATAGCTGCAGGCCGATTATACAAAAATAAAGGGGACATTTATGACTGGATGCACTCTTGATAACTATGTGCTACAATTAAAGACTGACTACGTTAAGATAAGCAAACTAAGTTAGCGATGTTTGCAAAATGCAAAAGATAGTCAGTACCGTGACATTTTTCAACAGTGTTAGGACATGTCTCGAAATTTGAACATGTGAATTAAACATAACATGTGGTTATCAAGATACTACTGACCAGCACGTGCACACTGGCCCAAAGGTTAGCTAGATTATCGCCATTTTGACTAAGCTTGCATACACATAAATACCAAAAAAGTTTGCAAGTTAATTTGTTAACCAGATAAATTTAAAACTTCTTGGAATTGTAACGTGCTATTTCAACATGCACTCGAACAGTCTTGAATCACTAGTCACTAAAACCTACAGGTGAATAGGCATTCAGAACCCGGTAAATAAAAATACACTGCACTTAAAAAATCACTACTTCTCACAGGTAGGTGAAGCATTATTGTAAGAGGGAACTGGAAGGTGTTGTAGCTGCAGAAACTAGAAATTAGTTGTTAAAATGGTCATTGCTTTACAGAGAAATAAAATTCGTGTAGTTTTTAAATGAATATCAACACTCTCAACATAGTTAATAAACTTACTGTATGCTACATTATTTATTCGAATTATTTTCCACTGCAAGTCAAAGCGTGGAATGTAACACGAGCTCCGGATACAGCACATCCACGTGAGGAAGAGCGTGTGCTTGTTGCAGTGACGTCTGTGACGTACGTGAAGGTGGTCGGCAGTGACGACAGCTCAGTGAACATCTCGTACCTAGCGCCGGAAGCGTCACCACGCTGCGTGTCCAAGTACTCCGTGTGCTGGCGCCAGAAGACCGCCGACACAGACACCTGTCACGCCAGGAGAGGGTCAGGAGTGCACGACGTCTCCATACAGGGTCTGACCAACTGCACCGAGTACGTGTTGTCCGTGACGCCGGTGGCGCCCAACGACGAGCAGTACACCGTCACCACCCTGACCGCTACCACCACCGGCTGCAAGGGCACCACCAGCGCGCCTCCCACCAGTAAGTACCAACGTAACAACACGGACACCCAGTAATCATGACTTGCCTAACAACACGGAAGTATGCGCACAGGAGTGTTCTTTCTGTCGGTGTCTCTAGTCATCGATTGATTGCACGTTTCTCCGGAACAGGACGCGGTGTCTTATTCTCGATTCCATTCGGAGAAATACTACACACAATTCCAGCTAGCCGCAGTGAAATTCGTCTTTGGTTGCTGACTGACGAATTACTTTGTGGCAGATTGCTAGTACATGCGATTGGAGTTCGGAACACACAACGCATTCGTTTCTGTCTGCATAGTTATTATGTATCACTAATGATGGAATTCTAATAAATAAGTTAAATTAAGTTTTACATCGTACGTTTATGTACAGAAAGGGTGAACATGACATAACCCCGGATTAACGAGAGAACGGTTTGAAAAAAATTTTACTTCTCGGTGTTCATATCCTTCTGAATGGTTTTGGGCATAATTCTGCTTGGGCTGCGTCGCCATACATGCAAATTACTAAGTTATCTATCTCACTAGTGGTTCTTGAATAGTCGTGGCCAAGTATCCAATTCCACAAAATTGTGGGCATAACTTTTGTGGCTAAAAAAGTAAAAACACAATATGACAACATGTTGATACTCAAAATNTCCACAAAATTGTGGGCATAACTTTTGTGGCTAAAAAAGTAAAAACACAATATGACAACATGTTGATACTCAAAATTTCACTATTTACACCCGATGTGTTAATTTTTTTGGGCCAAACCTTACTAAAATAACAAATATTTTCCATGTACCCTTTCACATGTTAACTTTCCTCGTCTTCTCGTGGGATGCGAAACCCTTGCCCAAAAACTGGTCATTTATTGCCCATATTTTGTTCTTCTCCTGCCAGTCCTGAGTCTTCGACTGTTACACCTGCAAAGAAGACACCATGTCCATAGAGTGAAGATGTCCAACTAGTAACAATTACACAGCAACCAATGAAATGATTCATATTTTACAAGACCGTATGAGTATCAAGAGGTTATGGACTTGTAACAATCGCATCATACTGCCGTCAGCCTTTCTCTGTGCTGAAGCCACGTTGCTTTCCAAGAGCTGTGAGACAGATGATAGCTAACAACTCTTCATCATGACAAAGTTTGATGATCAGAATCAGTAAACAGTCCGAAAAAACGTGAGGATTGTTCCAAACATTTCTCTTGATACCCTCGAAAGGATTGACTGAATTTTCTTCATTGCTCGATACATTCTGTTTTGGTGCAATTGAAAACATTGTGGTGGTTTTTATTTGTATGTTAAATGTGTAGGTTAAAAATGGTTATATTTATATTTTAACAGCACACTCTTTTTTTTGGGTACCTTCCAGTATTCCAAACAATAAATTATCATTCTCCATTATAACAATTTCGTCAAGGAAGCTGTCGTCGGTCGGTGCGATGGTTGACGGAAAGCGATGAAGTATCCGACATGGTATTGTCTTCTGCTGAATTGAAAAGAGACCTCGTGATCGTAATTTTTTGCAAACTGGGAATTTGCCTGGCTATTAAAACTCAGTTGTAAACCGCAATATTTCTTTGGAATTACTTGCGATAGTTTAGGAGTCTAAAGTAGGCAGACCTGGCTCTTCTATGAACATATTATACAAGGCAGAGTAATTTATCAGATATGAAAAGGGGAACCAGATATCACATTGGACATGCTATTTTTAAGTGCCAAAAGGGAGAAAGAATAATACATAATGAGCCTTTGCTGACTTTCTTGATCGGGTTGTCCATACTACGACGATGCATTTTAATGGATTGCTGAACTGTGCGTTGTCTTTCCATAGTTATGTGACAGTAACATGTTATCGGAATATACTTTGTAATTTAACCTCATTACTAGGTTTTTCTGTTCCTTTTACAATTGGGCTGTGAGCAAATATGTTCAATATATATGGCCTGTAAGTACATCTTCCAAATTGGGAGGCGTTGATAAAATGTTTCTTCTGGAAAGGATTCACAATTTCATCCACGTTGCCGTTTAATCTCATGATTTTGTAATTACGATAAAAGGCTTTAATACGATATATTTTCAACACAATAAAGTTAGTTTCAAAAACACTGTCATTTTTAATCCCAGAAGAATATGACATGTTTGTTGTGGTTTTAAGTGAAACTATTGGCATTTAGCACCTGTACTAAGAAATTCTTGTTAGTATAATGTAACCGTGCAAGTTATAATTATCAACTTAATTCCTGAGTTTAATATTCTATCTCGTACATTTTTCTTGGTTTTCAGTATTACAGTTGTTGAATTTGTAAACTATTGGAAATATTTCCATTACCATTATTTTATTTATAACAACTTTTCTCAGTATACTTGCACGAAATTGTACGGTGGTCTGCTTCTTTGTGATTATTAATTTCTGATGACAATGCAACGAATTGTCATNTGGTCTGCTTCTTTGTGATTATTAATTTCTGATGACAATGCAACGAATTGTCATCAATAAAGAAGATGAAACATGCACGTGTAATTCAAAATCATCTCCTGAATGTCTGTTTAGTTGTGTGACTTTATTGCTCAACATACTTATATCAGTGAATGTGCATTAATTTACTGTCTGAGGGTTTGATGATGTGCATGTGTCTATAGGCAATGGGTACGGATTATTATTTTAAATATTATTCTGTTCTGTTTTACAGCTACTGGTACTTCAACAGTGTTCAAGGCAAGTTTGGCCATCCAAAGTGGACTGCTTCTAAGTGTTTTATTGTTGTATTAGTACAAAATACGTGTACAAAAAATATTTTAAAGGATTTANAGGCAAGTTTGGCCATCCAAAGTGGACTGCTTCTAAGTGTTTTATTGTTGTATTAGTACAAAATACGTGTACAAAAATGTTTTAAAGGATTTCATTAAAATCATTATTTATTATTGAAGAACATTTTTCTCTCCTACACACTGAAAATCCTTCTATTTCTTTTTGTGTCNATTAAAATCATTATTTATTATTGAAGAACATTTTTCTCTCCTACACACTGAAAATCCTTCTATTTCTTTTTGTGTCTCAATGGATTTGCCTTCCATGAAAGATAATTGAGTATCCATAGGCAGTTATAACATTTATTAAGCCACACTTTCAGCCGTAGGATCTATGAGAGACAATTCGAGACGAAAAAGTTATAAATGTGAACCATGGCTCCGATTTTAACTATAAAATATGCGCGTTCAGGAATGAAGCTCAAACAACTGGCATATATGAATTACATTCCTATATTTTATTATATAAAGAGCAAATAGCAACTTTCCTGTCCTGCTTCACACCAAAGCCTTTCTCAGGGCCGATAACTGTCTGCTTTAAGCAGGCAGAAATGAAATTGAAAATACACATATTGCCGTTAAATGTACCAAACAACGTTTTCAACTGAAGTGCCTGTGAAATACAAATCGAAACCATAGAGCAAACTTTGTTTTAGTAATCGGGCTTGCAAACACGAAATCTGTGGTACAAAAGCTGAAACAACTGGGCTATCGAGATTACTGCCCAGAATTCGGTCGTGTTGACCACTCGAGATACACTTCCACACTTAAGGTCGGTTTACGGCGAATTTCATGTACGTACGAGACGTGTATGTAAGAACGTGTGCGTGAGAAAGGAAGAAAAGANAGGTCGGTTTACGGCGAATTTCATGTACGTACGAGACGTGTATGTAAGAACGTGTGCGTGAGAAAGGAAGAAAAGAGCGGGTTTTAGTGACACATCTTACGCTCCACCGGAAACGATTTGAAGAAACGTTTGGCGGGGTATTAATTTGCTGTAGACAGAGCTTGTAAAAATTTTCTGTTTTAAGAATTTTCAGAAGAATTGGAANTTTGGCGGGGTATTAATTTGCTGTAGACAGAGCTTGTAAAAATTTTCTGTTTTAAGAATTTTCAGAAGAATTGGAAGGGTTGGAAAATTGGTTTACCCTGTTGGTTTTTATAGTTTGGTGTATGCCCACAAAATACGAAAACCCTCATTCGGAGGATATGACCGACTTGCAACAAAATACGATGTTTCGAAGTTGTTATATTCTTAACTCAGTCCCTATAATTTATATGATCAGTGAGGAAAAAAATGTTGACCGACCATCGTGTTCATTAAACCCATTTAAACCTATGTTTTTAAATTTTTGTAATGT
Organism: Clitarchus hookeri; assembly: GCA_002778355.1. Taxonomy (NCBI): domain Eukaryota; kingdom Metazoa; phylum Arthropoda; class Insecta; order Phasmatodea; family Phasmatidae; genus Clitarchus; species Clitarchus hookeri. The sequence goes on along the minus strand of NQII01003281.1, from coordinate 11,565 downwards.
TGGTTTGCAGGGCTGCTCAACCCTATGCCCGCGGGCCACGATGTGGCCCGCGGACGAATTTTGAATGGCCCGCGCAAGCAATTCAGAAAATTCCCGCCAAGTTGAAAAAGTGTTTTGTACGTGGTAGTATAGGATTAGGAAGACGTTTTATCTAACAAAGGCGGGTTGGTCTTAGTGCGAGTGTAGATGCACGTGTACATTGTTTTTGTGTGCGTAAGCTCGGGAGCGAAGTATTGTTTTGAGCCTCCCGCCCGCGCTTCCTCGCGCTCACCTGTTCCCGCACTGTGTTTCGAAAAACAATCGAGAGCGCGCGTCACTGCTTACAGTACATAATGTTTTTAAGTTGTGATTTTGTTGATGAAGAACTGAATCAAACATTTGATCGTTTTTGTTTAAATAAGTGAAGACATTGGTGTTCAAAGGTATGTTATTCATTATGAGCTAATTTAAGTAGATATTCATATTAGGTACCTATTCAGAAAGGAAAATAAACAAATGTTGTTTGTTTCAGTATGTCTCACAGCAAACCAAGTACGTCGAAATCGACCGAGACCTACCGTGTTTTTCATGATGAATGGGAAAGTAAATATTGTTTTATTGAAAGCAAGGCGCATAAACCCATGTGTTTACTTTGCTCCGCTACAGTAGCTGTTGCAAAAAAATATAACCTAGAAAGGCATTATAAGCAAAATCATAATAATTTTGAAAAAGAGTACCCTGTTGGTAGTGCTATCAGAGAAGATTTTTTAAAGAAAAAGAAAAAGGAACTATTCAACCAACAGAATATTTTCGTTGAAAGGCACGACGAGCTTGAATCCATGGTCAAAACATCTTACGAGATTTCTTTGCTTTTAGCGAAAAAGAAGAAATGTTTTACTGATGGAGAAATTATTAAAGAGGCTTTGACAATCTTTGCACAAAACTGTAATGATAAAAACGTCAAAGCTAAAGCCGACAGTGTCTCACTCTCACGACACACTGTTACGAGAAGGGTGGAGGAGATGGCAGTTGATATCAGCAGTCAGATTCAAGAAATCGTAACAAAGTGCAAATACTTTTCATTGGCGTTAGATGAAACTTGCGATTTAACGAGTAGGTCTCAGTTGGCTATTTTTGTGCGGTGTATTGATAAACATTGGAATATATTGCAAGATTTACTTGAACTCTGTCAGCTAGAAACTACAACCCAAGGAAAAGACATTTTATTGAAAATTAGGGAATGTATTGAGAAAAAGGGCTTATCATGGGACAAAATGATATGTATTTGCACTGATGGAGCACCTGCAATGATCGGGAAAAACAAAGGTTGCGTAGCTTTGTTGCAGAATTTCTTGGGTCGCACACTATTTTCGTATCATTGCATTATCCACCAGGAAGCTTTGTGTGCAAAGGACATGAAATTGGATGATATTATGGATCCAGTGGTACGTTGCATAAATTACATACGTGCAAAAGCTCTTAATAGACGTGAATTCAGAGTTTTATTTGAAGAAGAAATCAGTGAATATGGAGAGCTTCAACTGTACTGCGCTGTGCGATGGCTTTCAAGGGGCAACATGTTAAAAACATTTTTCAACTTGAGAGAGCAGGTCGTGGAATTTTTGGAGGAAAAAGGGGTGTTACCTTTGGAAACTGATTTACTGAAGAATACATCTTGGTTGAGTGATCTTGCATTTCTTGTTGACGTTACGAATTATCTCAATATTTTGAATCTCAAATTACAAGGCAAAGATTGTTCATTTCCGACTATGTTTAGTTTGATAAGCGGATTTAAAGCTAAATTAAATCTGTTTTTAATTAACTTAAGCACAGAAAATATTGACCATTTTCCCACACTTAAAGATTTGAAAGAGAAACTCAATATTGACACCATCAATTGTTCTAAATACGAATCTAAAATTAGCTCCTTATTACAATCGTTTGAGAGAAGATTTCAAGACTTTGAGAGTAAAAAACAAAATATACAAATTTTTGTGAATCCCTTCATAATCAGTTTGACTGAAATAATTACTTATCCTGCCAATGTTCAGTTAGAACTCACTGAACTGCAAAGTCATTTTGCGCTAAAAAACCTTTTTGCCGAAAAAGTATCCTCAAAACCACAAAATTCTTCAGAAGATTTTGCAAATTTCTGGAAATTGGTACCAACAGAAGATTTTCCTATCATAACAGACCTGGCCTTACAATTCTTAAGTAGTTTTGGATCAACATATGTCTGTGAAAAGGTTTTCTCAAACCTTAATTATGTTAAAAATAAATACCGCACATCACTAACAGAGCAACATATTAGTGACTTGTTGTTACTTTCAACATCTGATTTGACGCCTAATATAAGAAAATTATTACAACAGAAGCAATGTCAGAAATCACATTAATTGTATTAACCTTAGTTTTTATTTAGTTCGATTTTGATTTAAGATACATAACATTAGAATGAAGAAGCAAAAGTGTATTGTTTTATTATTTTAATAAACAACAATTTCATTTCTTAATATTGGGTTTTTTCTTGCACAAGTCTTAAAAATAACTTAAATAACAACCGTCAGTGGCCCGCCAAAAATGTCTGAATCGTTCGTTTGGCCCGACTGTTAAAAAGGTTGAGCACCCTTGCTTGGTTTAAACCACACTCCTTGAACGTAAGTTTGCTGTATCGCAGATCCGGAACAGAGTTCACCTTAGGGCTTGCGACTTCTCTTACAGATTTTGATGCCGGAAGTTGAAGGTATGGGAACTTTTATTAATGACCGAAATGTAATGAATTATCGTAACCAACCCATTTTGAATCGACTCAAAAAAAGTATAAACCGTCTAGTAGAAGTGGTTCCATATCAGAAGTTCGCAGAACAACTGACGATATAATACGTACTCACTGACAAACGATGATGACACCGCAAGCAAGATAACGTATGGTCTTAACTGCGACTGTATTGCACGTACATGACAAAGAACTTTCTAGAAACTCTTTCCGTTCTTTAAAAAAAAATGTGTAAATGAAGAATTAAGCTCATCCACGTGTTGATGTAAAATAAATTTGTAAAACATATTTTGGGAAATTTTAAGTAAACGGTGAATAATAAAACATGTTCCGAACAACTTGTAAGCAGTTTGCGAAGAACATGAAGAATTCTGGATAAGAATATTGCATAAAGAATTGGTAGACATTGCCAATATAAATGTCAAAATTTCATGATCAAACAGTATCGAAATTTGTATGTTATGGTTTTTCAACAGACAGAAGCTTTGAAAGGTGTAACAAATAGCAAATTTGTAAAAGAAAAATTTTTCTAATAATTTTACAAATTAATTTGGCCGACTAATAGATAAATTGATCAGGATCATGCCAATTTTTATGTTATACAGTGGATGTTATACAGTAGATCCTAAACAGCGCTTTCAAAAGTGCCCAGGCCGTGTTTCAATATTTAAAGAACACTCTTTCGAGAGATCACTCTTCTGCACAACCTGGCGAGAGCATTTTTTCGCCCTCTCTCACGCTCTCGCTCTTTGTAATCGAGACAACCGCACTCTCGTATCTCCGACGTCACGCAGACAGCCGATGCCAAAAGGCGCGGAATTATGTTAAGCTAACATCGCGGTCATAGCTATTGCAAGTAATTTATATATTTCAGAACAGTTCCAAAAATAATAATTGTAGCACTTCCTAAAGGCTCTGGCTGTCGTTATTGTTGGTGGATAACTGCGTGTGGGATTAAGACATGTTCACAGTTAAAAACAAGAGATCCGACTATGTAACATTCTTAGAGAACCAAAAATACAGTACATTCACGGTTACTACGCACTTTTTTAAAAGCCCTGCAGAAGTTCTTCTTCCAGGATATTCCTCCGCCTCATGCAAAGAAAGACTATCCGAGTCTAGAAAATTACACCAAAGGGGAAACGCACCGCATTCGTGCGCACTCAGTGCAATAATATTTCGTATAAGAACTATTTCTTACTAGACATTAGCAACACCCCCATATTCTGTATATTTTAATTGACATTAATTATAAATAAAACATAAGTAAAAGTTAGATTTAACCGAAATAAGGTCATTTTATGTCAACACAGGTGTAAAAGGCCTGTGACATACGATTGTTCAGAAAACAACGAAACTGTTTATACTCGGGGCGATTCTTCAATGGTTTGATTCAAAAAGTGCTAATAAATCGCAAATAAGCTATAACTGTCGCTATGTGGTATATGAAATAGGAACCTTCATCGTGGTCTTTGTGAAGGTGCACAGGTTTGGCAATGTGGTTTGCGTTGTTCCAANGTGTTGTTCCAAATTCAATAATCTACCTGCCAAGTGGGAATTTTTTGTGGCTGTTTTAGAATATCTGCTACCAATACTTTACGCTAATTTTGCGAATTTTTTATTAAAGATCGCGTTTACTTACGACTATTGCCCCATTCGTACATTAAATATATAAAGTTACAGTTTTCCACAACACGCATTTTAAGGAGAACTAGATCATCAGAAGGTGGTAACAGTGAATCCATAGTGACTTCATCGACTGTATTGTGTTTACGGTAGTAGTTAAAAAAAAATTGCGGTAGTAATTAGGCTAGATAATATTTTTTTGCGGGTATGACATATAACTTGAATATTTTTACCCTTTAACTACAATACACTATGAATGCTTTTTTTTTTTTTTTTTTTTTTTTTTCCGTTGAGTTGCTTGCGGGATGTAAACTAAATGTGATGGCAATTCTTGCTCTTCTGCAAACATACCCAAAACTTTTCTGTAAAGAGAGAACTCCGTGACCTCGTCACTTCTAAAAACAGTCATGAGAATTTATTTAGGTAAACAATACTGTTTCGTCCAATAAAGCTGGAAATGTGGCAACTGTCTCAATGCTAATAAACTAGAAACATAAATAATAAGGTTGCAGGAAACATAACTGCTCAGAACGTATTAGAAAAAAGGCGTCGCAATCAAAAAATTACAAGGAAGTACACATATTTTAAATCTATTTTATATCTTAGCTTGCGAAATTTCTGTCTCTTTACTCCTGGCACTAACTTCACAAACTTCAAACGTCGATCGTGCATCACATTATTAAGGCGTTAGCCGCACGGAAACATAGATGGTACTGAGATATCGGCAACAAGTAAATAGTGTTAACTTCAATAAAACTGTGATTATCTGATGATAGCGAGAGATGTTCGCGTTTTCGCCCAGCAGTAGCGAGGGCGGCACGCCAAGAATGACACAGACGCGTCGTATGTCTTGTCGCTGGCGACAACAATGGAACGACGTCAATCTTATCTTGCGAATAACTTATCACGCTCCACAGAAAGCCGACATTCGAGCCACTCAGTGAAACTACACACTAGTCAAAACATTTCGTGAATGCAGCCTTGGTCAGCTGAGACCATGGCGAAGTGCAAGTTACCAGGTACGCGGTAAGTAATTACGTTCCTTAGTGTTCGTATTATGTGACACATTAGCATTTGTAGATACGACTGCATATGTCATACATTGTGGTTACTATCTGCCTGATATCAGTTTAAAACATCTGCATGAAAAGACACGCACTGAAGTTCATCACATCCGAAGAATGTATTGTTTCGTGTCTTCCACATTCTCAATGTTCTTCCCGAACCATTCCTGTCCGCCTTTGAATGGCTAAATCTGAATCGCTGTAATTGCCTTGCTGGTATCCATGGCCACAGAATTTAAAAGTTGTTTGACGAGAGAGATTATAATTTTACAAACTGAATTGCAGTCCACTAAGAGAACGAGAGTGATGTTTTATTGGTGTTGATTTTGCCTCCTGGTAGGATTTCACTATCACGGGCTGTAGTCAGTTGGCTACTGTGATGATTTATATTAGAAACTAAATCCAAGCAAAATAAACTCGTACATTCGTTTACTTCAAAATGACTACTTGCGTTTAACTTTACTAATGCAGTTCACACTTCGATATTAGACCTAGCCTATATTGTATGAGAAATCGAATGTCAGCTCCCAAGTCACGTAGTGTTATTTCTATCAAATTATACTTTTCTTAATAGTTGTTCATTCATTTCTTTTTCATTTCCCGTACTCGCAGTTTCGTTAGAGATCTTGTTGGTTACAAATGGCAGCTAATCTGAAAAGTGGTTTTGTGATTAATTACCCCCGGAATAACCCTTAATTCCGTCTCGGGGTTAAAAATAAGGAAAAAATTTTTTTTCGCGTCTACGAACGTCATCATAATTGGTTTTTGACTCCCCGATTCAATTAAAAAATGTGACAGTAAAATGGAATTCGCGAGCAATAATAAATGACGTAAAAGTTGTGAGAATCGTGAGGCAAAATGAAATCGATAAATGGTTTTCTAAGAGTTGTTCTTAAAAACGCGATGTTATTTATTTATGTTGAAGAAGTGATGAAGAAAATTTTGGCAGTCACCAGTTTTGATTCATCAGCTAGAGGTTGAGTTAACTGAACAAACATTTGTATGCACTCACTACTGGAAATCTGACTCGGGTTGCTTCAAAATTGAATAAGAAGAATAATTTTGCTTCAGCCATTACCTGCAGAAACTTAAAGAAAAGGTTGACTGCAAAAAAATTATTTCTCAAAAGACATCCCGATCTTAGTATGAGGAAATTAGGAAATATGTCTTCGGTATAGCAAGAAAACTGGACACATTTTCTCTGTTCCCAAATCCAAACCAGAGAGATTTATTTATAACGTAACCCAGAGATGGGTATTTCAGTCATCTTGCATAAAACTACCAGAGTTACTGCAGTTAACTGTAAAACAGAACTGTATAAACTTTCTTCAGGTGAGCCTAGAAAGTCGGGTTCGTAAGATGCATGCTGAAAATACCAGGAATAATGTCAAGTCGTCTGTTCTTAGCCCGGTAGCCACTGGACGGTTTACCAGTCATTGTACACCATCAATAAGGACAAGATGAAAGGCACCATTTGACGGGTTCTCAAGTTAGCAGAAAATATTGAGAAAAAAAAAAGAGGAACTTGAGTATCCTATCCTAGAGTTGATATGCTTATGCATAAATTGACGAAGCAAAGTACAAACCGGAAGTCTCGGGTTGAAGTGAAAATCATCACTGGGAATTAGAATATTCTCATCATCATAATCATCAAAATCTTCACAATCTTTGCAGTCTATCAGAGAAATGTTAGACCTAAATTTAATAAAAAAAGCTCGAGAAATAGTCATGTGACTAAAAAAAGAAGTTAAAATGTATCAACAGGTTGTGAAGATTCNAAAAAAAGCTCGAGAAATAGTCATGTGACTAAAAAAAGAAGTTAAAATGTATCAACAGGTTGTGAAGATTCCAAACAAGAATATATGTTATGTAGGGCAGGTTGTATACCAGTGAATCCAAAGAAGAAACATGGAAATATATAATATAGTGGTGTAAGATGTATCTGTCCTATGATTGTTTTCGAGTTATTGCAGACTTTAACATAAAATTTGGCTCGAGGAGAGTCCAAAGGTTTGCCAAAAACCTTTTTTGTTAAAAATACATAGTGTTACGAACTAGCTTTTCAGCCAATTCGTACATGAAAGATGCTGGGGGCGTAACTCAATGACTTCGGTAGAGCACGACAGTTTCTGATGAGGTTCATTAATATTTATGATTACACAATTATTATTTATGTTATCATTAACCGGGGAAGTTTTACATTGAATTTAAGATGATTATTATTTCATTAATTATTTTATGATGCACGCCATTTTATTTAAAAACCTATCTGGAAAGTCATCACCTTGTTAATGTGACGGTTAGCGACGGCTGGACACCCATCTTCCTGGTCTGCTTCGCTGGTCGGGTCGCCCAAAGGACTAAAGATGAAAGACGACGACGAGACGGTTAACGACGGCCTATATTAAGCGCGTGGTTCTGCGACCTCGCTCAGTGACCGGTGGAGGGGATTTCTGCAACTGTCTTCTTTCGCAAGAATCGACGACCAACTGGTGGCGTTGCAATCCCGCTCGTTTGCAGGTTTAATGTTTGAAGGTGTGATCAGGCAAGCCGTTCAGCTAAGGCTTAACCACACCATAAAAATAGGTTATACAATTTTCTGTTGAACGTTGATCATCATATGGGAAGAAGAAAATAAATCTGCAACTCCAAGAAAAACATATCACCAAATTATAAATTCGTATTCGTCAGTTAAGTTTGACAAGGTTTTTCCAAAGTTACCATTTCAGCTTTCAGTAAATGGATTTTTAAGTATCTATCCACAATATTTAGCTGTTTGCTCAACTTCGCTTCGCTAATAGTAATATATTCTCCTAATTCAAAGTGTTCTTTTGCCAAAAAAAATGACAATATGTTGTTCTTAATTTACAGGTACCTCCCATTTTTGGGTATGTTAATCCTGCATCCCGGACTTCATTTGAAAGCAGAAGATTGCAATGGTGAGGATAGTTTCGTATTGGGTAACAACATATTTATTTTTTCGTACATTTTATGCAATCTTCCAAGACTACATCATGTCACCGAGCTACAAATATATCGATNAACATATTTATTTTTTCGTACATTTTATGCAATCTTCCAAGACTACATCATGTCACCGAGCTACAAATATATCGATCACTTAACATACATAACCATTTATTTGATTATCTAGTCATCTACATGATTAACCTAATGTTCGCGCAAGTGCATTTCATCACTGTATATATGTATGCAGTATGTAAAGAAATCCACAGCATACTAAAATGATTCAGCCCTATTTATTCTTTCGTGATCAATGAAAATGGTATATTTTGAGATAGTTTTACTTTTCTNTACTAAAATGATTCAGCCCTATTTATTCTTTCGTGATCAATGAAAATGGTATATTTTGAGATAGTTTTACTTTTCTTTTTGAGGCCTGATGCATGCCCTTAACAAGTCTGTCAAGGCCACGTGAATATTATGTCTAGAAAATAATGTAAATACATGTCCCCTGGGCGGTGAGTGAACTGCCCAGGTTTGTTTGTTTGTTCATGTACGTCCTCTGCAGTATCACTTCGGTATTTAATTAGCTTTTTGAGAGATTAGATGACGTAAGAACCCACAACCGTTCAGAAAACTGAAATATCTGCGATGCCAAATAGAATACTCATGAAAATGGAGAAGGAAATGCCAGAGCAGTTTACAAATCTTATAAATGGAANTCTGCGATGCCAAATAGAATACTCATGAAAATGGAGAAGGAAATGCCAGAGCAGTTTACAAATCTTATAAATGGAATAAGGGTAATTCATATTTGGAATAATCTTGCGTCACAAATGTTGAAAATGTCCCTAATTAACGTGTTTCGCCACGGTTCGAAACAATCATTGAAGCCGATAGAACACCACCATAAAAACGTTTAATAGAAATTCATCCCGTATTTATTATTCATGTTTTACGATAAAATACAAAGTTAACGTAGACAGAAGTTAAACCTGTTTTGCAGGCTAACAAAAGTGTCNAATTCATGTTTTACGATAAAATACAAAGTTAACGTAGACAGAAGTTAAACCTGTTTTGCAGGCTAACAAAAGTGTCTGACTTCAGAAAAAAATGTCTCTTGACATTCACGTGACTTTAACAAACACATACGCTGAAATCAAACGTTTGTTTGAATAACATTTTGAAACATTTATTACGATATTTTGAATAAACTTTCTAACAAATAGTATTAAAAAGTAGCTGCGTTTTTTTTTTAAATTGAATCGGTTTTCCCATCATTTTACTATTAATATAGTTTCAGAAAATCGCAAAAGACCTTGAAAATATACAGGATGATTCTAAAATCATGGGACAAACATTGAGGGGTGGTAGAGCTCACAAAAACAAGCAATTATTGTATAGATATATATGGGCGGAAGTGACGCTTTGAGGCATAAACACAAAAACATAACACATCAACGGAAACATAAAATGTTCAATAGCAGCATACTTAACGAGTGATTCCGTACAAAAAATGTTAAAACAGTTGTTGGAAATGCATCCACCAACAGTCTCGCATGCTTGGCGACCTCTACATATGGCGTGATTGGCTGACAATGGTGGCGTGCGTGAAATACCCGGCGTATTTGAATCTGTTCGCCAATCACTCCACCGACGCTACCAAGCTTGCATTACTGTCGGTGGTAGCAATTTTGAGCAATAATTATAAAAATTGCTGTAAAAAGGCATTTAGCGGAAACGTTGTAAATAAACACGTGTTGTATTTCATGTGTTATTTTTGTGTTTGTGCCTCAACGCGTCACTCCCGCCCATATATTCCTATACAATAATAGTTTGTTTTAGTGAGCTCTACCACCCTTCAATGTGTGTCCCATGATTTTAGAATCACCCGGTAGAGAATAATTAAGACTGCTGAGCGCCCTTAAATTGTCATTTCTTGTAACTGAATAGTAACCTAGAGGATTTCTTAGCTCAGGGATACCTTAGAAGTGAATCGCAGTGGGCAGCGCCATATTGGATTAGAATTCGACTTCTCGTAAAGCATGTCGCCACGCTCCACCCGTCCGCTGCGACATTCGCGTCCACTGCCGGGTCCTCTAATATCCTTGGCTCTTTGTTACTAATACATTTTGTTTCTAATGCCTATTAGCTTTCTGTAATAAGTTGTCCGCGGCAAAGGGTAAACATTATTTTGAACAAAACGCTCAAACAAGGTAATAAATATCCATCCCAATTTTTTTTTTATAATTGTAGTTTTTATAAATTTTCTCTCGTTGTATAAGTGCACTAAAACTTCATAATCCGAAATAAATCACCACAAAATATTTACATTTTAATTCGAAACATGCTCCAAAGATTGGCTTTTCGTGAAGTAAATTAGGAAATTTTACTCCAAAAATAATATGCATNTTAATTCGAAACATGCTCCAAAGATTGGCTTTTCGTGAAGTAAATTAGGAAATTTTACTCCAAAAATAATATGCATGAAAAATTATTAACTCTGTTATGAAATACAATTAGCTAAGTATGGCAATGAAAAGCGGTGTTGAACAATTTCAGCATCTTGAATGCTAAAGTTTTCCAGTTTTGTTATGTTCAACAAGGATGGAAAATTCATAATATATAGTCGATTCACGGATACTTCCAACTTCTCTGAAGCCCTACTGAAGTCATACTCCCAGGCTAACCCTCCGTCTCACTCTAACAAAGCCTAACCTAGACTACAAAATAACACCAAAGGCACAGCGCACTGCATTCGTGCGCGCTCAGTGTAGTGATACTATGCATCAGAACTATTTATTACTAGGCATTACCAACACACCTATTTTGTTCCTGTTATTTTTCCTATTAATTATAAATGAGTTATTATAATGTATGGATAGAATATAAGTATATTTAACCAAAAATGAGTGAAAAACCATCCTATGTACGTCGTGTTTAATTGCTTCCTAAATATGTTACGTACTGCAACTCTTTGACTTTTGTATTAACATAAATGTACCTCCTTTTTAGTTAAAATGTACTTTTACTTATATTATATCTATGAATTATAATATTTCATTTATAATTAATTGTATTAATAAAATAGGGAGAGAATAGTTGTGTTGGCAAGACCTGGTAACAAAATAGTTCTTATGCAATATATTATTAAAC